>SJXQ01004131.1:29266-56885 GCA_006408695.1 Aepyceros melampus | reverse complement strand
CTGAGGTGTTGCCTCTGCTAATGGGATTGTCCCTAAGCCACCGGGGCTGGGCTTGGCCAAGTGAGGTGCCCGCGCTGGTGGCTGAGGTCACTACAGGGCCCAGGCTCACGCAGCCCTATGGTTTTGCTCCTCTCCTCGTGCTTTCAGAATTGCAGAATACCTGCAGACCATCTCTGACCTGGAGACCGAGTGTCAGGAGCTGCGCACTAAGCTTCAGGACCTTGAAAGAGCCAACCAGACCCTGAAGGATGAATATGACGCCCTGCAGATCACTTTCACCGCCCTCGAGGAGAAGCTGCGGAAAACTTCCGAGGAGAACCAGGAGCTGGTCACCCGGTGGATGGCCGAGAAAGCCCAGGAGGCCAACCGCCTAAACGCGGAGAATGAAAAGGACTCAAGGTGGGAGATGAACCCGCAGTCAGTGAGTCTCAGCGTTGGTACAGTAACCTAGCAAAGCAAGGCACACCTGGCAGCTCTGACCACAGGGAGGGGGCGCCAGGGCACACTGACAGAAGGAGCGGGGGCGGTAGCGGGCATAAAAGAGACTTGCGTTTATGAGGACACTTTCATAGCTGAGCCAAGGATTACCTCCCTGAAGGGCTTTGGCACATTACTGAATTTGCCAGTGAATTCTTTCCATGTTTCAAGAAGAAAAGCTAATTCTTGAACATTATAAATTAAATCAGAATTAGAAAAAGATTAAAATACTCTCCCTCATTTTATAAAATTGATCCAACCAAAAATTCTGATCTTGCCAGTGTGCAGAATGACTATGGGCCAACGTCACTATTAATAAGAGTCTAAAATATTTAGAACATTTGATTTTAAATCCCCACGTCAATAGTTTAGAATTTGAAAAGATTATCGTAGTTAAAATCTAAAAGAACGAATACACAGAATAGGAAAGAACCTTAATAATGATGAGCCCTAGTCCTACCAAATAGTATATGCAGAAAGATTTTGAAATCTGTGTGAAAACAGAAAGCAAAAGGTAGAGGAAGAAATGTTACTCTCTGTTGTTTGTGAAAAGTTCCTAAATAGGAGCATTGGAAGACTTTATAAACATGAAAGGTAATGGTAATAAAAAATGAACTGTATAAAAATCGTAGGTTTCTTAACATTGAAGAATACTGTAAACCAACCGAGGGTACGCAGCTATAAAATGCATGTCCTTAGTATAGTCTGTTAAGAAACAGGTGAGCATTCAGACAGAGGGATGTAAAGCATAGATGTAAAAGAAGTGGATGGGCTCTGTGAATTTGGTTAAAAGGGTTGTTGGGAGGAAGGAAGGTGGGACGTTTCTGATTTGGGGCGGGCTGGTTTTCCTACCCCTTGGAGGGCTCTGGAGATGGCGGGCGCCTACAAAGCGTTCTTCTTGTTGGAATTCATCCTGAGTCATGAGACTGGCTTACAAATACGATTCCGTGATCATCCGTTATTCACAGAAGTGAAAAGTCAGAAGTGGTCTCTACCTTGGGAGGAAAAGAAACTGTAATATTTCGTACAGTGGGATTTTATGAAGTCATTTAAAAACAGACATACTTAAGTTAATGTTAAAAAAAAGTGAGCTATCCTTTTCATATTCTTTCTGTCTCACGTTTACAAGTTAAATTGTGTGGCTTATAAGGGCTTCCCTGGTGGCTCAGGGAAGGGATGGAATCGCCCTGCAATGCAGGAGACCCTGGTTTGATTCCTGGCTCGGGAAGATCCTCTGGAGAAGGGAGCGGCTGCCCCCTCCAGCGCGCTTGGGCTTCCCGTGCGGCTCCTATGTGGAGCTCTTAGGCAGCTGGGGAGTGGTGAGCACGCGGGGGTTTCCCTGGACGTCGGTGCGCTGCGGGTGAGAACCTGCCCGCTATGCAGAGGGAGAGAGCTGGAACGTCGCGCGGACGAGAACAACCCGGGCTTTCTGGCGGCAGCAGGGCGTGAGGCGGGTGGCACACCGGCCCCAGGTGCGCCCTGTGAAACGTTTTCCTGGGAGTGTGCCCTTGCGCCAGTCACCCTCTGGCTGCCCTGTGGGGCCTGGCCGTTCTTTTCATCACGTGACCAGCGAGTTCCTCCTCAGAAGCCTCTCCCCTCCCCGCTCCTTCCAGTTTCCCAGATTAGGTATCCTTCCCCTTCTGGCAGCTTCTGTTTACCTGGGTCACAGTGGAGCGCTCTTTTGAAATAGCTGCTGTCTCCCTTGCTCGTCTGGGTGTGTCCCTGCAGGCCGGCACAGTGGCCACTGTTTGGGACGCTCCTGGGGAAGCCATCAGCTCTCAGAAGGTTTCCTGTCGGCCTTTCTGATGAAAGCCGGGCTGTGGCCATTTCCTTCTCCCCGCCCCTGCCAGGCGGCTGCCTCTCCTGTAGGGGAGCCTTACACACCTCACACTGAGACTGCTTTTCCCTCAGAGATGGTTTAGAGGTCACCTCTTAATTCCACCTACGAAAAATCTGTTGTTTTTTGTCACTTATCCTGTAAACTAAAACTGACTTTTCATCTTCCAGGTCAGGCATGGGATTGAGAGTGTAAAGTGTTTTGTTAAGCGACGGCCTTGTCCTATCCCAAATTCTGCTGTCATGTGCAAGACCTTACCCTATTTGAAAGTTCCCACTACGGTAGAAGCATTTTAGAAAAAAGGTTCCGGCAGAGTTCTTGACCTGAGCTCAGGAGCAGGGCTGGAGTTGTAGGTTGGGGGGTCCCTCCACCTCAAAGGCAAAACCACAGATAGAAGTGAAATCGCCATGGAAATGCGAGGGAGGCCAAAGCTTAAAGGCTAAGAAGCTCCTGAATTTAGGACTTGGGAAGGAAAGCCAAAAATGGTTCTGAGAGGTGGGAGAGAGTGGAAGCAACTGCGGGCCATGTGAAACTTCTGCCACAGCCCAGACTTGGGTATTCAGCCCTAGTAAATTGAAGCTGCATGCATTTTGACAGCTGAAGAATCTCACTACCTCAGCTTCCGTGTCTGTAAAATGAGAATTGTAGTATTCACTTTCAAAGCATGTTATAAGTGTTAAATGAGTTAAAACCTGTAAAATAATAAAACCGTGCCAGGAATACATACATTTTTATGATGATCCATGCTCTTGTAAGTTAGTGTGAGACTGTTTACTGCAGAAAACTACGTCTCCATCATGACTAACCCCAGATGAACCTGGTGCACACTTCTGTCCTGAGAGGCCCTGGGTCCCGATGGACAGGCTTCTCTACTAGTTCATTGCTTTCTCTAGTCACATAATCCCTAGGGCTCTATTCTGAAATCCATTATAATGGAGTCTTTTCAAGTGTGGGTTTGGGCCTCTGGGTATGTTTGCCAAGGGCAGTAGTTACTTGAATATTCAGTGCACTTAAAATATATTAGAGCTACTAGTTTTTGAGAGCCAGAACCCCTTGTTTGCTTTAAGTAGACATAAATAGTGGGCTTTTTTTGTTTTTTAATAGGAGGCGGCAAGCCCGGCTACAGAAGGAGCTCGCAGAAGCCGCGAAGGAGCCTCTGCCAGTTGAGCAGTGAGTAGAGAAGTGCACGTTAAAACTGCTCCTAGCCATTTGGTTTGCTCTTCAGAAATAGCTTTACAGTGTTTTGATTCTGTGAAACCATTTTATAGATTGTAGAAAGAAAAGTAAAAGACTTAGAGAAAATAAAAAACACTTGTTACTTTCCAGGAAGTTGTTGGCTTCCAGGAAGGGTGAGTTCTGACTTCCTTTGCCCTTAACCAGCGACAGCCTCGCTGTCTTCCTGTTGACACCCTGACCCATTTTCTACCTCTGGTTGGAGCCGTGGCAGTGTGATGCTGGGCTCGGGTTGCGTCTCCTGCTCTCTGCTTGGTTTGTGACTTCATGTGGAGTTTGGGCAAACTTTTGAAGCCTGAGTAAAAACTGGGATCTCTTGGAACACAAGGAATTGAATCAAGATGGAGTTTTTCCTAATCTGGAGTCAGGTGGAGGGTCTTCCCTGAGGTTTGAGGCTTTGTTTTGAGAGTGGTGGGTATTTTAGTGACTAAATTCCCTTTGCTCTGGTTTAGGATTTGTTTCCCGCCCCCCGCCCCGTTGAAATAGATCGTGAAATAAAGTAATATGGTTATGAGCCTTTCTTTTAAAATGTTGGTTGCTTCTGATAAAGGGAGGGGAGTGGCTTCATTTCATATAGGAGTCATCGGCCAAAGGTCTTGATGTATGAGATAACAAACCTCACGCCAAGCCTTTGCTTTTAGATGGAGCGTGTATGTGTGTCCTCTGCTTTCCCACATGGGGAAAGTGAATGTCAGGCATTTTTGCCGAGAGCTGCAAAGTAGATAAATAGTTGATCTAGAGATGAGATTTGGTTCTCCTTAAAAGTAACAGCTGATGAAAGCATCATTTGTCTTGTTGTCTTGCCTGCTATTGGCCAGTGTGAACAGGTGAGTAGGTGTAGAAAGGTCAAGCGTCCTGCCGCAGACACAGAGCAGGTGGCAGAGGCAGGCTGGAAACCTCAAGGTATCTGACTGTAAAGGCCCGTTCTTACTCTCCTGTGCTTCCCTAATTGTAGGGCTTCTTTCATCTTTGAAGGGTTTTGATAAGTTACCAGATGCTGGTATTTCCTCGTGGTCTAGGTCTTTGTACAGTTTCAAGTACCTGCAACTGTACAGTTCTGTCTTAAACCATTTATGTAGGCTTAGCTCATGTTTATCACTCTTGCCATCTATGCTGTTCTGTTGTTACCCTTGTGTTAACACAGATGACTCTCCCAAACCACCAGTGAGAGGAGAAGAAAGCCCAGCCTGTTCTTTGTCTTCAGGCCCGCCTTTGTTCTCCTCTCAGCCCTGGCCAAGATGGGGGTCAGTTACACGGGATTCTGGAATCAGTAGCCAAGGAAAATAAATTTACTTGAACTTGGTTTGACTTGCTTGGTAACAGGTTCTGAAGTATAGATTATATTTACATAATCCGGATAAGTAATCATGGGAGAATCTCTTCCAAGTTCCTGTGAATCCAAACATTTGATAATAAAGTCTCAGGTTATTAGTTCTTATCAGTTTACTTCTCCATGAAGATTGCAACTTAGTAGGAGGTCGTTAAGACCAAACTAATTACTTGCCTTTCCTCCAACCAGGAAAATGGGGAGGAAGGGGAATTCCAGAGGGGCTTTGCATCTGTGGGATAAACAGCAGAGGAGCACCTTTTTTTTTTTTTTAATTTGGCCGTGTCAAGTTGCGGCATGCAAGATCTTTGTCCTTTGTTGTGGCCTGCGGGATCTTTGCATGTAAACTCTTAATTGTGGCACTCGAGATCAAGTTCCCTGACCAGGGATCGAACCCAGGCTCCCTACATTGGGAGCACAGAGTTTTAGCCACTGGCCCACCAGGGGAGGCCCCAGGAGCACATTTTTGTGACTTATTTCACATGTAATGTGATGAACTCACCAAATGTCAGAAACACTTAAGTACTTAAACATAAGCATCAAACAGCCAGAGTCAAAGATGAAATGTGTTTAGATCCTGCTTTCCTGTCTTTATTCTTAAAGTGGTACTCAGAGCCAGGTTGTTTATGTGCCTGTTGATCTCCCTGCCCTTTTAAGCAGTCCATTTTCTTACTGCCCTGGGCATTCCCCTTGTCCTAGCCTTCTGCACACCACAGCTGCCCCTCGCTGTCCTCCATGTGTTGCTGAGCCCTGGGAACTGTTTCTTGCTGAGTGCCGCAGTCTGGTGGTTGGCATGCAGGAGACTTCCGAAGAGAAAATTTTTTCTTGCTCCTGGTTATATGGTTAGGGACTTAATAAGCCATTATTTCAGTGTTTTTCAAGTGGGAGCTGTCGTTAGACCTGAAGAGATCCAAAGCTCCCTTCTCAGGTTATTTTCAGCTGGAGTTCTGGATCCGACTTAGATTGTTTCTTTTCGTGTTGCTCTGATGGCAGTTCCTTTTTCTCCAGAGAAGCTGAAACCGGCTCTGTCCCAGCCAAGACTCCTGCTCTGTGTGTGATTAGGAAGTGGTGTTGCCTGTTGGCCTTAGAGCAGGCCCATCACACAGCTTCTGTTCAGCAGAAGCAAAGACTTGGCCTCTCGCCCTTCTTTCCAGGGATGATGACATTGAAGTCCTCGCAGATGAAACCTCTGAGCACCCTGAGGAGACCTCTCCTGTGCGAGCCATCAGCAGAGCGGCCACGTAAGTATATGGGTTGTCCAGGAATGGGGCACTTGGGGGGCACCCTGGCAGCCACGTGGGCAGGACCAGAGAGCAGTGCGGGACCCCTGGCTGAGTGTGCAGCCCCCATCACTCGACCGTGGAGGATATGGCCTCCAGAGTGTCCCCATCTTTCTCCGGTTGCGCCTCCTTAACTAGGAGGGAGCCATCCCTCAGTGGTGCCTCCAGCCGTGCAGAGAAGCAGAAAGAAGTGGTAGCGACTTCCTGAAAGAGGGACCTTGTTAGGCTGGGTGATTGTTTAGAGCATACTGTTTAATTCTTACCAGGGCTCCAGGATTTTTTTTTTTTTTAATTTGCCAAAGCAGGACCAAAAGGATGGGGTTTGTCCTTAACCATACTAGAAGTTGTTAGGTCAGTTAGTTTATTGTCCAAAGCATCATTTCTAGGAAAGTTAGTTTAAGGCTAGGGAATCTTACCCCTTTTGAGATTTCGAGGCTGGGTGTTCCCTTTTATCTTCCCTTTGTTTTCTGGTGGTTCAGTCCCTGGAGGGTTTTCTCTGCTGGAGTTTGGGCACTCGGTGGGAAACATACTCCCAGGAACTTACTTTTGTGGACTGTTTTTGATTGATTGTTTGGGTAGAATGTTTCTAAGGTTTAAACCTATCCTCCCGTCCTCTTTAGTAAGCGACTCTCGCAGCCTGCTGGAGGCCTTCTGGATTCTATCACTAATATCTTTGGGTAGGTTAGAAAACCTTCACCTTTCCTTGTGTGTATATATATGTGTGTATAAATATACCTAAGTACATGTACATGATTTGTTAGTGTTTTTTAAACGTGCACCAGAATCTCAGTGCAGAGTATATGCAGATGCCTTAATTTCAGCTTTTCATTTAGCTTCTTCCTTTTTTCCCTCAACTTCCTCTCTCTTAATCCCGCTGCGTGCTGACCTCTGGCCTTACCCTTTAGTCTGTCCGAGTCTCCCCTTTTGGGACATCACTCTTCTGATGCTTCCAGGTGAAAACATTATCCTCTCCTAGCCCAGCATGCGAGTATGGGTTGCTATAACCATGTTCATCACCGCTTCACTGCCCCAGCCATCACGCATCCGTGTGCCAGTAACCAGGACGCTTTGCATGCACCTAGGCACTCCGTCCACCCTCTGAGCGGGGCAGATAGGTTGAGCTCTTTGTACCGTTAACTCAAGCTCTGGCTGCTCTTCGTTTTGGCATGTGTTCAGCTCCACCCTGACCACAAGTGTACCCTGAGGATGATGGTAACCAGGCATAGGAGTCATCTTGAAATAGTTTTGTGAAAATACCCACGCGCCCCCTCAGAGCTCGTGGTCACTTTAAGCTGAGGATGTGTCTAGCGGTTTATTTGATGCGGGCAGCAGTTGTTCAGGCTTGCTTTTCAGTGTTGTGTTTTGGAGTCCGTGAGTTAGCGAGAAGGAGAGTGAAGGTAAGTGCTATCTTTCCATTTGTCACTGCGTCAGGAGGCTTCCGATTCGGGGGGCTTGTTCTTTGGTTTGGAGGGTCTTGAAGGGAAAAGAAGCTACTGATAAAAGGCGTCTTTGAGTCCCTGCTGAGAGGTGGGCGGACAGTGAGCCCACACGGTCCTAATACTGTCCTTTATGTTACTTCTTAGGAGGCGCTCTGTCTCTTCCTTTCCAGTTCCCCAGGATAGCGTGGATCCTCATCCCGGTTCTGGTAAAGAAGTGCGAGTGCCGACAACTGCGGTGTCTGTCTTTGTAAGTGTGGTTTATTATCCCCAAGCCTCACCGAGCTTCTCGCAGAAACGGAGCCTGACCATTGAAGGATCCCTTCTCCTGCTGCAGCTAAGCTTTCTATTCTTGTTTCATTTACATGGAGCTTTTACACCTGTTGGCTCTCTGATAGAAAGGATTGATAATATTTTGATTAGCAAAGCAAGATTGCTTTGTTAAAATAAGCAAAATACATTAGTTTTCCTCATCTTTAGAGAACAGAATTGATTTCCAGCCACCCTCTGTGATATATAGGACTGGCTGAGAGAAAGGATGGGATGGATGAGACACGAGAACACTAACTTGGGGTAGTGAAACTTGGAGAATAACTCTTGTCATTTGTTGTCACCGGTTGGCTCCAGTGTAGAGTTTTTAGTCAGCGATCTGTTCTGGAAGGTCGGTTGGGCAGCTCTTGGCTTCGTTAATTATGCCCACGTCCATTTGACTTCTAACCATCAGGAGCACCTGGTTGGAAGCAGGAGATAGGCCTGGGCAAAGCTGCTGTGATGCCACGGCTGACACTGGTGTTAGAAGCTGGGGCCTAGAACTAAAGGTTAATCCAGGTCCCTGCTGGTATGATTGAGCAGGCATGAGACCCACCCAGGGAAACAGAGTCCCTGGCTCAGGGCTGGCAGAGGGGATCGGGGGTCAGTGGGGAGAGCAGAGCCCAGTTAGTTGGGCTGATGCTTGGATTGCACAGGGAGAGCCAGCTTTTGGGGAGAGAAAGACTTGCTGTTAAAATGGGATGAAGTTTACATGGCAGGAGCTTTCCGTTTCAGGCATAAAGGGGAACTTATACTAGTTACTTCTGTCCAGTGAACTGGCTGACTGAGGGGCCACCTTGGTCATTGTGAAGAGAGACCTGCTGTGGGGGAGGAGGTGGAGGGGGAACTATTACAGCCCCTCCCACTCTGCTCCTGTGATTCTCTTACTGGGCCGGGCCCCTCGGAGGTCAGTGATGATTGGTAAAAGGTCTGATTGCACGTAAGGTCACAGTCCCTGCCCTGCCCTCAGCTCCCAGCAGCCCATTTTTTTCCTTTCCATCACATTTAAGTCATGTGATGGGGTAATGGAGCAGCTGACAACATGGGATTCTGTCAGTGTGTGTTTCTGAAGAGTCAGCAGTGCACAGCAGAGCAGTGTCCAACAAAACCAGCTACAGAGGAGCTTGATGAGCGGCAGCCCTGGGTGTGATGGTGCATGATCTCAAGTTTTCAATCTGAGACCTCCAAGGGGAAAGGGAGCACGGAAAGAGAACGGAGTCGCACGCAGGTGGAAGTTGGGCCGCCTGTCAGATGGCTTTTCAGCACTGGGACTCGAGAGGATGGCAAGGAGGCAAAGCATCATAAGTGCTGTTTCTATTCCAGTCAGCTTTATGAGTCACTTTCTCAGCAGTTGAGGCACCTTTTTCAGTGCCAAGCAGTGGCGAAGATGAGATTTTGTGTTCTTAAAGTGACCCTTTTAGGCAAGTGATTGACCTGTTTAGTGATTTAATATTTATAATCCATGTGTTGCAGCTTTCCCCTCCCCCTGCCTTGTTACTGTGAAAGTTTTCAAATATAAGCAGAAATAGGGATTAAAAACTGCTGTTGGGCAGCTTCAGTTAGTCACTTTAGCCAATCTTATGACCACACACATACACAAACATTTGCTGGAGTAATTTAAAGCAGATCTCATAGTGTTTTTACTCATGAATATTTTGAAATCCATAGCCTTTTCAGAGAGGAGATGATAGTGACGTCCACTGTTCTCTCACCCCATTCTAGGCTGGGGAGCTTCCTGTCTGGTTTCCCTTCTCAGCTTGAACACAGATGCCATCTTTTCAGACGTGTCCAGTGTGGATGCCAGTCTCAAGACATTTCTCTATGAAGAATTAAGTTCTCCCAAAATAACACCTGTTACTTTTATTGAAAGCCTAGTCATGGTCAGATGCAGTCTGAGCTTACAGGACCTACAGAAGTCTCTCTTTTACAGATGAGCAAACTAAGGCACCAGGAAGTTAAGAAACTTGGCAGAGGTGCCCCTGCTGCCGACAGTGCCTATCGGTGCCGTATTGTCTGCAGCGTGAGCTCCAGAGCCTCTCTGACACTGGCTTGTTGGAGGGCAGGACTGGCACCTGCTCTTGTTAGGACTCTGCGTGTTAGGGTGCCCTTTCACTGGGAAGACCAAAATGAAAGGCTTTTTTAAAAAGAAAAGGATTTTTTTCACTACTTTGATACATAGTTTCATGTGTGTTGTTAATGCAGTCTGGACCGGAACAGAGGCAGTTAATCACAGGCTGACTTTTAAGCTGTGAAGATCATAGTATAGATTGACATTACTTTATTCTTAGAAGAAATAAAATTAACTCAAAGATGAACTTTAGCAGTTAGTCTCTACAGGTTTTTAATGCTTTTTAAGAAGATTGCACAGTATTTAAATCAATGGGAAAAGAACTGTAAGAGTTTAATGATAATAGAATCTTTGGAGACTCTGGGCTAGGAACCCAAGATTAAGACTTTACTGACCAGTGTTTAATGTGTGGTTAAGCGTCCAGAGTGTTCATCTGTATTAGCCCCGTTCTTGGGAGTGACAGTTAACCCAGTTTGAAACTGGGCATTTGTCTTGCAGGACGCCCATGATGGGGAGGTCAACGCTGTGCAGTTCAGCCCAGGTTCCCGGCTCCTAGCCACAGGAGGCATGGATCGGAGGGTGAAGCTCTGGGAAGTGTTTGGAGGTAAGGCCTCGCCAGAGTGAGAGACAGAAAGAAGCGTGCTGGGGATGTCTGGCTGGCAGTCTGAACTGTCCATCTTCTTGAAGCGTGCAGTATTTTGTGTCAGGAATCATCTGACCAAAGCATTGCTGCTCTCAGTTACCCTTTACAGCTGACACAGCCGAGTCTGTGTTTGCCCTGGGTTTCCAAGTAGGGACTAGAGAATGCTGTACATTCCAGATACTTTAGCGTTTGTGTTTTCTCAAGTGTATGCCAATGAGAGCATCTTCAAAGATAGGGCAGGTTTTAGATTTGAAATAAAAAAGTCTTAGTCATGGACTAGTAAAATTGCACATAAAAATAAATAATAAAATTACACCTCAAGCTGTGTATTTAATAATGCCAATGGCCATCGCCTAGGGAAAAAAATGACATTGTATCTAAGCTTGAGACTAAAGAGACGAGTCTGGGACTTCCCTGGTTGTCCAGTGGTTAAAGATCTGGCCAGTGCAGGTGACATAGGTTCGATCCTTGGTCCAGGAAGATCCCACAGGCCGAGGAGCAACTAAGCCTCTGTACTGCAGCTCCTGAAGCCTGCTCACCCTCGAGCCCGTGCTCAACAACTAGAGAAAGCCTGAGCACTGCAGCGAAGACCCAGCACAACCATTAATGAATTTAAAAGGAGGGCGTATCACTTGCTGTTGTTGTTGTTCAGTGGCTAAGTCACATCCGACTCTGCGACCCCATGGATTGCAGCATACCAGGCTCCTCTGTCCTTCATTGTCTCCCAGATTTTGTTCAAATTCATGTCTTCTGGAGTTGGTGATGCCATCCAGCCATCTCAGCCTCTGCTGCCCTTTCTCCTTTTGCCCCCATCAGTGGTGGTGGTTTAGTCGCTAAGTTCTGTCCAGCTCTTACAACCCCATAGACTGTAGTCTGCCAGGCTCCTCTGTTGATGGGATTCTCCAGGCTTGAAAACTGTGAGTGGGTTGCCATTTCCTTCTCCAGCCTTCATCAGAGACTTTCTCAAATGAGCAGGCTCTTTGCATCAAGTGGCCCAAGTATTGAAGCTTCAGCATCAGTCCTCCCAGTGAATATTCAGGGTTAATTTCCTTTAGGATGAACTGGTTTGGTCTCCTTGCTGTCCCAGGGACTCTCAGGAGTCTTTTCCTGCACCATAATTCAAGAGCATCAGTTCTTCAGTGTTCAGCCTTCTTTCTGATCCAGCTCTCACATCCATACATGACTACTAGAAGAACCATAGTTTACAGCAGACAGACCTTTGTCAGCAAAGTGATGTCTCTGCTTTTTAACGTGCTGTCTAGGTTTGTCATAGTTTTCCATCCAAGGAGCAAGTGTCTTTTAATTTCACGACTGCAGCCGCCATCCATAGTGATTTTGGAACCCAAGAATATAAAGTCTATCACTGTTTCCACTTTTCCCCCACTTCTGTTTGCCATGAAGTGATGGGACTGGATGCCATGATCTTAGTTTTCTGAATGTTAATTTTTAAGGCAGGTTTTTAACTCTCCTCTTTCACCCTCATCAAGAGGCTCTTGTTCCTCTTCACCTTCTGCCATTAGAGTGTTTCATCTGCATATCTGCAGTTGTTTGTATTTCTCCTGGCAATCTTGATTTCAGCTTGTGATTCATCCAGCCTGGCATTTTGCATGATGTGCTTACTCTGCATAGAAGTTAAATAAGCAAAGTGACAACAACAGCCTTGTATTACTCCTTTCCCAGTTTTGAACCAGTTGTTCCATGTCTGGTTCTAACTATTGCTTCTTGGCCTGCATAAAGATTTCTCAGGAGGTATGTAAGTATTCCCATCTCTTTAGAGGTCTTTAGTGGTCTGGTATTCCCCTCTCTTTAGAATTTTCCACAGTTTTTTGTGATCCGTACAAAGACTTTCACATAGTCGATGAAGCAGAAGTAGATGTTTTTCTGGAATTCTTTGCTTTATCTAGGATCCAGTGAATTGTCAATTTGATCTCTGGTTCCTCTGCCTTTTCTAAATCCAGCTTGTACATCTGGAAATTCTCGGTTCACATACTGCTAAAACCTAGTTTGAAGGATTTTGAGCATTAACTTGCTAACGTGTGAGATGAGTGCAAATGTCTGGTAGTTTGAACAGTCTTTGGCATTGTCCTTCTTTGGGATTGGAATGAAAACTGACCTTTTCCAGTCCTGTGGCTACTGCTGAGTTTTCCAAATTTGCCAACATATTGAGTGCAGCACTTTCGCAACAACATCTTTCAGGATTTGAAATAGCTCAACTGGAATTCCATCACCTCCACTAGCTTTGTAGTGATGCTTCCTAAGGCCCACTTGACTTCACACTCCAGGCTGTCTGGCTCTAGGTGAGTGACCACACCATCATGGATTTGGTCATTAAGACCTTTTTTGTATTCTTGCCACCTCTTCTTAATCTCTTCTGTTTCTGTTAGGTTGTTACTGTTTCTGTCCTTTATCGTGCCCATCCTCACACAAAACATTCTCTTTATGTCTCCAGTTTTCTTGAAGAGATCTCTATCTTTCTCATTCTGTGGTTTTCCTGTATTTCTTTGCAGTGTTTACTTAAGAAGGCCTCCTGTCTCCTTGCTATTCTCTGGAACTTTGCATTCGTTTGGATATATCTTTCCTTTTCTCCCTTGCCTTTTGCTTCTTTTTTCTCAGCTATTTGTAAGGCCTTCTCAGACAATCACTGTGCCTTCTTGTGTTTCTTTTTGAGATGATTTTGTCATTGCCTCCTGTAGAGTGTTGCAAACCTCTGTCCATAGTTCTTCAGGCACTCTGTCTACCAGATCTAATCCCTTGAATCTGTTCATCACCTCCACTGTAAATTCATAAGGAATTTGATTTAGGTCATATCTGAACGACCTAGTGGTTTTCCCTACTTTCTTCAATTTAAGCCTGAGTTTTGTAATGAGGAGTTCATGATCTGAGCCACAGTCAGCTCCCAGTCTTGTTTTTGCTGACTGTATAGAGATTCTCTATCTTTGGCTGCAAAGAATATAATCAGTCTGATTTCGGTGTTGACCATCTGGTGATGTCCACGTGTAGTCTTCTCTTTTGTTGTTGGAAAGAGGGTGTTTGCTATGACCAGTGCATTCCCTTGGCAAAACTCTATTAGCCTTTGTCCTGCTTCATTTTATACTCCAAGGCCATCTTCCCTGTTACTCCTGGTATCCTCTTGACTTCCTTCTTTTGCATCCTAGTCCCCTATGATGAAAAGAATGTCTCTTTTTGTTGTTAGTTTTAGAAGGTCTTGGAGGTCTTTGTAGAACTGTTCAACTTCAGGTTCTTTGGCATTATGGTTGGGAGATAGACTTGGATTACTGTGATACTGAATGGTTTGCTTTGGAAGTGAACTTGAGTTCATTCTGTCGTTTTTGAGATTGTACCCAAGTACTGCATTTTGGACTCTTGTTGACTATCAAGCTATTGCATTTCTTCTAAGGAATTCTTGCCCACAGTAGTAGATATAATGGTCATCCGAATTAAATTCACCCATTCCCATCCATTTTAGTTCACTGATTCATAAAAATGTTGATGTTCACTCTTGCCATCTCCTGCTTGACCACTTCCAATTCACCTTGATTCATTGACCTGACATTCCAGGTTCCTATGCATTGATGTTCTTTAGAACGTTGAACTTTACTTTCACCACCAGACCCATCCAGAACTGAGCGTCATTTCCACTTTGGCCCAGCCACTTCATTCTTCCTAGAGCTATTGGTAACTGCCCTCTACTCTTCCGCGTAGCATATTGGACACCTTCCTACCTGGGGGACATAATTTATGCCAGAGCATAAATTGTATTAGTAAAATGAAAAGTTTCTACTAAATCTACAGAAATAACAGAGTATCTGGCAGCATTTTTTTTTTATAGTTTTCAGGAACAAATATCAGTCGTGTTCTAACTAATTATAGGACCTTTCCTCTACAGATGGCTTACTTGGTGTATAATTTTCGCCCTCTTGGCTGGTATTTACTGAATCTTGGAAGAGACCAAGTCCAGAAGGCCTTTCATGAGAGAAGACGATCTCTGGTCTTCTGAGTCCCGTCTCTTGTGTAGACTACCACTTAGTGATCGTTTCTGAGGCTTGGCGCTTTGTCACCTGCCAGACAGCAATGTTTTAGGCATCAGCCACAGAGATATTTTTTAGAATTTGCAGTAGTATTTTTGTCTGTAAAGATCTACTCTAAATAAAATCTTTAATTAGTAGGTGTTGACCTTTTTTAGACTCGTGAAAATCTAATAAAAGCTAGGATTAATGAAAGGCATTAAATGTGCTATATTTTGCAAATTAATTCAGGGATTTACTCACCAGCTTAATAGTGCTGGCTCTAAATGTATTTGACAGCTCCAAATCCACATTTATATCATTTTTATTAGCATTCAGAAGTCCTGAAAGAAAAGGCTGTCCATTGAAATGTATACTGTTCTGTGCTCCTGTCTTATGAATTTGATTTGAATGGTTCCCTGCCTATTTCCCTAGCTTCTCTATCTAGGTTGTCCTTAAAATACCCTTTAAAGAAGGAATTTAATCACAGCATCATTGAGTTTATCCTTTTATCTGTAAAGTTGCCCTCAGGGTGGCCAGAGTCTGAAAGCAGAGTCCAGGGATGAGTGGCTGGGCCTGGGGGTAAGGTGGGCTTCAGGAGAGCACTGGCAGGAGATTGGTTCACCAGAAGCTTAGCTTCACATAGGTAGAGTGGACAGATAAATTCCAGAAACTCCAAACTAGCTTTACTGGAAATCTAATGACTAGCTAGTTTAATAGCTAAAAGTAAAACTATTTTTCGTACTTGGGTTCTGAAATTTTAATAGTCAGTTTCCATGAAAGTGATAGTTAAGTTGACAGAGATGTGTTTATGTAAATCAAATAGCTAAATAAACTCTGGGTCAGTTGACATGTTTTAAATCCCTGCACTTTTGTAAAGGGAATTGATGACACTAAATTTCTTAAAAAGAGCAGTGTAAGAGCCAGCTGGAAAATGCTGGGCTCCGCACCCTCTTGTGCGTCCATTGCTTTGGGAACTGGTCAGCTGAGCATTCTGGTCTCGTTATGCTGTTTGTCCTGCTACTTGATTCTGTAAAGATGCAGGGAAGTTGTTTTTGACCGTGTAATTAGCTTCCGTTGTGTTTCAAGTGCCTCGTTTTAATTGGTATGCTGGCATCTTTGTTTTTGTGCAGACAAATGTGAATTCAAGGGCTCCCTGTCCGGCAGCAATGCAGGAATCACAAGCATCGAATTTGATAGTGCTGTAAGTACCTGATGTCCACGGAAATGGGTGAGTTCAGAGGTGTTTAGAAGCCATTTTTGACATCTGATTCTTGAAATTTAAAAATAACCCACCTGGTTTCTCTGCTGTTTTCTATCTTAATGTTAGAGAAGGATGCCAGTAGGTTAAAAATTCAGTGCTAATCATGAGTAGGTTGAAGATGGGTAGGAGAGACAGGTCTTGGTAACCCGGTTAGTCAGCATCTCTCCAAACTCGATAAGGCTCTGGTTTGGGCCAATTCGGTGCAGGTGGAAAGGAGAGGGTCTACAGCTGGGGGCCAGCTGGGAGGTGAGGCTAGGGAGTCGGCACCTCTGGGCTCGTGGACTTGGGCAGGTGTAGAGAATTAGTAGTTGCCCTTACGGAAATGGGGTAGAAGCGAGCATGGGGGGATGAGTTCCATTTTGAGCTGGAGGTGTAATATACCGCCTTCAGGCGAGGTTGAGCAGGCTCAGGAAAGAGGTCTGAAGTTAATGGGGACTGATTAGTTAACAGGATTCTGGTTATAACAGTATTCAGTCAGGTATATAGTTTTAGTCATCTAAACATTCTTGAGTTTGATATGAGGAAATTTGTAACATGTGAACTGAAGTTCTCTGCTTTTCCTTCTTCCCTTCTTTCCTGTAGGGATCTTACCTCTTAGCAGCTTCAAATGATTTTGCAAGCCGCATCTGGACCGTGGATGACTACCGGTTACGGGTAAGACCCAGTTAAGAGAGAAAGTACAGCCTCCAGACTTCCTGTGGGTGGGTGTTGGTCACAAAATGTAGAAAATGGCAGGGTGATGCGTTAGGAGAATTGTGTGTTGTCCTGACCATCAGACTTGATTCCCCTGCCCTTTCCTCGTTAGGGAAATTGATGTTTCCACTTCATGTTCTTTGTCCAATATTCAGCTCTGAAATATTCGTGATAGGAAACCATCACATTTCCATGAAAGACTTTGGATACTCCTGTTCATAAGAGCTAAGGTTTTTAGGTAGGTGTCAGTATAGCTTAACTTCAGCTGTTTTAGCACCAAAGTGTAAGCTGTGTTTCTTAAGGACCCAAAGACTTAATCACCTCACAGAGTAAAGCTGGAAAGTAGGCTATGGAGAAGTTTTTGTGGGTGCAGTTATGATAGAGATAGAACACCTCACATGAAGCCAGGAGACAGATGTACGGGAAAGCAAGAACTGTGGGTTCAGATGTTGAAGAAATCTGCAGTCTGAATCCACACTCACCAAGAAGTCTCTTGGATTCTAAGACAAAGACAGAAATTTAATGGTTATATCACTTTTGTTCTAGTTAGAAGGCATAGATTAATATAAAGACACATTTTTCTCCTTAAGCTTGAAGCAACCTTCACATGAGCTTATTAAATAAAGGCTACTGAAAGATGAGGTGGAGGATTTACTTGACACTAGGAGGCATTTTACCCCCCCAAAAAAACTTGACACAAACCTGTGCGTCAACTCACATGAAAAGCAGAGCATATGATGTGAAGATGAACTTTGTAGAGAGAATCTACAGGGAGGTGGGGAGCTGTGATACAGTGAGTGGTCGCGGGGTCATTCCCAGTGGTCTGAGGCAGGTGCGGGGCCGGAGCCGGAAGAATGGCTAGAGATGCACTGCTTGTTCACCCCCAGTCTTTCCGTTTCCTTCAAGAAACTGTATGGAAAATAGCCATGTTAGGTGCTAGCTAGGAAGATCCCCTGGAGGAGGGCATGGCAGCCCATTCTGGGATTCCTGCCTGGAGACTCCCCGTGGGCAGAGGAGCTTGGTGGGCTACAGTCCATGGGGTCACAAAGAGTCGGAAGTGACTGAGCAGCTAAAGCATGGCATAGCACAGGTGCTAGCTCACACATACAGGGCTATAATTCCTGATTCTTAGTTGAGAGACAGTCCACGGGCAAAGCATGAGATGTGAGGATGACAGAGATGGCTGTCTGATGGCAGCTGAAGGGTCTGTCCCTGTTCTTCCTGGAGGAATGGGGTTGGGGACTGCCGGACGCCTGTGGGCAGGGCTGGGCGCCAGCGGGGGTACTGCTGGGAGCCTGTGGGCAGGGCTGGATGCCGGGTAGGTAACTGTTGGACACCTGTGGGCAGGGCTAGGGGGTGGGGGACTGCTGGGCACCTGTGGGCAGGGCTGGGCGCCTCTGAGGTCCCCAGTGCACATCTGTTCAAAGGCTTGGATGTGTTTCCAGTTGAGGCCCAGCGGTCCCGCATCCTCAGCCGGGAAAGCTGGTCTAGCCTGTTCTGGCAGGGTCACGGTCCGTCCTGGGGCATGCCTTCTCTAGGTAACCATCAGTTACTCAGTGGAAATGTGTGGTAGGGTGGGTTACTTCTGCAGGCATTAATTTGCCTGAAGGAGAGGGCATTTGCCTGGGTACCCTCTGTGTGTTAGACTCAGTAGTCAAGTGTGTTATGTGCATTGTTGTTATTGTTCCGTCGTCCAGTCGTGTCTGACTCTTTGCATCCCCATGGACTGCAGCACGCCAGGCCTCCCTTTCCCTCACCACCTCCCAGAGTTTGCCCAAGTTCATGTTCATTTGATCGGTGATGCTGTCCAGCTATCTCATCCTCTATGCCCTCTTCTCCTTCTGCCCTCAGTCTCTCCCAGCATCAGGGACTTTTCCAGTGAGTCATCTGTTTGCATCAGATGACCAAAATACTGGAGCTTCAGCTTCAGCATCAGTCCTTCCAGTGAATATTCAGGGTTGATCTCCCTTAAGATTGAGTGGTTTGATCTCCTTGCTGTCCAAGGGACTCTCAGGAGTCTCCTCCAGCACCACAGTTTGAAGGCATCAATTCTCTGGTGTTCTGCCTTCTTTACAGTCCAGGTCTCAGAACCGTGTGTGACCACTGGGAAGACGATAGCCTTGACTGTACGGACCTTTATCGACAGAGTAGTGTCTCTGCTTTTCAGCACACTGTCTAGGTTTTTCATCGCTTTCCTGCCAAGAGGCAGTCTTCTTAATTTCATGGCTGCAGTCACAGTCCTCAGTGATTTTGGAGCCTAAGAAGAGGAAATCTGTCACTACCTTCTCCCCTTCTATTTGTCATGCAGTAATGGGACTGGATGCGATGATCTTAATTTTTTTTAATATTTAGTCTTAAACTGGCTCCTTCACCCTGATCAAGAGGCTCTTTAGCTCCTCTTTGCTTTCTGCCATTAGAGTGCTATCATCTGCATATCTGAGGTTGATGTTTTTCCCGCCTGTCTCAATTCCGGCTTGTAACTCACCCAGCCTGGCATTTCTCATGATGTGCTTAGCATATAGGTTAAACAAACAGAGTGACAGCAGACAGCCCTGTCCTACTCCTTTCTCGATCTTGAACCAATCAGTTGTTCCATACAGGGTTCCAAAAGTTGCTTCTTGACCCACGTACGGGTTTCTCAGGAGACGGGTAAGATGGTCTGTATTCTACCTCTCTGGGAGCTTTCTATAGTTTGTCATGATCTTCTCAGTCAAAGGCTTTAGTGTAGTCAATGACACAGATAGATGTTTTTCTAGAATTTCCTTGCTTTCTGTATAATCCAGTGAATGTTGACAATTTGATCTCTAGTTCCTGTTTCTTTTCTGAACCCAGCTTGGATGTCTGGCTAAGCCTAGCATGCAAGATTTTACTTACTAGCATGACCTTACTAGCATGAGAGGTGAGTGCAGTTGTCCAATGGTTAGCACATTCTTTGGTACTACCTTTCTTGGGAATTGGGTTGAGGATTGACCTTCTCCAGTCCTGTAGCCACTGCTGGGTCTTTGAGATTTGCTGACATAATGAGTGCAAAACCTTGATGGCATCATCCTTTGGGGATTTGAATAATTCTGCTGGAATTTCATCGCATCCGCTAGCTGTATTATGTTATGTACGTTACTGCTTTTAATTCTCAGGAATCCAGGGGAGGTGGGTAGATGGGAAAACCAAGGCTCAGCTAAGCCCACGGAATTGCCTGGGGTCACGCAGTGAGCAGATGAAAACGTGAGACTTGGGAGTGAGGCCTGTGCTATTTCCTGTATTCCATTGGCCTGAATCATTTTCAACTGAGATATAGCAAAACTTGTCTAAAGAGTGCAAAGGGAGATACAGTCTTCCTTACAGTTTAGGCCCTTAGATGAGTGAAGCAAGGAGTTGTGTGCAGGATGGTATTTGTAGCTGGTAGAAGAGTTCTGAACAGGTAGGTGTCAGTTTTAGGGTCTGAAATTAGGAGGAGAGCTAGAGGTAGAGTGAGCTGGTTTGCAGAGGTGGGCAAGTCTTGCTGGAGGAGCTGCTAGAGCCTCAAGCTGGATGCTGATGAGCTCGGGGCTGGTGCCAGGGCTTGTAGCAGCCTGTGTTGGGCCAGGGCTCACAGCCGTGCCTGCTCATTTGGTAAGTGTGTGACGGAGGTCAGGAGGCCTTTTTAGCAGGTTCCCATGCCCACAGAAACCACGTGAAACCCTTACCAGGGCCCAGGAAGTGAGTAGGCTCCCTGTCCAGGAGGCTCTGGCTTCTTTAGTTCGCAGAGGATGTTAGCAGGCTTGAATGGGCATCTGTGTTCTGAAACACGAGATCCAAGCCCTGGTCAGTGTCTCCTCACCTCGTATGTTGAGAGGCAGTGTTAGGCGAGACCAGAAGGCCGGGGTGGCGGGCAAGTGCTCCCTTTAAATCCCTTCAGGAAAGGTGGCCTAGAAACAGCCTGGCGCTGAAGGGGTCCCTTGCAGAGAATGCCTTACAAGGCAGGGTGTTTGCAACCGCCAAAAAAATCTTAAAGTGAAGTCGCTCAGTCGTGTCTGACTCTGCGACCCCATGGCCTGTAGCCCACCAGGCTTTTCCGTCCACGGGGATTCTCCCAGCAAGAATACTGGAGAGGGTTGCCATTTCCTTCTCCAGGGGATCTTCCCAACCCAGGGATCGAACCCGGGTCTCCCGCATTGCAGGCAGACGCTTTACCATCTGAGCCCCCAGGAAAGCCAGAAAAAAAACCTCAAAGATGAGTGGAAAATTGAGGAACCAGGCTGAAGAAGCTGCCCTGCCGACTTCTCTAACGCAGATGTGGATAGAGGGCCTCAGTGTGGACTGACTCTCAGGTGATGGTTTATTTCAGAAGCCGCCTCATCAGGGTCTGTGTTTCTCTGAGGTCGCCTGCCCTTGATGGCTGCTGCCTGCGTAGTGGGCGGCCCTGCAGCATGGGGCAGGCCCGTGCAGAGCCCGAGAGCAGAGAGCGCTCCGCTGGAAGACTCGGGCTGCTCTGACTTCAGAGCCCATGTCGGCTCTGAAAGAGGAAGATAAAACCTTGAAGTAGTGTTAGAAGTTAAATGTTAACCTTTTTTTTTTTGTTTTTGGGTCTGTTCTGGGTCTTCATCGCTTTGCTCGCGCTTTCTTCAGTTGCAGCGAGCAAAGACAACTCTCCTTGTGTGTGGGTTTCTCCTTGTGGTGGATTCTCTTGTTATGGTGCACAGGCTCTAGGGTGTGTGGGCTCAGTAGTTGGGGAGCACAGGCTTAGTTGCTTTGCAGCATGTGGGATCTTCGCGGACCAAGGCTCGAACTCACGTCCCCTGCATTGGCAGGTGGAAAGTATCAAAAATACTGAATGGGTAAAAGAATTGAAAATAAATCTGATCCACTTAAATTAACTTAAAAATCAATTTTTAAGTGAATCACTTCAGTTCAGTCCATCACTCAGTTGTGTCTGACTCTTTGTGACCCGATGGACTTCAGCATGCCAGGCCTCCCTGTACATCACCAACTCCTGGAGTTTACTCAGACTCATGTCCATTGAGTCAGCGATGCCATCCAATCATCTCATCCTCTGTCGTCCCCTTCTCCTCCCGCCTTCAATCTTTTCCAGCATCAAGGTCTTTGCAAATGAGTCAGCTCTTTGCATTAGGTGGCCAAAGTATTAGTTTTAGCTTCAACATCAGTCCTTCCAATGAATATTCAAGACTGATTTTCTTTAGGATGGATTGGTTGGTTTTCCTTGCAGGAGCTACATTCCATACTATTGAGAGCATGGAGATGGAACTAGCTAGCTTCATTGAGGTTTTGTCCGACTGGACAAGAACAAGATAAGCAGGAATCCAGAGTTTTTAGAAGTAACACATGTGAAGAGCTAGGAAATAAGTCACAAGGAAGCCTTATATTCATAGATGTTCATTGCAGTATCATTTCTGACTGTGAAACTTTTAAAGGGATCTAGGTGTCTGCTGGCCAAGGAAGTTTCAGTTAGATTATAACCTCATTACTTGAAGACGGTTTACCTGTTATAGACTGTTTGCCTATGTTAATTACATTACAAAAACTCGAGAGGGTCACCTGTGTGCCATGTGCGTGGGTCACCCTTCTAAGCAGGATGAGGAAGAGATTAGTCTTCTTTAGACTTAGAGACCCAGGGTATTCTGGCCAAACGGCGGGACCCCTGAACTGTATATTTTCAGCTGTCACATGGAAAATTGCTTGTGCCGTGAAGTTAAAAGTGGATTCCCAGGCTATGCAGTTTTGAATGCAGTGGGTTACAAAACTAAAACAACATTGTAAAGCAGTTACACTCCAATGGAGGGAAAAAAATGTACAGAAACGAACAAAAATGTAGTGGATAAATATGTAGGGATATTTCCACATTGACATGCAGTTAGGGTCAGCACAGAGAGTGCATTGGCATTGCCCACTTAACAAGCAGTGTCTTTTCCTCCCTGTTGTGTGTGAAAAGCGATTTTAAATTTTTGATGAAATAGTTTTTTACTAACAGCTTACATAGCATGAGAAGTACCTGCACGAATTTTTGGTCTTTCCCCAGGGTTTGTGCAGATTAGATGATTTCTACTGAGCATTGCTCAGTAGACAGGTTAAATATACTGTATTTAACATAAGCTTTGTTGCTAGAGCTCTCTTGATCCTTTCAGAAGATCAGTAGGGAGTTGTCACACAGCCTCAGCATGGCTGCCACCTGGCTGGCCACGATTGTAGGATGCTGTTCCAGCTTCAGAAAGGTTTAAACATGAGAGGAAGGAGTCTTGGAGTCCGGGCAGACTTCCCTTTCTAAAAGGGGAAGTACATGCAGCCCTGAGCTTTCTGTTCCTGTGATGGTATAGAGTTGTTCTACTGGGCAGAGAGGGAAGGTTGGTATCTAAAATGTTAACTCTCAACTTTGAGATCTGAGCTCAGGGATTTGGAGTGAAACCCAGGAAGGTAGCAGTAAAGTCCCTTAAAAAAAAAATTATAAAAAGCACTGGTGAATACTTGAATGCCTTCTGAGCCTCTGAGATTTCCACACGTAAATATGTTGATCCATGTTGAGAAATAGGAGAGGGGCTGACTCCCCACATCCTTTCCCTGCCACCCCTAGCCGGCTCTCCCCTTGGGCTCCAGCAGTGATGGGTGGAGGGCAGCGACCCTCAGTCACGGCCCAGTGCTGCGTGCCAGGGGAGACGCCATGGCTGGCACCCTGCAGCTGGTCACAGAAAGGTGTGGTTGTGGGGAAAGCTGGACTCTGTGGCTGTGGTCTGATGTTTCAAGCTGAGACCTCTGAAAAACCCCTAGAAGTCTTACTTGTTTATCTAAAGAGTCCTGATGTTTCCTTTTATAAATTATGCCTCCAGTGATCCTACCTGGTCTGACTTTAAATAGGAAACTAACTTTTTATAATTCAGACTTTCAGAAAATGGCAAGAATAGTACAGACATGTATCTGTAATAGTGCGTATTTCAAGAAGGTGCTCACCCCTCCCCTCTTAATTTTAAGTTGTGTAATTAGCCTCGATAGAGGATACAGATTCAGGAAGTTTCTACATGTGTTTTTTTTTAATGCTTGAAAAACAAATGTTATTTTTCTGTAACACACAAGAGTAAAGAGGCAGCATAAATCTAATAATATTAAATAGATACCATTTGTATATGTGTTGTTCTTTTCCATTTCATTGGCTAATAAGACTGAATGCAAATATCCTATTTTTATTTGTGTTCTGTATGCTGTCTTTAGTAGAGCCTTTACTGAGTACTTCATTATACTTTTTTTATGCATCCTTTTTTTTTTTTCCAAATTGACCTACCACACTGTTAATCCCAGATGCACAAAATTGTGGTTCATTATTCCTATACATAGCCAAATGATCATCACCGTACATCCAGCTATCATCTGTCAGCAAAGTCCTTACAGTATTATTAACTGTACTCCCTGGCTGCAAATCCCATCCCTGTGAATCCTTTTGTAACTAGGAGTTTGTACTTCTTAATCTCTCTCATCTTTTTTCTCATACCCCTGACTCCCCCCACAACCATCAGTATGTCCTCTCTATCTGAGTCTGTTTCTGTTTTATATGGTGTTAAATTTGGTTTTTAGATCCCACATATAAGAAAAATTGTATGGTATTCATCTCTGTCTGACTCATTTCACTTAGCATAATACCATCTAGGTTCCTCCATGTTGTCACAGATGGCAAAATTTCATTCTTTTTTTATGACTCGATACTCCATTGTATATATTTACCGTGTCTTTATTCATTTGTCTACCATCGGGCACTTAACTTGCTTCCGTATCTTAACTGTTGTGATTAATGCTGCAGTGAAAATAGGGGTGCATATATCTTTTCAAATTAGTGGTTTTGTTTTCTTTGGAAAAAGTACCCAGAAATAGAATTGGTGGATCATACGGGGTTTCAGATTTTTTAATTTTCGGAGGGCTTTTTCGTACAGTTTTCTTAGTGGCTACACCAGCTTACATTTCTCATGTATCTGCTGGCCATTGTGTGTGTGTTTTTGGAAAAATGTCTGTTTGGGTCCTCTTGTCTGCTCTTCCCTTATTCTGAGGATGTGGTCACGTGAAGTTTGTTCTAGTGGTGTTGGATTTTTTATTTTTCTATTACCTTTTTTTTTTTTTAACTTTTATTTTATGATGGGAGATTTATCCCCTTCTTGATACCTCACCCGTGGAAAGTACCCAGAGACAGGCTTTCTGGATGTTGCCCTGAGCCACTCATCCTTTTGTCTCTGAGTTCTCCTGACTGAACCTCAGGGTGCCTGGAGGCCCTGGTTCCTGGGCAGGTGGCCCCTGACTCCCAGTGTTGTGCCCAGCGGCTCACCCTGGCTGTGTTCTGTCTCCTAGCACACGCTCACGGGACACAGCGGCAAAGTGCTGTCTGCCAAGTTCCTGCTGGACAACGCACGTATCGTTTCTGGAAGTCACGACCGGACCCTCAAACTCTGGGATCTACGCAGCAAAGTCTGTGAGGAAATTCAGTCTCTTGTCTGTGAACAATTTGATGCTAACCGCGGAGCTGTTTGTTTCTGCGTTAAAGCCCGCATCTAGTGTGATACACTGAATTTCAAGTCTGGTCTCATGTCGGGTGGCGATGATGTAGGGACTTTTTCATATTTGAAGCTTTGTTTACATAAACGGTTCCGATGGCTTAAGTGAGGGTGAGGGGCAGCGGTGCTCGGCACGCAGCCACGGAGGGGCCTCTGCGTGACTGCTTGTGTTCGGTTTTCTTTCAGGCATAAAGACAGTATTTGCGGGATCCAGCTGCAATGACATCGTCTGCACAGAGCAGTGTGTGATGAGTGGGCATTTTGACAAGAAAATTCGTTTCTGGGACATCCGGTAAAACACCCGCGAGCCTGGTGGGGAAGGCAGATGAGGGGGCAGTGGAACTGTGCTGGTGTCTCGCGCGTGGGCTCTGCTTCTGCCCTGGAGATGGCAGAGGCGGCTCCAGTCGGCGTCATCTTCCCTGGTGGACAGTCTTTGCCCTGGAGTAGAATGCCACAGTCTACCTCTGAGCATGCCCTGTGCCCTCACTAGTCGCTTTACTAGCTGCTAGGTCAACAGTTGAACAGCTAGGTTGTCAGGTAGATTCAAGTGTAACTGGGGAGACTGACATGGAAGTCTGCAGGGTGTGCTGAAGTGGAGCTGGTCACTGCTGTCCAAGGACATGAGTCTAGAGAAGAGCCCCAGAGGGCAGCTGGCAGGGCGAGTCAGGCGAGGGCAGACGAGACTGACAGGGTAGGTAGGGTTGGATTGCTGCAGGCTTTGGACACCATTGATGAATGACTTGATCTTATAAGCTGTCGGGTGTATAGGCAGAGATTCCTTCACGAGAGTCTGGTAGATTACATTGACAGTTTTAGAGGGTGTCTGAGGAGCAGGGAAGTCACCGAAGCCTTGAGGAGCTGAACTCAGGGCAGTAGAGGGCGATGTGGAGCTGGAGTCGGTTCCTGGGAGAGTTTGGACGGAGCTCATACAAGCTAGATGTGGAGGGTGAAGAAGGGGAGAAAGAAGTACAGCAAGATGGAGAATAAATGACACATTTAGGGAGAGGGTGCAGTGAACGTATTTAGAAAAGGGCAGCAATTGGCAGCTTCTGATAGAGGATTTGGGAAAACAGAACGTTTGAGAAGTTGGATGGGAGAGAAATTGAGACATCCTCACAGGAGGACTTTGAAGACACGAGAGTTGGTTTATCAGAGCTGGTGTGGGGAACGACAGAGGGGCAGCACCCAGGGAGCTGTCCTGAGGGCTGAGTGGCTGGAAATGGAGAGAAAGCTGAGGTCTCAGTGATGGGCCAGGTGTGAGGATTAAAAGGGGAGGCGTCTAGTCAGGATGAGACTGGGTTGGTTAGAAGTGGGTAACTGGTGGTTAGCTTCAGGTGTACTGGTTGGCTGACAGCTGAACTGAAGTATGGAATTACAGAGCTAAACTGGATGTTAGAAGGCTCCTGGTCTATCCCCAGATTTAACAGATGAGACCCCAAGTCCCAGGAGGTGGAGCGGCAGCAATAAAGGAAACTCTTACTTGTTATGGTTTGGAATAGGAAATCTTTTCATTGAAAGTTTACAACAGAATGACCACAGAAGGGTTTGTAGCTCCTTTGGCTGTATCACCAGCAGGGCCCAGTCCAGGATTGCTGTTCACAGACCTGGCATGGACTACGGCCCAGAGGAGAACTGGGAGAAGAAAAGGAAGAAGAGGCGGCCAGGTGTCCAGGCTCCGTGTCTAGAGTTGCCAGGATGGGTTGGAAGGCCTGGGAGCTGAACTGTGTACGGCAGGATTCCCGGGAGGGTCCACACTTGTCCATAGAAGGCAGCCCAGACCCGCTAAAGCAGATTTACATCTCTTTGGATAAGCTGAAATGATAAAATTATACAAATAATAATACAATTAATAGTAATACAAATTAAACAGTAGCCCTGCTTAGTTCATACTCATCAGAAGCTCTGATTGGCAATTACTATATTTCAGAAATGGGCAAGGAAATTAATTCTTACCAGTTTCAGAGTTCTGATATTCACAACTACTTAATAGAATCTGTTGATGGCAAAATAATTAAAGCCGAGGCTGAGGTTGTTTGTGTGGGGTTGGAAGCGCTTCTGCTGTCCTTGAAGAGTAGTGCCTTCTCATTGAATTGCCTACTCTTCCTGCTCCATGGCATGCCACTTTGCTTGGAATGGGGAAGTTATGACCCTTCTGTTACATTTTCTCAGCTTTTCCATCTTTTTTGTAGATCAGAGAGTATTGTCCGAGAGATGGAGCTCTTGGGAAAGATCACTGCCCTGGACTTAAACCCAGAAAGAACTGAACTCCTTAGCTGCTCTCGAGATGACCTGCTGAAAATTATAGACCTGCGAGTAAATGCTGTCAGACAGACTTTCAGGTAACTGAAGACACTCTGGTCGGGTTTGCAGAGGCCTGCCTGAGTTACACCCTGAGTGGCGGGGACTCCAGGTAACAGTTCCGTCGTCTGTTTCAGCGCGCCAGGCTTCAAGTGCGGCTCCGACTGGACGAGAGCTGTGTTCAGGTTAGTGGGGAGGCGCGCCTCCTGCCCCAGCCCGCCCACCCCAGCA
>SJXQ01004131.1:0-28873 GCA_006408695.1 Aepyceros melampus | reverse complement strand
GACTGGTTTGTTCTCCTCTGTCTGCTTGTTACAGTAGAGCTCTGAGAGCTTTTCAGGAAGGGTGGGGAGTCTCCTGGAGCACAGCGGAATGGGCTGCCTCCCTTTGCTGTTCTGAGTGTGGCTGCTCTCACACACTGCCAGCGTCAGGGCTAGTGCTGTGGGGAAGGTCCTCCACAGTCCACACGCTGTTCCTTTTCTGTTTCACTGAACCGTGTGACCAGGCAGTCCACCAGCTCAGGGAAACCCTTCACCGCTTGGGGTTGCCTTGGACCTCCCTGTGCGCTCGAGATGACTGGGGGCTTGTGCCCCACAGAAGTACTGCGGCGGCACCATTTCTCGATAGCTGGCGAGGCCAGATAACTGTCTAGCAGCTTTCAGCCAAAACGGCTGTGAATAGCATCTCGGGGTTCCTGGGTACTCAGGAGTGGTCATGAGTGTGACTCGTAAGCAAAGAGCGAACCTTGATTTCCTGGGGAGAGGTCCCCGTGAGGACACTGACTTGAGAGAGGGTGATGGACACTGTTTCTCTTGTGTGTCCTCCAGCCCTGATGGCAGTTATGTAGCAGCGGGCGCGGCCGAGGGCTCACTGTACATCTGGAGCGTGCTGTCCGGGAAAGTGGAGAAGGTCCTCTCAAAACATCACAGGTGAGACAGCAGCCCCTCTGAGGCACTGAGCAGGCCTGTGGCTCCATCCCAGGGGCTGGTGCTCTCCCGGACATGGGCCCAGGTTGACCTCACGAGGGCCGTGTCCGCTCGGGTGCTCTGCTGCGGGTGAGGTCAGTGGAGAGAAGCTGGGGCTGTTCTCACCAGACCACAGACCGCCGGGTCCTGCTCATTTACATTCTAGGACATTCCAGTTAGGGTGGCCACTGGAGAAAGGCTTGGAGCCCGCGTTCTGCCTCTTTGATTGTGTGTGTGCGCCCCCTTCCTCCCGCCCCTTCACTGCTTTCCTCCCCTCTGCGGCCCTGTCTCCCTTCTAATCCCTTTCCTCAGGAAGTTGACTGCTTGTGACCACTGGTTTTACATACTTTGCCCCACGCGCCTTTCTCTCTCAGCTTCAGCCTGTCCCCACAAGCTCAGCTGCTGCTGAGAAGGCAGACCTGGGGCCACTGCTCACTGCCCACCCCTTGCCAGGCATGCTGAGGTGCTCCTCAGAGGCTGCAGTGTCGCTCCTAATTCTCTCACAGTTACTCCCTGGGGGCAAACATGATAAGGCCTGGCTCCCTTTTTTCCTAAACTGCCTCCTGGAATCACGGCGGGCTGCTTTTGCTCTGTGAGCGCCTGCCTGTGTGTGGAGGGCCACACTGGTGTTAAACCGGGTGCTGGGACAGGCCTGACTGACTCTGCTGGCGAGGGAGCCTTGGAGGGAGCCTGGCGCTCGGCTCACTGAGGTCTCACCCCTGTTCCCACCTCTCCCTTTGAAGCTCATCCATCAACGCGGTGGCCTGGTCCCCCGCCGGCTCCCACGTGGTCACTGTGGACAAAGGAAGTAAGGCCGTGCTGTGGTCGGAGTATTGACAGCCCCTCGTCGGGAGAGAGAGATCTGGAGCTGGAAGAGCAGGCGGGCCCCACAGCTCTGTCCTGGCAGGTGGCGTGTTGGGTGTGGCTTTGACCTCCCGAGAAGAGCTCGAGCCGGGGCCCTGGGGCCTGCCTGCGAGCAGGGTTCCTGAGGGTCGCGGCTGAGGCCCCTCCCAGCCTGAAAGAGTTAACACTGAGAACACTGATGCTGCGGTCCCTCAGCCGGGGGCCTGCCCTGATTCGAGAGGGAAAATGACACTACTGGCGCCTGTCTTGCATACCTCAGTGCGCGGCGCGCGGCTGCCTGCGCTCTCCTGGGTGGCAGTGCCAAAGGCGCCCCTACGCCGGGGCATTGGTTCTCCCCCGTGCTTTCTCCCGTCCTCCAGGGTCGGTCCTGGCCTGATGCATGTCCTGTCACCTTGGGTCATTTTCCCAGGGAACCTGCTTTAATCATTGGATCAACAGAAACCCCAACAGGAACCCCCCGCCCAACCCTCAGGTAGCCCGTGGGGGCTTCCCTGGTCTCGAGGAGACGTGGGCCTGGGGTCCTCCCTGCTGCTCTGTGTCTGTATTAGAGGCTCTTACTCTGGTCTCATCTGATCACTGTTGGAATTTCCCTAGCTCTCCCGAAGTGTTCTTGGAAAACAACTGTTCTTCCAAACTGCCTCTCCCAACCCCTGCTGCCAACAGTTCTACATATCTATTTCTTGACTAAGAAATAAATCTGTTTCATTAAAAAAAAAAAAAAATGAGGGGCGGGGGTAGCAGAGGAAGCACAAAACACTTTTTCCAGAAGAGCGGGTGTGCTGTCAGTCAGCAAAGACTGATTTCCCGAATCACCTGGAATGTCCCAGCCGCCGGCCACGCTGGGGTGAGGGTGGCTGGCGAGTGGGATCGGAGGCCTCGGGTGTGTTATCCCCAAGCCAGCAGTTCCAGGTCGTGCCCCTTTGCCAGGCCTACGTGCAATACCCCGTTGGTGCTTTAGTGCAGGAAGCCCATTCCAGGAAGCGTGGGAATGCCATCTTTAGATTTCAGGACGTGTGACAAGGCCAGGGGAAAACTGGCCTGTGCAAGTTTTTTTAAAAAAAAAAAAACCAACATGTATCTTTACCATCTTAGTTGTTTGTAAAATTTTAGTTTCTTGAGCGGCTGAAACACCATTATTTTTTATCACTTACTCATTTGCACTTTATTTTTTTTTTCCTTCCTTACTCGTTCTCCAGACAGTTGCTGGGGGCGAGTGCTAGGGCAGGGCGAGGGGGAGTGATTCACGCGCCACATTTTCCCCTGCCCTCACCTCCCTCATTTGCTGTCCAGAGGACTTGCATTGAGAGGAGGTGAAGTTCACAGGCCAGGGCACATCTTTTATTTATTTAATTATGTTGCCCAACAGAACTTGATTGTAAATAAAAGAAGAAATCTGTTATATACTTTTCAAAACTCCATGCCTCTTGGTGGTTATTTTATTTTTCTTCTTCCTAAAGGCAAAAAGCTGTTTCTTTCATTTATTTTCCTGGTACTCATTCGTTTGTAAATAACAGTTAATACTTGCCAGTGCCTTTCCTCGTGGTTCATTATGCTGCCTATAAACGTCAATGTTCCAGTTCCGCGCTACTCGCAGATCTTAACTGAATCTAGAAAAGGCTGTCATTGGGATTTTGGTAGCTGTGTGGTGTGCTCCACACCGCGGCCATAGGAGCCCCAGTCCCCACACTGGAGACGCTGTCCATAGGACAGATCGTGAACTGTGAGTCACCCAGCCTCCAGGCTTCTTCCGTGCTGATGGGGCATAAATTTCCTCACTGGGGAGTGATTTATTCAGAGCAGCTCAAGATACCTAGAAGCAGCCTTGTGCCATAACAAATTAGCCTCCCTGGAGTATCCCCCCCACCTCCGAAGGACCTCTGTCCAGCCCATCACCACACAATCACCCAGCAGCTCGAGTTGGGGTTCCATCATGACCTGAAGTCTCAGGGGCAGCCAGACAGTGGAGAGAGGAGCCCATGGCAGTCACCTTCAAGGAGGTAAGTCATCCTTCAGAAAGGCTGAAAGCAAGCAGGCCAGTAGCCTGATGGTCCTGTTTTCCTTGACTCTGCAGGGGAGCACGTCTACTCTCTTCAGCTCACCCAACCATCAAGGCTGGGGTACAGGGTGGGCTCCCACCGTGGTGGTGCTTCCCTCCACCTCTGTTCTCTGTCCCTCAGGCCCTCTGGGCCCCTCCCCCAGTGCTCCTGTTTCCATTGGTCAGGGCAGGAGTGGGCATGGGAGTTTTTAAAATTTCCCTGAACGAATCCTGGCTGGTTGGAGCTGGGATGGGCTTTGATCCAGACATTAGCCTGTCTCAGGTTGACAGTTCAAGACTTAAAATTTATATTCCCAGGAAGTCCCTGTCTGGTGGTTAGGACTCAGCACTTACTCTGCAAGGGGCGTGGCTTCAGTCTGTGGTCGGGGAACTAAGATCCTGTATGCCCCCTGACACAGGCAGAAATAGAGTTCATGCTCCCTGGCCCTCGCCCAGAGTCGTATGAGGTGTCTAGTTCTGTGTCTGGTAAGGCACCTGCTGTGGCACAGCGCCTTCATCTATGAATCTAGTAAAGCCCTGGTGTGTCTTCACATCGTGGCACACGGGAAGTTTCACATGGACCCTGGGCAACTGAGAGGCCCGGCCCGGCCCCAGGAGCGCGTGTGCTGGGAAAGGCCACGGTTTGCAAGTTTGCCAAGCTACCTGTGTGCCTTCACGTCTATGGCATGACCTCAGTCCACCGTGATTTAGGGGAACGAGACCATGGACATGAAGCTCACAGCCTGGGCGGAGCCCTGAGGGAGGAAGGGGCCAGTGAGGAAAGCCTCTGCAAGCCGTGCCTGTTTTCATGAGAGGTCTCGGATGGTAAGACAGAAGCTTCGGTTCTTGGGTTCTGTCAGAGCTGAAGGGTCTCGGGTCACAATTGGAGAGCTTCCCAGCTAACCAAGAAGCTGTTCGGAGTCCTGGCCGTAGGTGGGCTCTGATGCCCGGGGACCTCCACCTCGCCCGTTCACAGTGTGCAGCGGCAGGAGGCGCCTCCTAGAAATCCCATTTTCAAGCCAGTTAACTTTGGAAATCTTGTGTAAAGTAAAGCGTACCTGTATTCACATAGATTCTTTGGAAACATGTCAGATGTGTGGTGCGTGCTGGTAAAAGCGGACTTGGATCCACAAGACGATTCTTGCCTCCCGGAGCTCTGGTTTCCACCTGTGCCTCTGAACTTCCCTGTGTCCCTGCCAGATGCTCCTCCATTCTCTCAGTGGTCTGGTCACGGACCTTCAGCTGCTTCCAGCTCTCCTTCATGGATCCTGCTGGGGGCCTAGCTGCCCTCTTCTAACCCTGAGCGGAGGGCGTGATGGGAGCATCCACGTCAGGAGGATCCAGAACCCACAGGAGTGGAGGAAATGCCAGTGTCGGAACCCCCTTCCTGCCTCTCAGCAATTTTGCCAGAGTATTTCACAGCAAACCTCAAGTATGACATTTCTCCCATAGATCAGCATGCAACCTAATAAGGACACCATGCCATAATTACACCTCAGAATTAACAGAGTCCCAGTGCCATCCACCCCTGGTCAGGAAGATCCCTTGGAGAAGGAAATGGCAACCCACTCCAGTATTGTTGCTTGGACAGAGGAGCCTGGTGGGCCACAGTCCATGAGGTCACAAAAGAGTCAGACATGACTGAGCAACTAAACAATAGTGTCATCCACGATCCAGTCCATGTTCGAATTCTGGTGCTGCCAGTGTTTCTTATGTGTGCTCCACACCGTGGAGCTGGCTTAAGTCAAGATCCAGTTAGTTTTTGCTGCATAACAGAGTGCCATGACATGTAATGGTTCCAAATGAGCATTGTTTGTGTGAGCAGGCATAGCCAGCTGGGTTCAGGGAGACTGGTAGAGGGTGGCCCCCCTCTTATCTGGCCGTTCATTTGCCATCAGCAGGGGAAACAGGATGATGTAATAAGGCAGGCGTCCGTGGGATCACTTGCAGCTCCACCTGGTCATCTTTGTTACCCACTGGCTGGAGCAGACGGGATGAACAGCCCTACCTGCCTCTGAGGGGCACTGTCCAGCAGCATGGGGACATGGAGGAGACTCTCCACAGCAGTTTTGGCATCTGAGGTCCCAGCTGGATTTGGTTGACTTTCCTCACATAAGTGGCTCAGTGGTAAAGAATCTGCCTACAGTGCAGGGGACCTGGGTTCGATCCCTGGGTCAGGAAGATCCCTGAAGAAGGAAATGGCAACCGACTCCAGTATTCTTAGCTGGAAAATCTCATGGACAGAGGAGAGCCTTGGGCTACACAATCCGTGAAGTCAGAAAGAGTCGGACACGGCTGAGCCCCTACCCCACCACCACCACCACGAGGAACATTCGCCCTGGAGGCTGCTGTGTGCCAGGCCCTGTGGATTTGCTCCCACCCTAGGCCGTGGGGAAGAGAGCAGGGGAAGTCAGGCTTTGGGCTTCGTTTCTCCAGAGAAACGGACTTAAACAGTAGATGGGTATGCTTGTGAGCCAGGCCCGTAAGAAGATAGGCTGTACACAGTCCAGTTTCTAAATAACCATACGAGGAGCTTCCCTAGTGGTCCAGTGCCAAGAGTCTGAGCTCCCAATACAAGGATTGATCCCAAGTTCAATCCCTGGTAGGGAACTAGATCCTGCAACTCAGTTCTCATGCCACAACTAAAGATCCTGCAGACTGTAGCTAAGACCCAGCACAGGTTCTGCTACTGCCTGAAGGGGCAGCGGAGGTTCTAAGAGGTCACAAGCCAGAAGTCTCAGAATCAACCATGTCTTTGACTTGCAGGTAATGCTAAGCACAAAGTGGATACTCTGTTAAAGTTTTTATTTAATAGGATTGAATTGGCAAAAAGACAAGACAGGCTTCCCTGGAGGTCCAGTGGTTAAGAGTCTCCCTTGAAATGCAGGAGACATGGGTTCAATCCCTGGTCTGTGAAGATCCCACATGCCACGGAGCAGCTAAGCATGCATGCCTAGAGCCTGTGCTCCGTAACAAGAGAGGCCACTGCTATGAGAAGCCCATACACCACAACTAGAGAAAGCCTGAGTGTGGCAATGAAGACCCGGCACAGCCGAAATAGATAATTTCCTTAATGGCGACCCACTCCAGTATTCTTGCCTGGAAGATCCCATAGACAGGAGCTTGGCGGGCTACAGTCCATAGGCTCGCAAAGAGTCGGACACCTCTGCAGTGACTTAGCACGCAGACATGCACTGGGTCACGAGGTAAAAATAAATGAGTTTCTTTTTCTACTATTTTTAAATGTATTGAGTTGAAATTAACATAAAATTAGTCGTTTTAAACCAAACAGTGGCACATAGTGCATTCACAGTGTTGTACAAGCACCACGTCGAGTTTCAAGAAGAAAGGCTATTTCTTAAGCTAGATGAGTGTCCTTTTTCTTTTTCTCTAAACTAATGATCTCTCCGTAGAGAAGCATGGGCCCTCCTCTTGCTCAGCTTGGGCTGCAAGGGTGAAGTTCTGCAGCATGCGTGGCTTAAACAACAGAAGCGTCTCACACCCGGAGACCGGAGTCCTGGCCGAAGATGCTGGCAGGTGTCCTTCATCCTGAGGCCTCGCTGCTGCTGAGCTGGTGTTCACGGGACTCTTTGTGCAAGGAGAGCCATGATCCTGTCAGATCAGAACCACGCTGATGACCTCGCTCAACGGCCCCACCTCTGAATACCATCACACAGAGGGGTAAACGGGCTACAACACGGGAGTCTGGGGAGACACGCTGTAACAGACTTCTCCAGAAGGCTCTGCCTAGTTTTGCTCAGCTACAGGAGTACGCATCTCATGTGGTGGTGGTGGTATTCAATTGTAAGTTCTGTCCGATTCTTTGCAACCCCATGGACTGCAGCATGCCAGGCTTCCCTGTCCTTTGCCATCTCCCAGAGTTTGCTCAAATTCATGTCTATTGAGTCAGTGATGTCATCCAACCATCTCATCCTCTGCTGCCCCCTTCTCTTGCCCTCTATCTTTTCCAGTGAGTCCGCTCTTTGCATATCAGGTGGCCAGAATATTCAGGAGGAAGCACCTCAATGGTGTCAACTCCAAGCTCGTTAGCATTGAAGCCCACTCCAGCGTCGGGACCCATGTGGCAGGACCAGAAAGGAAGAAGTGCTCACCTCAGGGCGAAGGAAAGTGGATCAGGAGCTTTTCCAGGTTTTCCCTGTACGTCTGAGGCCTTTCCTTGACTCCTTCTGCAGATGGAGCAGAGAATACAGTGAGACGGATCTAGTTTCTCAGGATCGGAGTGGACTCATCAGTGAGCCATGACCATCCAGGGCTCCAGTCTGGGGCTGTTTGTACAGCTTGCTTCCCACACACAGAAACCTGGACTGTTAGGCACCCTTGTCAGCGTGATGCCTCAGGAGGGATACTTGACATCTGTCTGGGGGGAGGACCCCAGTGGTGAGAGAGTTTCAGTGCCCATGAGGATTGAGCACCTATATTCTAACAACAAACATTCTAATCAGGAAAGACTGACATGTGGAAGAGACTGGATTAACTTAGACCCATGCAGAGAGGTAGAAGGCAGGCTGATTTCCATCCTTACAGAAAACTTCCTCACACTTGTTGTTTCAAAGAAAAGTGGTAGTGATTCCCCCGCCCTGGAAGCATCCAACAGCTTCCTATGGATATTGTAGAGGAGCTCGACACAAGGGATGGCATGTAGACTAGATGTTTTTCAAGGATCTCTGCCCGTGGGGTTCCACTTGGGATTTCAGACATTAGCCAGCCCAACCCATAACAACAGCCCTCTATTCTTATGGCCAGTTGACTAAGAGGTACATGTTGAAATTAAGGTAGTTCTGGTTCCCTGGCACTCTTCATAAATAACAATAACCTCAGACTTGTCCAGTGCTCTCTGCTTCCATAAAACTAAGGCAGTGAGGACTCAGGCTTTCATTTTGCAGCTGATGAGTTAGCAGGCTGGACCAGTGTCCCTCATGCATGTGCCCTAATAACCCCCTAAGATGATCACCTAGCCCCAAAGCCTCTAAGCTGCTTAGCTGCGCATCCCACCCTCCACCCCCTCGAGCTGGCACTGTGTTTGGTGTTGGGAAATGAAACGCAGGGCTTGTAGCTGTTTCTCACTGGGTCTGACGCAAGAAACAAGTAATGCATAGCCAGGGAGTGGTTCCTAGACTCTGAGAATTAATAGACCAGTAAATTTCCAGAAGAACTGTAGCAAGAGTTGGAAAACTTTTCATTTTGGTCAAGTAAGGATTTTTTTTTTCCTAAAGTGCCATCTACGTTCATCTCTGTTTTATAAAAGGAAGAACACTTTGTCCTCTATGCTTAGCAGCTGCGTTCTGAAATATTTATGGGTAAAGTGTGTGTCTGCAGTTTACTTTCAAATGGTTCAAAAGGAAAAAAGCAATAGCAAGATGAGCACATGCAGTGAAATGTTGAATCCCTGTGTTGACGATGGGGGTGTTTATTATTATACTATTCCGGCTTTTCGCTGTTTGTTTAAATTCATAATCAATTCTAGAAAATGCAAAACAAATGAAGTCAACCCAGTGGTCACCTGGGCTGGGGAGTTGACTGAAACGTATGCCAGGGAACCTTTAGGGGCAATGGAAATGTGTCTTCATCAAACTGCACTGAAGATGGGTAGATGTAGTGCATGTAGAGCATGTATCTATAAAGATTAGGAGGAAGAAGAAGGACATTTATATGGAAGAAAAAAGAAAAATTTAGAACTCCATAACCTTAGAATAAAGAACTTTATACTGAAAACATTTGGGTCTATGAAAAAACTGACAACAACAGTGTCCTTATTTTCCTCGATTCTTCACCAAGTGGAGAAAAATGCATTACAGACCAGGGGCTGGGAATGACGACCAGAGACTACGATTTCCAAAAAGAGTGAGGTCTGGTGTGCGGGGCACCCCAGATTCTCCTACCTGTCCCAATGCTGACAGGTCAGGGACTGAGACCTCCACCCTGGGGACCTGGAGCTAACACAGCTACAGGAGAATGGGGGTCCCAGAAGGGCCCCAGTCATTTTTCTTCCTCTTTATTTATTTATTTTTTTAAAATACTGCACCTCACAGCTTGTGGGATCTTAGTTTCCCAACAGGGATTGATCCTGGGCCCCCAGCAGCGAGAGCTCGGAGTCTTAACTACTGGACCAGCAGGAAATTCCCTTCTTTCTTTCTTTCTTTTTTTTTTTTTTTAAGGGAAAAGAGATTTCTTAAAAACAAAACCTAGCATTCCCTTCCCACAGACCACCAATGTTAGCTCCTTGGTTCCTATCCCAAAGACTGTGCATATAATGGGTATGAAAACACACGTGTCCACATATATCCACACATAGACTTGTGCCTTTGCAAAATGCGATCGTACTACACACACCGTCCTATGACCTTTGTTCAGTCACAGTCTCTACCTTCCTCATCCAGTAATTTCCATGCTACCTGTCTGAGGTCAAATAACAAACATATTCCAGGGGCTCTTCCCAACCCAGGGATTGAACCCCCATCTCCTGTATTGTAGCCAGATTCTTTACCGTCTGAGCCACTAGAGAAGCCCTAACAAACATATTACTGACACGTTATTAGATTATATTCAGATTTTCCCAGTGGGCCCAAAATGTCTGTACATCCTGTTTATTCAATGGGGACCACACAATACATCTGGATGTGAGTCCCTTAACTGTCTTTTAATCCAATGCATCTCTTTTCTAGGACATTGCCTTATGAAAGATACCAGCCACTTTCTACATTCATCTGGTAGCTTTCTTGTGGTCTCATCTAGCTATTCTTTGTATGTTCTACAAATGAGAAGTGATGTCTAAAGGCTTGACGGATTCCAGCTGTATTAAGATGATACATCACAGTGGTTGACACTTTGGAGATGCTAAGATTGACTTCAGACCACGCCTGGTACTCCTGTTATGTGGTTGCAAAAGGCTTGCACCTTGTGAAGTCTTGATCCATATGGCATCCTTTGGTGTCATAGGAACAGACATTTCCCTTTCAACTCGTCACATAATGGTTTTGACACCAGTAAAGAATCCTCATCTGAGTCAATAATGTCATCAGTGTTTCACAACGTTAAGTTTTACTGTTATTCAGCTCTGGTGAGATCAATGGATCAGAAGACATTGTCATTGAAAAGATAGGTTATTACTTACAGTTCCTCAAAGTGGGGCAGGCCACCCATGGAAGCACCAGGGGCCAGTTGGGCGGTAGAAGAATCAAGGAGAAAACGGGCAAGAGGTGTTTTGTGGTTTCCTTGAGAAAGAACTGGCGAGACAAGAGAAGCAGACTTAAGATGGGCTCTGGGGTGCAGGAGCTGTCTCTAGTTGTCTGACACCTGGCCCCAGGCTGACTGACGGGGGCAAGGCAGTAATGGTTCAGAGTGTGAGACCCCCAGCAAAGCAGGAAAGGAGGCCTTTGGTGTGTTCACATCCTGGGTGGGCTGATACAGATGTGAAAAACAGTTACTCTGGGAAAAAAAAAACAGCCTGGGATGGCAGTCTCTTCAGGGTCAGCAAAGCCTCAGATGTCAAAGCATCAAAATTATAGAAAATAAAAAGGCACAATTGCAGTCAGAGTTTGTCAAGTGGTGTTTTTCTAATTCTATCACTTTCTTTACATTTCTTAGCTGACATTCCTCTGTTAAAATTTTTAAAAGTTGGGACTTCCCTGGTGGTCCAAGCGTGAGATTCCCTGCTCCCAGGGAGTCCTGGTTTGAGCCCTGGTTAAGGAACTAGATCTATTTATAGATCTAGATATATTTTTAAAATTTTATTCTCATAGAAATAAAATTTTTTCCCAACTTCAGCTGTTGCCAGCCAGCATACTGTTGCAATCCAGTGACTCATTGATTTTCTCCAAGCTTATTGAGGCCCCTGTTCTAGATACTGGAGATGGGAGAGGAACTAAATAGTCAAGAATCTCTTCAGTCCTGGAACCTACAGTCTAACAGTGGTCAGAGGGGGGACAGACAATAAACAAGAAATGAATCAGTTCTCTATGTTAGATGGTGGGTGGTGCCACAGAGGAAGGGAATGCTGAGGAGGAGGACAGAAGTGTTGGGTGGTTCACCAGGATACAGACGGACAGGGTGACAGCAACGTCAAGACTCAAAGGAATAAAGGGAATGAGCCGAGTGATTGTCTGTGGGAAAAGTGTTCCAGAAGAAGAAAAGTAGGTACAAAGGCCCCGAGGCAGGTTCGAAGAAAAGCAAAGAGGCCAGCTGACTGGAGCAAAGTGAACAAAGTTATGAAAAGGGGACCCAGATCATGCAGGGGTTAGGCGGGAAGCCAGTGGGCTCTCTCAGTAGATGCTAACACCCCAAACATCAGAACTGGCTTTCTGCTTAGACTGGCTTCATTTTGAGACACCAGCTCAAGTCCAAAACACACACATTAGTGACCACACTATCCCCTGCGTTCATTTCCTGAATATTCTGTTCCAGACACTGGAATATAAACAAGGGAAACAAAACAGTGTGGTGTCCCTGACCTCATGGAGCCTAGTGCCAAATATGAGATCAATTTGGTTCAGTCGCTCAGTCGTGTCCGACTCTGCGACCCCATGAATCGCAGCATGCCAGGCCTCCCTGTCTATCACTATCTCCCGTAGTTCACTCAGACTCACATCCATCGAGTCAGTGATGCCATCCAGCCATCTCATCCTCTGTGGTCCCCTTCTCCTCCTGCCCCTAATCCCTCCCAGCATAGGGTCTCTTCCAATGAGTCAACTCTTCGCATGAGGTGGCCAAAGTACTGAAGTTTCAGCTTTAGCATCATACCTTCCAAAGAACACCCAGGGCTGATCTTTAGAATGGACTGGTTGGATCTCCTTGCAGTCCAAGGATCTCTCAAGAGTCTTCTCCAACACCACAGTTCAAAAGCATCAGTTCTTTGGCGCTCAGCCTTCTTCACAGTCCAACTCTCACATCCATACATGACTACTGGAAAAACTATAGCCTTGACTGAGATGAGAGCCCATAAAATTATCTTGCAGACAAGCATCAAATGCACAAGAGCCTCCAACCTAGTCTGGAGGTGGGGGAAGGCTCCCCTGAGGAAGTGACTCGAGCCAGAGTCTGAAGGGTGAAAAGAATCAAGGAGTGTGGGAGAAGAGGGTGGTTCCAGACAGAAGCAATGAAGCGTGTGCATTGCAGGGAGATGGGGAAGGGTGGGCAGAGGCTGGAGTGTGTGACTTTAAAGTTCTGTGCCTAGGACTCCCGTGGGGGTCCAGTGGCTAAGACTCCACCTTCCAATGAAGGGAGCCCAAGTTCGATCCCTGGTCAGGGAACTAGATTCCACGTGCTGCAACTAAGGCTGAAGATCTCTCAACTAAGACCCAGTGCAGCCAAATAAACAATTGTTTCAAAAATAAAGTTCTGTGCCTGTAGCTGAGAAGAAGGTGAGATGCTAGGCAGGAGGGTGGCTACTCAGGGCTTGAGAGGATGTACTTAGACAGCAGGAGACACTATAGTCTGGGAAAGCCAAGGGGCTGGTGTGGACCCTGCGGGGGTGGGAGGACTAGACCGATTCAGAGGACGCCAGGGGCAAGATTGACAGGACTCATGACCTAATGGATAGGACACGAGGAAGAGGAGAAGGACAACAGCCGTTTGGCTTGCGTAACACCAGGATTCATCTTGAGGTTGACATTTCTCCTTGACCTTTTTGTCTCTATCCCCACCCCCAAGGTTGCATTAGCTGCCTGCTGAGTTTAATCAAGTTGGTTGACTCTGGAAAATCCCTTCTCCTGGTGATAGCAGGAGGAAGGGATAATCAGTCTATTTCCAGAACCCAAAGTGGGTTAAGATAGAAAGTAGCTTTAGTCTACTAGCTGTCATCCCTCCCCCCCGCCACCCTTCCCCACTCAAGCCGGTTGGCTCCTGAGAGCCCATCGTGAGCCCCTCTGGAGGGAGACCGAGGCCCTTGCCTAATGCTGAGAACTGCTGAAGCTACCATTTCGTCCGCCTCAGCACTAATCCAGTTACCACTCTGCTCCTTCAATGGGATTTGGCTTCTAGACACAGACGTGGGTGCGGGGCACACTCTCCCAGTTCCCTACAAATCCCCCTGAGCAGTCAGCCAGGGCCTGTGTTGTCTGGGTAGACGGAACAGGGGTTGGCTCTCTGCTCACCCCGGAGGGCACACACACCTTCTCCCCACCTCCTGGGCCCTCCCAGCTGGTCGCACAAGGTACGTGACCACCCTCCAGCAAAGCCTTCTCAGAACCTCGGGGCAGGCCAGGAAAGAGCCAGGACTGGGGAGACTGGCATCTTTGTGCAGTCAGTCTGACCCAGTTACTTTCCACGGACATTACTTGTTAGGGAAACTCAGAAGGCGTTTTGAATTTCAGACAGCCTCTTTGTTGTGGGGTAGAGCTGGGGATAGTGAGAGAGAACTCTGCTTAGTGTGAATTGCTGAGCAGAACTTTTAGGGGATTTAACGGATTTTTCAAATGATATTCATGAAATGGTTAGGTTGTGGTTTGCAGGAACTTTTTCTGCCTTAATGGCCATGATACATCGTCAAGATAGAATTTAAAAATCAATCTGGCTTACTGTGACGATACCAAGGCTTAGTCTCAAAGTAAAACCTTCTCGTGGGAATCTATCTGAAGTGAGGTTTACTAAGAAGTGTTTGACGCTTATCAAGAAAAACTAAATACCTTAAAAAAAAAAAAGCAGCTCACTGTAGTGAAATACAAACCAGACAAAGGCCTTATTGAGTCAAACATGGATATCGAGGTGGAGGGAATGTCTAATGATGCACAGTATCTCACGAGTAGGTATAATTCCGAGAAGGTTCTAGATGTTATATTTAGGATGGCTTTACCTTTCTGCAGCCCCGTAACACCTGACGTCCATCCTAATGTGGAAGAAACCGCCAGGGACGGTTAACACAGCAGCCGACATGCAGGCCAACAAGCCCACACGAAACCACGTCATCTTCAAAAAGGTCTCCCGTGATAAGTCGGTGAGTGAGGGGCTGGAGTGATGATTTCTTTAAGGAGCCTTTCGAATAGATGGGATCAATATCAAAACCCCGTGAGGTCAGTGGAAGCGAAGTGAGTGTCATCCATCTCTGTCTGCTGGGATGATAGATGAGATGTAAAGGGATGACTTGCAGAAATAGTACTTCTCTTCAATCTCAACAAGACTTCACAGGACTCTTCATTTTCTCCTGATCTCTCAGTGCCCAATCCCTCTCCTCCAATTTTACTTCTCTTTCTAGCCTTGAACCCTTGACTTACGTTTCAGATGTTGTTTTGGTGACGCCTATAATTTACTTGGGCCTTTTCTATAGTCTTGCCTACCTGCCTGGGGAGAGCGCTGATGCTGGGTCATGCAATTCTCTACCGTCTGGCACCCACCCCAGGCGCCAAGCTCAGGGCTTCCAGGACCACTGGATGAGGGTGCGTCTCCCGAGGCTCCACAGTGCTCACTGTGGCTGCATGGCCAGTGATACCCTGGCACCCTGCATACCCAGCAGAGGTGATGCCACTGTTGGCTCCATCAGGGAGACTAGACATGCCTGTGAACTTCCTGGCCTGGAAGACCCAATCAAGGGCCCGCCCCACAGCCTCTGTGGATGGTGTCTCCTTGCACGGCTTGATGGATTCTCAGGGGCTGACAGTCTAGTTCTGTGCCATCCATTACAAGCTGCACTCCTAATTTTAAAATTTTCTATTAGCCATGTTAAAATGTTAAGAAGAAACAGGGAATTCATTTTAATACTATATTTTATTTAACCCAATATAACCAAAAAACTATCATCTAACATGTAAATGGTATAAGAAGTACTGATAACGCTTGTTTGTTCAGTCACCAAGTCATGTCTGACTCTTTGCAACCCCATGGACTGCAATGTACCAGGCTTCCCTGTCCTCCACTATCTCCCAGAGTTTGCTCAGTCCCATGTCCATTGAGTCAGTGATGCCGTCCAACCATCTCATCCTCTGTCACCCCCTTTTCCTTTTGCATTCAATCTTTCCCAGCATCAGGGTCTTTACCAATGAGTCGGCTCTTCGCATCAGGTGGATGAAGTATTGGAGCTTCAGCATCAGTCCTTCCAATGAAGATTGGTGACACATGTTAAATTTATTTTCTGTTGTTGAGACCTGGTGTGCTATATTCACAGCATGTGGCAGTTTGGCGTGGCCATATTTCAAGTGTTGGTGGCCATCAGTAGATAAATATTGGAGGATGTGGACCCAGGTCATTCTTCTGGTTGACTCCTGAGGCCTGCACTGGGCCTGAAAGAAACTCTCTGAAGCTTCTCATGCTTCACGGGCTCTGCACAGACACTCTCCCCTCCCCCTCTCCTCTCCTCCCTGAGGATCTCCATCGCTTTCATCCAGTCCTCTGTTTCTTCAGAGAACAAGTCAGGTACCCCGCAATCTTTCATCCTCCCAGCTCTCTTCCAACTTGTGTCTTTCCAGTGAACTTTATCTTGACTTCCGGCAAAAGAAGAGAGAAACCACTCCTCCTGGACATTATCACTTTCTCACTTTTTCCTTACTCCCATCAAGCTAGACCTCCATTGACCTGGAAAACTTAGAACTTTTGTATTTAGGAGGAAAATATAATTCATCCACGGCTCTCTCTGTATTAGGATCATTCCCATTGCAAGTCTTTGTCTGGCCTCAGGCGTGTTGTGCCAGGGCCCTGGGTCAGTTTCTCTCCAAATCTCTCCACTCCTCTGTCTTCTGCCATCTTTCTCCTCTGGCTGGTGGCAAGACGGCTGCCCCAGCTTCAGGGGACTCACCTTCACTTCCTTCCAGAAGGAAAAGTCTGTTGATCCTGAGGTCTCTTAAGGGTGAGGAGGTATTTCTGCAGCAGACTTCTCTTTACCTCGTTGGTCAAAACTGATTACATGCCCACCTTCAGCCCATCCTGAGCCAAAAGAATAGGAGCGGGCCATTCAAGAATCATCCTTCATGATGGATGTTAACTAAATTTATTGTGGCTATTCAGTTCAGTTCAGTTCAGTTCAGTCACTCAGTCGTGTCCGACTCTTTGCGTCCCCATGGACTGCAGCACACCAGGCCTCCCTGTCCATCACCAACTCCCGGGGGTTGCTCAAACCCATGTCCATTGAGTCGGTGATGCTATCCAACCATCTCATCCTCTGTCGTCCCCTTCTCCTCTTGTCTTCAATCTTTCCCAGCACCAGGGTCTTTTCAAATGAGTCAGCTCTTCGCATCAGGTGGCCAAAGTATTGGAGCTTCAGTTTCGGCTTATAGCTTTGTGATTTACCCATACATCATTATATTGTACACCTTAAACTTAAACAATATGTCAATTATATCTCAGTAAAACTGGGGGGAAAAAAGAACAATCCTCTGGGGTGGCCTTCTTAACACAACCACTTGGGGATGGTGGGCCCTGGATGCAATGACTGGTGACTGTTATCCAGGAAGATGGTGCGCGTCGCTGTCAGATGGGTAGACAGCAGACTGGCTGGAGCCTCGCCTCGTCCACCCTACTTTCCCCACCTGCTCCTGTCTCTTCCCCTCGCTTGCAGCTGCAGCAGAGGACGCGCTGTTGCTTCCACTGAGGTTCATGCTACTTACAGCTTGGGTCGTGGCCCACCACCTCCCCTGGGTCCTATCCCAAAGCCTCCTCCCTCTGGGGCTATCTCTCTCTACCAGTACCAGCTTAAGCATAACAACAAGGACCGACCTCATGCATCTTAAACACAAGAAAAAGAACAACAAATGCCCCTTGTCCTCATCTCCTTTCTAGCTCTCCTTCCTTCACAGCCAAAGCTTGAAAAAGAGGAAGGCATTCTCTGTCCCCCTACCTTCTCCCTTCCTGCTCTTCCTCAGTTCGCCCTCCTCCCGACAGCTTTCAGCTGCCTACCTGGCTTTCCTCTCGCCAACCCCTTCTCCACTTTGCTGCCGGTGCAACCAGAGCCTCAGTGTTCTCCTCCATAAAACGGGCTTAATCCCTAGCTCATAAGGTAGTCGTGAGGATTAAATGAAATAACATGCCCCATGTACTTAGCTTGGCGCCTGGTACAGGACAAGCACCACGTATCCCTTAATTGCAGGCCTTTCATCCTGTTTCAGATGCTTCCACATCCTCCTGGAATCTTTAGGCTCTGGTCCTGTAAGACTCTTTCTGGCTGTTTGCATCCCCATTTGGTGGCTGCACACCTGCAGATGAAACCATAGGCAGTTCCAGAAGCATTCTCTTGGCTCTGGACTTTTTACACGTTGAGTTTTTTTTTACCCAGAAAGCATCCTTTCACCATAACCCACCCCCAGCACCTGGTCAGGTGCTTCAACATCAGTCACTCAAATAACCTGGAAGCCACAGAGACACACTCCTGGATAACTGCTACAAGGGAGCAGATATAGGAGATGATTTAATGCCAGCAGAAATTATTTTGAGTGTCCACGGAAAGAGGCATATGAATTTCAGAGGCTTGGGGAAGAGGGAGCGAGCCAGGATCCATGCATTCACTCACTGATGCACTTAGCAAATGTTGATTAAGTTCCTGCCTGACCCAGACACTGCACTAGACACGGGGATGGCTGAAAGATGTGTGAGAGAATTCTTACCACCACGGCCACAGTGCCATGGCTTAAAGCAGTGAGTGGTGGTGAATCCAACCGACGCTCTCCCACAGACAAGGGTGGGAAAGGGGCCTTTGCTGCCAGGGGCGTTGAAATAGACAGGACGAGGGCTGGGAGGTGGTTATCCCTCCCCAGCCAGGACACCTTCCCCGCTTCTTCAGGTGTATCTGTATAGATGCTCACCTGATAGGATTTCAGGGATGCCAGAACATCTGCCTCTTGCTGGGTCCAGAAATTCTTCTAACAAGGAGGAGAAACCTTTGACCACAGCGAGAAATGAAAGGTTCAACATGCAAACAGCTGACAGGAGCCTCATGCACATAAGCCTCGCTTTTCACTAAAGTATCAGCAAGGAATCTACCAAGTTTGCTTGGTTGACAGCAGACCTGGGCTCGGTGGGAAAAGGCGGGGAGAACAGGGTCTTCCCGAAGAGATGGGAAGAATTCCTTGGAGCAGTTTCGGAGACTGAGAAAAGACCACAGCGTGCCCGCAGTCCATCGTCTCTGCCTACAGCCTTGCCTACAGCCAAGCAGGGCGAGAGGAGGACCGGGGGCTGAGCAGCAGTGCCAGGCACCTCCTCTTCTCCAAATGAGAGCAAACGTTTCTGTTGTTGCTGTTTTTTCCTCTTCGGTTGTTGCTGCTTTTTAACATGAACACCTTCGGGTACTTTGACCATTGAGAACCCGTCTCTGTTCTCACAGGTGACCATCTACCTGGGGAAGAGAGACTACATAGACCACGTTGAACGAGTAGAGCCTGTGGGTAAGTCGAGTTTGGGGTGAGATTCTTTTTAATCTATTTATTTATTTCTTTTGCCTGCACTGGGTCTTTGTTGCTTTGCGCAGGCTTTCTCTGGTTGCCGCGAGCAGGACTCCCTCTAGCTGCTGCTCATCTCGGTCCGTCTCTGGTTGTGGAGCGCGAGCTCTAGGCACGCTGGCTTCAGTAGCTGCAGTTCTTGGCTCAGTGGTGGTGGCACCCAGGCTTTGGTTGCCCCCCGGCGTGTGGGAATCTTCCCAGACCAGGGCTTGAATCAGGGGCCCCTGGTTGGCAGGCAGATTCTCATCCCCTGAACCACCAGGGAAGGTCTGGGGTGAGATTTTAATGCTGGTTTTCCTTTAAGTCACCAAACACCTACTAATTTTGTGTTTTTTTTTTTAAAATCTGACTTTGTTAATAACCTAATCAAAGAAATGCAAATTAAAACATCATCCAGGCGCCACTGACTGATTGGAGACAATTTTAAAGAGTGTGAGAGAGACAAAGGACGCATCTCTGGAGCATATAAGAAAGCTCAAAACTCACCAGTTTAAAGAGAAAATAAGATCCAATTAGGAAACAGACAGAAAAAAAGGAAAAGACATTTCACTAAAGAAAATATATGAGTGGCACTGAGCACACAGAAAAATATTCAACAACAACAGAAAAAGAAATATGTTCAACAGCATCAGTCAATAGAGAAATACAAATTAAAACCACAATGAAATATCATTATACGCCTGTCAGAATGGCTAACATCGAAAACAGTGACAATACCAAATGCTGGCGAGAATGTGGAGACACTGAATCACTCAGGCATTGCTGGTGGGAATGTAAAATGGGACAGCCACTCTGGGAGACAGGTTGGCAGTTACTTTAAAAGCTAAACGTATACTATTATCTGACCCAGCAATTTGCATTCCTGGACATTTATCGGGGAAATGAAAGATTATGTTCACACAAAAACTTGCATGTAATTGTTCACAGCAGCCTTATTTGTCACGGCTCCAAACTAGAGAGAGCCAAATGTCTCTCAATAGGTGAATGAGGTTAAACACGCTGGGGCACGTCCATGCCTCGGGATAGCACTCGACAGTGGAAAAGAATGAACTACCAGGGACTTCCCTGGCAGTCCAGTGGTTAAAACTCCGGGCTTCCACTGCAGGGAGCATGGTTTCCATCCCTGGTCAAAGAGTTAAGATCCCACGTGCCACCATAATTTTTTTTTTAATTTTAACTTAATTTTAAGTTAAAAAAAAAAGAATGAACTACCAACCCATGCTACAGCTTGTAAGTGTCAAGGGCACTATTATGAATGGAAAAAGCCAACCTCAAGAGGCCATAGGCTTTACGATTCCATCTTAGAGACGACAGCATTATAGAAAAGGAAAACAACAGTGGTTTCAGGGGGCTAAGATTGGGGAGGAGGGGAGGTAGTTGGGTGTGACTGCAAAGGCTCAGCCCCAGAGGGAGATTGTTATGGTGAGAGGACAGCTCTGTGTCCGGACTGCTGTGGTGCTAACACAAAATCTTCATTTGATAAAACGACTAGAGCTATACACACACTGTATCCATGTCGACTTCCTGGTTTTGAGATTGTATGCAATTATCTAAGATGTAACCATTGGAAGGGACTGGATAAGGGATACATGGGGACCTCTCTGTGCTATCTTTGCAGCTTCCTGTGAATCTATAATTACTTCAACTGAAATTGTTCTTTCTTTTGTTTTTTTTTTTTAAAAAAAGAGTGTAAAAGACTGGCAATTTAGGCAGTAAGATGAGCATGTCCTCAGCAATGTCCTTTCTAGAAGGTCATTTGGCAGTTATATTATCAAAAGCCGGATTCAATTCTACCATGGATAGAGATTTATCTATAAAGATATTCATTGTGATTTAATTATAATGGGGAAAATCAGAAACATCCTAAATGCCCTAACAAGAGAAGGTTGGTTAAATAATTTATAATACGTCTGCTCATTGGAGCAAATGTGTGGCCATTTGCTCCAGTTTAAGTGATTAATACATACCATAAAAGTGTGTGTGTGAATAGATGTTTGCAATATACAGTTGAGTGAGGAAAGCCGTGAACTGAACAGTATAGTAGGATCTCTTTTTTTTTTTTTTTAAGCAAAAACTTTTCCATAAATGCATCTAATCTGGAGAAATCATTCTGGATAAATATCTCAACAATGGGTGTCTCTGGGTAGTGGAAATGGGGTGACTTTTTTCCCTTTGTTTACTTCCGTTTCTAAGGTTCCCGTAACAAACATGGATTCCATGTGGTATGCACACACGCACGCACACACACACACACACACACTTACTTCAGGAAGCCTCCAGCTTCCTCCACGTCCTCCACCCTCACTGTTCTCTCTCTCTTGGTTTAGACGGTGTTGTGCTGGTGGATCCTGAGCTCGTGAAGGGCAAGAGAGGTGAGGGGTGCTCCTCCATCCTCCAGGGAGTGGGGGTCTGGTCTTGGCTCGCTGCTGGAAGGGGATGTGTGTGTGTGTGTGTGTGTGTGTGTGTGCAAGGAGAAGTGGGGAAGCCCTTGCACACCCATTCTCGCTGCCAGGACCTCGAGCCTCTCACCCAAACTCCCTCGTACGATCCTCGGGACATGGGCTCTGTCCACAGCAGAGCCCGCTGTCCACATCTCCCAGAAGGAGGTGGAAACTCAGGGAAGCCACTTGCTCGTGCCGACCGGATAAGGGATGGCAGATGGAGCTCGGAGCCCAGGGCTGCCTCACACACACACACACACACACTTACTTCAGGAAGCCTCCAGCTTCCTCCACGTCCTCCACCCTCACTGTTCTCTCTCTCTTGGTTTAGACGGTGTTGTGCTGGTGGATCCTGAGCTCGTGAAGGGCAAGAGAGGTGAGGGGTGCTCCTCCATCCTCCAGGGAGTGGGGGTCTGGTCTTGGCTCGCTGCTGGAAGGGGATGTGTGTGTGTGTGTGTGTGTGTGTGTGTGCAAGGAGAAGTGGGGAAGCCCTTGCACACCCATTCTCGCTGCCAGGACCTCGAGCCTCTCACCCAAACTCCCTCGTACGATCCTCGGGACATGGGCTCTGTCCACAGCAGAGCCCGCTGTCCACATCTCCCAGAAGGAGGTGGAAACTCAGGGAAGCCACTTGCTCGTGCCGACCGGATAAGGGATGGCAGATGGAGCTCGGAGCCCAGGGCTGCCCCTCCGCAGCCTGCATGCTCATGCCCCTCTCCACCGTGTCCTGTGGTTCCATGTCCAGGCAGACTCAGGAGGGCTCCTTCCTGAGTTTACCTGAAAAGCGAGGAATGGAGGCTGCTGGAAAGCAGAGTATTTTTATGCTGACTCGGGTGGTTCTTGGCTTCCCAGGTGGCATTCGTGGTGAAGAGCCTGCCTGCCAGTGCAGGAGATGTTAGAGACCTGGGTTCCCTCCCCAGGTCAGGAAGATCCCCTGGAGGAGGGCATGGCAACCCACTCCAGTACCCTTGCCTGGAGAATCCCTGTGGACAGAGGAGCCTGGGGGGCTACAGTCCATGGGGTCGCAAAGAGTCGGACTGGAGTGACTTAGCACACACTGGTGGTTGTGGACCACGGCAGCACAGCGTGCTCAGCGATCTCTGGCTGCTGTGAAGTGTGTGGCGAGCAATTTGATGCTAATAACGGTTGTGTAAATTAAATGAGAGCCCATCTGAGTTATCATTCAGTTCCATTCAAAACGTGCCTCTTAGAGTTGTTGCTACCGGCATCCCACAAGGATTGTTCCTACCCCCGGATGTGCTCTGGAGTATATCAGTTGTAGGGCCCTCAGCATCCCGGGGACTTGGCAGAAACAGGCTGACAACTGCCCTCCTCCGCTGTCTCGGCTTTCTCCGGAGCGCCCTGCTCCTCTCTTACACCAGGAGGAGCCCAGTTCCAGCCCTGAAAGCCCACGCCCTTGGCCAAGAAAGCATTTCCCGGAGAGGCAGGCATAAATCCAGGTCATCTCTGGGCACCTTGTTCCTACAAATATCAGCTGAAGGATAAGCAAGTGATCAGTGACTCTTCTGAGCTTAGCGCCGAGGGGCACTTATCCTTGAGGCGGGCACAGACAAAATCCTCAACCCACGGCTTCCGAGGACGTGAGTGGATGTGCTTTCTGTTCAAGCACAGGGCACCTTGTATGGTTTTATTTACTACATTAACGACAGCTGTAAACAGTCCATCCTCAAAACGCATGTCGTTGTTCAGTCGCCAAGTCATGTCTGACTCTGAGACCCCATGGACTGCAGCATGCCAGGCTTCCTGTCCCTCACTATCTCCTGGGGTTTGCTCAAGTTCATGTTCATTGAATCACTGATGCCATCCAGACATCTCATCCTCTGTTGCCCTCTTCTCCTCCTACACAAGAAGTGTAGTCTCATGTAATTCCTCTGGTCCGCTGGGGGCACCATTTACATCCATCTAATCACAGTGAATTTTCATAAGTGCCGATGATTTAGAGAAAGCTCGATGAAGTTTCTGAGCCATGTGAAAAGACGGATTTCGACTGGAACTTGGTTTCACCTCTCCACCTGGTCCCTGAGTGCCAGCTCACTCCCCTCGCGGCCACGTCCAGATCAGGCAGTCCTTAGTTTTGAGTTCTACTCCCTAGAGCTGTTTTCCCTCTGCTTCTCACCTTCGCTCTCAACGCTAGACAGACCTCCCGCCCTCAGACCCCAAGTGACCTCACCCTGTTGAAAAGCCTCCTGAGGTCCCTGAGCTGGTGAATCAAGAGGGAAAGTGGGGAGGATGTGGGAAACGGTGGAGTCAGGAGACAAAACCTGGCCCCTCCGAGGGGCCTCGCCGCCCTCCGAGCCAGCCCTTTGGAGTAATTAACGCAAGCCAGAGGGAGGGAAGGGCCAGCTGGTGGTGAGGTCCCCAGGTCCCATCCCCTTGGGATGCAGGTGGTGTCAGCCCAGGCAGGGGCGCCAGGCCGACCGACTGGCCAAGCCCACCCTTCTTGTCTCTCTCCCAGTGTACGTGTCTCTGACGTGTGCCTTCCGCTACGGCCAGGAGGACATCGACGTGATCGGCCTGAGCTTCCGCAGGGACCTCTACTTCGCCCAGGTCCAGGTGTTCCCTCCTGTGGGGGCCTCAGGCGCCACCACGAAGCTGCAGGAGAGCCTGATCAAGAAGCTGGGGGCCAACACCTACCCCTTCCTGCTCACGGTGGGTGACGTCGCGCCCCCGCACCCACAGCTGCCCTGGTTCCTTCCACCCCCAGCGCCTTGTCACCGGACCGGTGGCCAAGGAACAAGGCCGGAGTAATGGCTTCACATACTCAGGCCTTCAAATTGCACCCTTCCAGAATGGAGGAAATTCTAGATTGCCTGGGCTGTCATTGTCTTTTTTTTTAAGTCCTTCAAAATAGCCTCCTAGCCTTTGAAGGCACTGTTTCAACCTACAGTTTAAGTATTTAAACTGCATCCGACCACCTAATTATATGTGCATGTCACGCCTTCACTTGCTCGTCTATAAAAAGAAAGACATGCCCCTCAGTTGGCCCTGAGGAGTTTCTAAGCAGGCAAGAGTGAGCCAGGAGATCTTAGTGAAATGAGATCCTGTCTGTAGCCTTGAGCACAGCCTGGGGGGTCATGGAAGAGAAACCCCTGGAGGAACAGAGGGACTCTGGGGCCAGAGTTCCTGCCTCTGATGACTCCATCCTGGACTTGCTGTGGGAGTAGCTACCCTCTTCACTAGCATGTTTATGGGTCTTAAGATTACATATTCCTCCAAAGTTATACGGTTCAGGCTTAAAACGGCAGGAGATTCTGACACAAGCTACAAGAAAGAACCTTGAAAACGTGACGCTAGGTGAAAGAAACCAGTCGCCTAAGGACAAATGCTGTGTGATTCCACTTACATGAGGGATCTGGAGGAGTTAAATCGTGGAGACAGAAAGTAGAGAGGTGATCTCCAGGGTGTGGGGGAGGAGGGAACTGGGGAATTGATGTTTAATGGGTACACAGCTTCTGCTTGGGATGACGGAAAAGTTCTGGAAATGGACGGTGGGGACCATTGCAGGACAATGTGAATGTCCTTAATGCTGCTGAAGTGTATGCTTAAAATAGGAAGGTTTATGTTCTGTGTATCTATATTATATGTGTATATATATATATACACACATTACATATATAATACATATATATATATGTATATATGGGCTTCCTAGGTGGCACTGGTGGTAAAGAATCTGCCTGCCAATGCAGGAGACTCAAGTTCAAGCCCTGGGTCAGGAAGGTCCCCTGGAGGAGGAAATGGCAACCCACTCCAGTATTCTTGCCTGGAGAACCCCTTGTTCAGAAGAGCCCAGTGGGCTGCAGTCCACGGGGTCACAGAGAGTCGAACACGACTGAGCATGCACGCATGGTGGAATACACGTGGAATAACTTTCTGTGAAAGACATGATCTGTTCTTTCTTTCCACAGTTTCCTGACTACCTGCCCTGTTCGGTGATGCTGCAGCCAGCTCCACAAGATGTGGGCAAGGTTGGTTCCAGAATGAATCCCAGGGATTCATTCATTCCTTCAAAGGACTTTTTAAAATAGCCTTTTTTTTTTTTTTAACAATCTGTTTTATTTATTTATACTTTAATTTTAAACGTTTTATTTTGTATTGAGCTATAGCCGATTAACAAGCAAGGTTGTAATACTTGAGCCTTTTGTTGTGGAAGAGTTCAGACATACCCAAAAGTAGAGAGAATGTATAATGAGTGACCCTATCACTTGCCTTGGGCATTTCCTAACCATGAGCAGCCCTGTGAGTGACACAGACAGTCTCTCTCCTCCCTGAGAAGGCTTGTGAGCTGGTCTAGGAGCACACATAGGAGCTGGTCAGTGTGACTAGAGACAGGGAAGTGCTAAGCGTTTCACAAGGAGGGAACAGCATGTGCCCCAGGTGGACGGGTGGAGAGCTCGGCTTGGGTGCGAAGCAGCATGGGGTGGGCGTGGAGCAGTGCGGCGAGAACACAGGGTTAAGAACTCCAAGTGCTGGTGGGTACGGATGCGTATTTATTTTCAAGCCAGGTTTTAGAGTTGTTGATATTCCACAGTTTCACAGGACCAGTAGGACTGTGACTGACATGCTAGCTGGTGGAGGGCTCATCCCCACGCTGGTGCCCCCATGCCCACCCCGTCATGTTAACACAAGAGAGAAGGAGGTTAATGCAGGGCGGGGGATCATGCTGGGGCCAGGTGGGGGTGAGCAGAGGGGCCGGCAGATGCATCTGTTCCACCCGTGCAAGATTTTTAAATTTCATTGATTTAAAATTCAGGATGAAAACTGACCTTTTCCAGTCCTGTGGCCACTGCTGAGTTTTCCAGATTTGCTGGCAAATTGAGTGCAGCACTTTCACAGCATCATCTTTCAGGATTTGAAACAGCTCAACGGGAATTCCATCACCTCCACTAGCTTTGTTCGTCGTGATGTTTTCTAAGGCCCACTTGACTTCACATTCCAAGATGTCTGGCTCTAGATTAGTCAACACATCATCATGATTATCTGGGTCATGAAGATCTTTTTTGTACAGTTCTTCCGTGTATTCTTGCCACCTCTTCTTAATATCTTCTGCTTCTGTTAGGTCCAGACCATTTCTGTCCTTTATCGAGCCCATCCTTGCATGAAATGTTCTCTTGGTATCTCTAATTTTCTTGAAGAGATCTCTAGTCTTTCCCATTCTGTTCTTTTCCTCTATTTCTTTACATTGATTGCTGAAGAAGGCTTTCTTATCTCTTCTTGCTATTCTTTGGAACTCTGCATTCAGATGCTTATATCTTTCCTTTTCTCCTTTGCTTTTTTTTCTAAGGCCCACTTGACTTCACATTCCAAGATGTCTGGCTCTAGATTAGTCAACACATCATCATGATTATCTGGGTCATGAAGATCTTTTTCGTACAGTTCTTCCGTGTATTCTTGCCACCTCTTCTTAATATCTTCTGCTTCTGTTAGGTCCAGACCATTTCTGTCCTTTATCGAGCCCATCCTTGCATGAAATGTTCTCTTGGTATCTCTAATTTTCTTGAAGAGATCTCTAGTCTTTCCCATTCTGTTCTTAATGAGCATACTTTAAACATGGTGCCCAAAGAATTTCTACGAGTTCCAAACTCCAACTCTAATTTTTATGAGTTCCAAAGAGTATATCATCCTGAAAGAAAACTTTTTACAGCAAGCAAGAGCTAGTAGAAACATTTAAACCACAGAAATCAGGCCACCAAAAATAATAGTTATAGGAAACAAAGATGAAAAAATTATTAAACACATTCTTTTTAATTAAACACATTTTATGTGTTGATTTGTGTCCCCTAGATCGGATAGACAGAGTGCCTGATGAACCATAGACAGAGGTTCGTGACATTGTACAGGAGACAGGGATCAAAACCATCCCCATGGAAAAGAAATGCAAAAAAAGCAGAATGGCTGTCTGAGGAGGGCTTACAAATAGCTGTGAAAAGGAGAAAAGCAAAAAGCAAAGGAGAAAAGGAAAGATATAAGCATCTGAATGCAAAATTCCAAAGAAGAGCAAAAAGAGATAAGAAAGCCTTCCTCAGCAATCAGTACAAAGGAATAGAGGAAAACAACAGAATGGGAAAGACTAGAGATCTCTTCAAGAAAACTAGATACCAGGGGGGTGCCTAAGATGGCGGAGGAATAGGACGGAGAGACCACTTTCTCCCGCACAAATTCATCAAAAGAACATCTCAACACTGGGTAAATTCTACAGGGCAGCTTCTGAATGTGAGCAGAGGATAAAAGGCATCCAGAAAAGCAGAACATTGTCTTCAAAAACAGGTAGGAAAAACATAGAAGATGAAAAGAGAAACAAAGGAGGTGGGGAGGGAGCTCCATCCCGGGAAGGGAGTCCTGTCCCGGGAAAAGAGTTTTAAAGGGAGAGAAGTTTCCAAATGCTGGGAAGCACTCTCACTACCGAATCTGTGGTGAGTCTTGGAGGCACATGGCAGGGAGGAAAAATGAATGGTGGTTGAGACCAGCAGGTTGCGACCCGGCAGTGATTCCCCCGGCGGAGAGGCAGAACAGACGCCTGCATCCGCCACTAGCAAGTGGGGACTGGGCAAGGAGGCGCGGGAGACGCGGGCGGCGGCGCTTCTTAAGAATCTGGCCGGAACGCCTGCGCGTAACCAGAGCGAACTAACTCAGGCTAGCACACCAGACTGTGGGACAGTTACCACGCAAAAAGCTCTAACATAGGACACCACCAGGACCGCGCACAGATCAAAGGATGTAACAGAAATAGCAAATGGTGGTTGAGACCAGCAGGTTGCGAGCCCGGCAGTGATTCCCCCGGCGGAGAGGCAGAACAGACGCCTGCATCCGCCACTAGCAAGTGGGGACTGGGCAAGGAGGCGCGGGAGACGCGGGCGGCGGCGCTTCTTAAGAATCTGGCCGGAACGCCTGCGCGTAACCAGAGCGAACTAACTCAGGCTAGCACACCAGACTGTGGGACAGTTACCACGCAAAAAGCTCTAACATAGGACACCACCAGGACCGCGCACAGATCAAAGGATGTAACAGAAATAGCCGGCTGCCCACCAGCCCCCGCCGGTGACAGGCAGCCAGAGCCGTAGGGCTGGAACGTGGCAATCGCAGCCCTGGAGGGACTTTGCTAATCAAACTGCAGGCAGGTTTCTTTGCTGGCTGGGACTTCCTGGGGTGCTGGACAGATACAATTTACCTGACAAGGAGTCCTGGGTTACACTTGGAAAACTGAGCAGCAGGAGAGGGCGATAAGCCGTGTGACTGTGCTTGCCGAACACCTGAGCTGCTCGGTCCTGGGAAGGGCACAAAGCGCGAGCCCAATCGAGTCTGCGACTACCTGGACGCCGAGCCTGAGAGGCTTAGACCAGGGAGGTGCATGCAGCCTAGGACCAGCCTCAGACGGTCCCGGTGGAGAAACGTAGAGCTTGAGCGGTGTGCGCCAGATGTGGGGCAGGCCCAGCGGGGCTGAGACACTGTGAATATATACC
>SJXQ01004130.1:187154-517254 GCA_006408695.1 Aepyceros melampus | reverse complement strand
TGCAGGTTCAATACCAAGTCAGGAAACTAAGATCCTACATGCCATGTGGCATGGTGAAAGAAAGTAAAGTGTACAGTGTGATGATTTGATTTACATATATTGAATACACTGTAAAATGATTACCACAATCAAGCTAATTGACATATTCATCACCTCACACTTTTTTTGGTTTGTTTTTTGTGGGATTTTTGCTGAAAATATTTAAGATCTACTCAGCAAATTTCAAGTCTAGAGTACAGTGTGACTAACTGGAGTCATCATACTATACATTAGATTCTCAAAAGTTACTCATTTTTATGATGGAATGTCTGTATGTTTTGACCAGTATCTGCCCACCTCCAACCTTTCAGCCCCTGGCCACCCCCAGTCTCTTCTCTGTTCCTGATTTTTTAAGATTCTACATGTGACAGCATGCAACTATTTGCCTCTTGTCTGGCATATTTCACTTAACACAATGCCTTCGATGTTGTCACAAATGGCAGGATTCCCTCCTTTTCGTGGCTGAATAATATTCAATAGAGTAATATTCTATTGCTGAATTTTATTCTAATAGAATAAAATTCTAATCTATACAATAGAATATTATTATATACATTATATACAATAGAATATATTATTCATAAGCTTGTTTCTGTGTCTAAGATAGTGTTTTATTAAAATACAAATGTACCAAATAATAATTTTATGGATATCATTAGGAAAAAAGTAGAGTGCCATGATTGTATAATTCTGAGAAAAATAGATTAAACAAAGTTTCCATTTATTTTATATATATATATATATATATATATATAAAAGAGCACCTACTATATGCCAAGCTCTGCTTAGGTGCACCAGTTTTCTTTACTGCAGATATTTCCAGAAATGTTAGCATGCAGATGTGAATTTAACTCAATTAGAGGAGGATATAATATTCTAAATTTCCCCCCCAAAAAAATGTTATTCTCATGAAACCACCCCCCGACCCATGGTTTCATAGCTTTCTTGGGTGAATGTATATAGGGCATCTCACAATTAATCTCCCCAGGAAGAGTGATTCACTGGCCAAGTTTAAGAAAAATTGCATTAGATTAGCTCATTTACATATACTGACAATAAATTCATTGTAATAAATTAGGATATAAAAAAGTAAAAATTACAATGTTTAAGATTAAAGTACCATAAGGAATGTCTTCATTTAGATAAAATGCTCATATTTAACAAATTATTATATGACTGATAGAATTAATTCGACTTTGAAAGATATACATATGGAATTTTTTCTTTTCCTTTTTTAATTTTTTTACATATGGGACTTATTGTTAAATTAATTTATAGACTATGTGCCATTGGAAATGTTCAAATATGGAATCTAAATTAAGAGTCTTAGTTTTGTTTAACACTTTTTTGACCATAATAATGTGAACAGGCTTATTTATTCAGTGTTCTTATTTAGTGTGTTGCATGACTAATTGAGCCATTTACTTTATTTAACAACAGTTTATGGAATACATAATGTAATCTGAAACCGGAGGAGTGTTCTTAGAGCCCGGAAAGTTCTTAGTGATTTTAATATAAATGTCAAGCAAGAACGCAATTTGAGGATGATGCGGACATATATATGAATAATACATTAATAACGCTGAAAGATTCAAACCTCATGTGAAATAATTACTTTTGCAAAAGACGTCAGTGGTGCTTTTACATAAAATACTATCATAGTAGAATTACCATAAAGCACATTTTACTTCTGTTTTTGTCTTGTGTTCTATCATTCCAGATACAGCTCCTGGTCTGCAATATGCAGCCACCACCGTGAATTATCTCATACACATCATTTCTGTTGAACCAATCCTTCCACCATTCAGTTCAGTCTGAAACACTACTGTCATCCTATCAGACTCTATCAAGAAAAAACACACTCCCCTATTCTCACCTATTCAAATGTAAACCCTTTAGATTTTAAGATTTTAACCAAATGTTTAAAACCTGCATGCTGCTGCTGTCCAGGCTGAATCACCTTTCAGAGCTAACTATCTCCATACTGTTTGCTTCTCTCCATGGCAGTTCCTTTTTCCTATATGTAATCTTACTCATTTTTTAAAAAAAATCCAGTTTAAGCTTCTTCTCCATGAAGTCCTTCATATTCTTTCTTGACATTGTAGACCAGTATAAACATTATGCCGCAAACTTTTTATATTTTATAGTTCCTTTTATCTTTCTAGTACCTTCATTTGAACAGCTGTCATCCACTATAAATACTGTTGACCTCTTGCTCCTCCTTGAAACACACTTTGGTTGCTAGGATACCATTTTCTCCTGAATTTCTTCCTTCCTCTGTGATCAGCTCTGAGTATCATTTACAGGCTCATTTTCTGTCCATTTCTTACCTAATAATGTTGCAATAGTTTCTGTCTTTGGATCTCTCCCTCTCATTTTAGACTCACTCCTGAAGCAATCGTACCTCTATCTCTATTCTAAGCTTGAGATATGAATATCTAGACATCTCCACTTGACTGTCCTTACAGATAGCTCAAGCTCAGCATTTCTAAATGGATGCGAATCATCATTCCTTATTCCTTCCTAATAAATCTGTTCTTTTTCTCATATTCTACTGAATTTACCCAAAGATACAGTGTATTCCCCAAATCAAAGCCCTGTAGTCATCAATTCATCCCTTTATGCTATAGTATTGAATGGCTAACTCCTATAACTCCTACTTCAATAATTCTTGAATGTCTTCCTTTACCTCTTCATTTCCAGAGACATACTTTTGTTTGATGTATTGAGTCACTATTGTTTGGCCTCTCATGTTACCACACATTTGTCTATTCTATGCTAAATTCTATTCTACCTATTTGTTACTAAATTTTATATGTATATTATAGCTCAATATTTGGTTACTTGTCCTTCTTATAAATAGACTCTGAATCCCTTGAAACTAGATACTGTATCTGTGCACAATGCCTGGCAAGAAACAAATTCTCAATATATGTATATATTGACAATGATGATCAGTGATGAAAGAGTAACTTAATGACTCTTTACCTCAAAAAATGATGTAAGGGAAAGAATCAAATGTTCACCATGTAAAACACAGACAAAAACAATAACAAAAATAATAAGAACAGTAGTGCTAATAATATTGTCTTCTTGTCTTTTGTTGAAGATCTGTGTTTGCATCATCTTAGTTGAGTCAAACAAGATCCTCTCAACTAGGCACCATTTTTAAGGACACAGTGATTCAAAAAGGTAGTAAAGAGCAGAGGCAGAATGTGAATCCAGAAAAGCACAATTGCAGAGCCCATGCTCTAGGCTAGACTGCTTAGGGATTTAAAATTTTTACCATTTACTAAATAAAACATTCTGTCAATGGCAATTACAACCTTAACAGTTGAGAAGCTACATTGTATTAAAAAAATCAGTTTAATTTTTTTCTAAATAATGTTATTATATAATATGACTCACAATGTAAATATAATTCCACAAAAACTAAGAAACATGTGCTTTTCTCCATAGGTCCTCCTATTATCACTCTTGAACCAGTAGAAACTATTATTAATGCTGGCAGCAAAGTCATCTTGAATTGTCAAGCAACTGGAGAGCCTCGTCCAACCATTACATGGTCCCGTCAAGGGCACTCTATCCTCTGGGATGAACGAATTAATGTGTTATCCAACAACTCATTACATATCGCTGCTGCTCAGAAAGAAGATACATCTGAGTATGAATGCGTTGCTCGAAACTTGATGGGTTCTGTCCTTGTGAGAGTGCCTGTCATAGTCCAGGGTGAGTGTGATATTCGTCTACCCTGATATATTCTTATTAAACAGTACCTGGGGCAATCTAAACAATAAAACTCATTAAGCATCTTAGGCTATTCTCTTGTACCCTTAAGATACTTCTAAATTATAGAGATAGGACAAAAATCACATTACAAACTGAAGAGATTAAAAACAGTACAGATGAGAGCTGCAGAATACCAAGTTAATAATTCAAAATCCCAAATGGAATTTTGTTTTTAAAACTAGGTTAAAATTATTCTCAAAAATCAGTGCATAGTTTTGCTTCAAAGAATGACTTATTTCCAAAAGGTAAACAACATATAAATCTCTTCGTTGCTCACTCTTTCAACAGCCATGTCCAAATGAATCAGGACTGGAACCAGGAAGAAACTCTAGTTAATTGCTCAGTGCTTCTTGGATGCTTTGGTTTTAATTTTACACTAAAGAAGAGCTTCCATAAACAATTTCTCAGCCTTTCTATGTTCAGCACTAGACCGAGTACATATCTTCCATGAAATCTGACTTACAATTTTTGTATTTATGATAACAGAGACCAAGTACAGTGTTTTATTTGCAGTGCCCGGTGGCTTTTCCCAGTGGTCGGCCTGGAGACCCTGCAGTGTCACCTGTGGAAAAGGGATCCAGAAGAGGAGTCGTCTGTGCAACAACCCCTCTCCAGCCAATGGGGGGAAGCCTTGCCAGGGATCGGATTCAGAAATGCAAAACTGTCACCAGAAGCCGTGTCCAGGTACACCTCTTTATTCAACAGACAGGCTTGTGGGTCAATAGATACCCACTTCTGTCCCCTAACTATGCCTTGTCTCAGTATAAGCTCTTTCAATTGAAATATCCCTGATGGTGTTAATGTGTCGACTTTGGATAGTGGATGGAAACTGGTCAGAATGGAGTCCCTGGGAAGAATGCACGAGGAGCTGCGGACGCGGCAACCGAACCAGGACCAGAACTTGCAATAATCCATCAGCTCAACACGGTGGGCGGCCGTGTGAAGGGACTGCCGTGGAAATCATCATGTGCAACATTCGGCCTTGCCCAGGTGAGAACCCAGAGATGGGTGAAACTTGCATCTTTCTGACCCATACAAAGGAGTTATAATTACCTTTTCTTCTTTATTGGGAAAAGATGTTCAACCTTTGGACACATTCTCTGTGTTTCACTTCTGTCTCATGGATGAATATATGGAGGTGTGGCATTAAATCAGTGTTAATTAATTCAAGTACCTGATTTAACTGAACATGAGAAAGAGTTCCAAACTGTGGTATATTTTTAATCATTTAAATGCAATCAAATTAATAGAATTTGAGAGATGTTGAAGACCTTAGATAACAGCTAATCCAGTTGTTCATTTTCAGATGAGAAAAATGAAGCCTAGAGAGGTTAAAGACCTGCCCAGAAATACATAGCTGACAAGAAGAAAATAGCATTAGCTACATTCCCTCAATAAATGTCATGTGCTAGGAACCATGCTTAGGACTTTATCTACATGTCATTCTTGACTTTGTGAAACAACATAGGTATTTTAGGATTCTAGGTGTCTTCACTATAAGAATCTTTGCTGCCAAGCAAGCAGTATTGCCACACAACTAAATAGACCATAAGACAATTTTGCTGTAAAAGATAAATTAATGAAAATAAAGGTACATCTAAAAGGATATAATTAAGATGAAAAATTTAAAACAAAATTTTTAAACAATTTGTTGTGAAAAATTAAAAATGAAAATATTTTAGAAAATATTTGAATACATTCCAAATGTGTGTAAATTCATGTTATAGTTGTATTGCTTCCCCAGTGGTTCCAGTGGTAAAGAATCTACCTGCAATGCAGGAGATGTAGGAAACTTGAGTTTGATCCCTGGATCAGGAGGATCCCCTGGAGAAGGCAATGGCAACCCACTCCAGTGTTCTTGCCAGGGAAATCCCATGGACAGAAGAGCCTGGTGGGCTACTGTTCATAGGGTTGCAAAGTCGGACATGACTGAGCTTGCATGCACATAGTTGTATTGGGGTACATCTTGGAAAGCAAAGGTACTTCCTTTCTCAAAGTTTATCATCAATGATTCAGGATCTTAGTGTGTTAGCCACTTAGTCATGTCCGACTCTTTGTGGCCCCATGGACTGTAGCCCAACAGGCTCCTCTGTCCATGAGATTTCCCAGGCAAGTATACTGGAGTAGGTTTCCATTTCCTTCTCCAGAGGATCTTCCCAACCCAAGGAATGAACCCAGGTCTCCCACATTGCAGGCAGATTCTTTACTGTTTGAGCCACTAGGGGAACCCTCAGAATCTTATGTTGGATATAAATTCTTACAGATATAAAAAAAAATCTGCTGTTAAGTCTTTTCAGCGTCCCCTGAGAGTAAAATGAACAGACGAGGGATACTGCTATTTTTTATCGATATATGTACATATATAACTGGTCATACAGACCTGGACCACAGTTAAATGTTCCATCCCATTCTCAGTCCTTATATTTCACCAAATTCTCTAAGTCAGATTCTGTCTCAAATACCACAATTCTGGCTATATTACGTTACCATTTTCTAGAAACATATCCATCAGGAAACACATAACCTTTTCCTTTTGTGGGGATATAAGAAGAGCTTGATGGGTTTGCCTGCAACTTCTAATACTGTGTGATAAATTTGATAAAGACAGCATTAGAAACCAGTCTTTAGTGCCTAAATTAGCTAAAAATGATACTGTGATAATTAATGCTCCTAAAGGCTGTTATGAATTACAGTTAGTCACTCAGTCATGCCTGACTCTTTGCAACCCCATGGACTGTAGCCCGTCAGGCTGCTCTGTCCATGGAACTGTCCAGGCAAGAATACTGGAGTGTGTACCCATTCCCTTCTCCAGGGGATCTTCCTGACCCAGGGATTGAATACAGGGTCTTCTGTATTGCAGGCAGATTCTTTACTGTCTGAGGCACCGGGGAAGCCCCTATCCTATGAATTAGTCATCACCCTTTTATATTCACCATAGCTTGGCAAACCTTTGCTTTTGACAGGTGGGAGGGATGATTGTGCTCACCGAAGGATTTACAAACTGATATGTTATCACTTTAGTATGGTATGCAATCCGACTTTATACTCTTATTTCACACTTCAGTAAGTTTTCTTATCACTGTATTTTCCATCAAGTCATTATACATAGTCATCGATTTTTCTAAGATCATCACATCTGCTCATCACTCTAGATCTTAATGAGACCTAAGATGTACATAATATAAAAATGGGAACACTGAGTCAGTGGAGAAACGAAACTACTGCCAACTAGTTGAAACCTGTCAACCAGTTATTTTATCTTTTCACAGCAAAATTGCCGCATAGCCAATTAGTTGGAGGAAAACCTCTTTGGGGCAAAATTCTGAGTGACTATACTAGTGGTGTATTAGGGCTTTTTCAGATTAAAGTGACAGAAATTAAATTTAAATAAATAGACCATCTATTTAGACCATCTAAATAGACCAAGCTTAAATACTAAACTTTCATAGAAAATTCTATTTTCAGGTATGATTGAATCCAAGAATTTGGCTAATGTTAGTACCAGAGTGTTTTCCATCTCTCATCTCTGCTTTCCTTTCTTTGGCTTTATTCTTCATTAGACTCTTTCTGTGTGGAAAAATGACTGGTGGCACCTGGCCTACAAGGGCCTTAGGATCTAAGGCCTCAGAACAAAAGAGTTCCTCTCGCTCAGAATTTGTATCAGCCTCTGGGAAGGAACTGCTTGATTTTGTGGGTCCCAGGCTCACCTCTGAACTCAAGGGAGTCCAGGAGAAGGATACTGCTCTGAGAGCCAGCTTGGGCTCCTTACCCACAGTGGATCAAGAGAGGCAGGGCTCCTTGTTTGACAGCCTGAAAGAAATCCTATGGAATAGAAGAGTGGCTGTTGATTCATTAATTCATTCCTTAAATCACTCATTAATCCAACAGATATTTATTGAGCACTCAGTCTGTGTTCAAGGCTAGAATTAGAATGGTAAATGGAGAATATCATTCACATACTGATAAGCATATAGAACTCAAGAGTTGAAGTGATAGAGCGTACCTGGAAGTCAGCTTGGGCTCCTTACCCACAGTGGATCAAGAGAGGCAGGGCTCCTTGTTTGACAGCCTGAAAGAAATCCTATGGAATAGAAGAGTGGCTGTTGATTCATTAATTCATTCCTTAAATCACTCATTAATCCAACAGATATTTATTGAGCACTCAGTCTGTGTTCAAGGCTAGAATTAGAATGGTAAATGGAGAATATCATTCACATTCTGATAAGCATATAGAACAAACTCAAGAGCTGAAGTGATAGAGCACACCTGGAAGAGATGCTTTACCTGAGATGGTCTAAAAAAAGGATGTTGACAAAAATGAGGTACTTACCCTCTGCATTGGGTATTGCATTCTATTGCACAATTTAGGAAACTATATGATAAAATATTTGGTATGAGAAAATATATGATAATTTACTGAGGTTATATAACTACTAAAAAGTTGAATTAAGGATTTGTACCCAAGTTGATCTGATTTCTAAGCCTATTCACTTAGATCTTGGGTGTCGCAGCTCAGAATTTCTATTACGTTATAAAATTAAATATTCTTATGAAATCTTAAAAAAATTAAAAAGCCAAAATTATTTTAATCTTGAAAAATTAGAAAGCTAATTATAATAACATATCAAACCAGAAATACCTGATTAATCTTTGTACAGTTTATCAGCTATGATATCATTTAGCTTTTCATTATAAAGATATTTGTACATGTCCTAAAATAAAACTCAAGATGTCTTTTTTTCTTCCTGTTTTTATTAACTATTGGCTGACTGCAGTCTTGCTCGCTATTCTGTTGGCTTACTGAGTTTTAGACTTTTTTTGGTTATCTCTCAGCCCCTAAACCGATTGAATTTAGCTGTTATTATGGCATATTGTCAGTGGTGTTCTGGATCCAGCCTCTGACAGCATGTGTCTCTTCCCACTGGGAGTTTCACGACATCACATTAATAGGTAGATATTGACCATGGTGGGAGTGTTTTGTATCATAAAAACTATAGATGCTATAAATCAGTGTTTCCTCCCTACTCCCAGAGAGCTGGCTATTAAACATTTATCAGTGTATACCACTGCAAAATGGGCAGATAGCCTAGTTCAGTTCAGTCGCGCAGTCGTGTCCGATTCTTTGCGACCCCATGAATCGCAGCACACCAGGCCTCCCTGTCCATCACCAACTCCCGGAGTTCACTCAGACTCACGTCCATTGAGTCCATGATAGCCTAAGATGGTCTTTTTCATCCAGGGGTATGTCAGCATCTTAGGGACAGAAGAGGTTTTCTTTTAATACATTGTTGGATTCAACTTGATAATATTTGTTGAGACTTTTTACATTTATGTTCATGAGAGATATTGGCCTGTAGCTTCCTTTTTTTGAAATGTCTTTGTCTGGTTTTAGTATTAGGATGATGCTGGCCTCATAGAGTTAGGAAGTAGTCTCTCTGCTCTGTCCTCTGAAAGAAAAGGTAGAGAATTGGTATATGGTACATTTTTTCCCCACATGTTTGGTAAAATTCAACAGTAAACCCATCTGGTACTGTGTTTTCTGTTATGGAAGTTTATTAATTAGTGATTACATTTATTTAATAGANTACTATGAATTTCCCTCTAAGCACTACTTTTGCTGTATCCCACAAATTTTGATAAGTTGTATTTTCATTTGCATTTAATTCAAAATATTTTAATATCTCAAGATTTCTCCTTTGAAATTGTATTATTTAGTAGTGTGTTGATAATCTCCACATATTTGGGGATTTTGTATCTATTATTGATTTCTAGTTTGATTCCACTGTGGTCTAAGTGATAGTAGTGAAGTCACTCAGTCGTGTCCGACTCTTTATGACCCCGTGGACTGTAGCCTACCAAGCTCCTCTGTCCATGGGATTCTCCAGGCAAGAATACTGAAGTGGGTTGCCATTTCCTTCTCCAGGGGATCTTCCAGACCCAGGGATCGAACCCGGGTTTCCCACATTGGAGGCAGACGCTTTAACCTCTGAGCCACCAGGGAAGCCCCTGTGGTCTAAGAGCAGACATCATATAATTTCTATTTTTTTTTATTTGTTAAAGTATATTTTATGGCTCAGAATGTGGTCCACTTTGATGAATGTTCCATGTGAGCCTGAGAACAATGTAAATTCTGCTCTTCTGAGATGAACTAGTCTATAGACATCAACTATATCTAGTTGATTGCTGTTCTTGAGTTCAGTCATTTCCATATTGTGTTTCTGCCTGCTGGATCTGTCATTTCTGATTTTCCCAGCCATATATGCTTCATAAACTCTCCTTCCCATCCCACGATCTCTTCCAAGATCACACTTGCATTTATGTGTCATGTCTCTCTAGTCCCTTTCAACTGGAACCATTTCTTAGACACTTTTTATGTTTTATGGCCTTGCTATTTTTTAAGTCTATAGGCTAATCATTTGTAAGAATTTTCCATTTAGGTGTGCCTGATATTTTTTCATGATTAGACTCAGATTTTGCATTTTGGCAGACATATCATAGAAATGATTGTGCGTCCTTAGTACATCATATCACATGACACCTGAAAATGGTGATGTTAACTTTGTTCACTTTAACAGTGAACAGTGTTTTTCCAGTGTGTAGTTACTATATTTACCTTTGTAATTAATAAGCATTTTGTAGGGAAACTTTAAGACTTCATAAACATCTTTTTTCTTATCAGTCTTTTACCTACCAGTTTTAGCATCTATTTGATTTATTTTTGCTTTAAATCAGTTATTGCTATGATCTTACAAAACATTTTATTTCTAACTCGATTATATCTCCTACATCTATTATTGGCTTTCCATTGTAGGAAAAAATTTTTCTCTTTCTCCCTTTTTTTTTTTTTTTGAGTTATATCAGTAAGAACTCAAATACCCTTTCCTTCAGTGATTTATAATGCACAACTGTCATCATTTATTGTGATGCACAAATTGTCCTAGACTTGGTTAGTGGAGATCCCTTGAGGCTATCTTCAGTGTCCTCTTAACTTGTCCCCATGATTCTATGAACACTTCTACTTTCTGGTACAAATTGCTATTTTGGGCCTACTCATTGGAAAAGACTCTGATGCTGGGAGGGATTGGGGGCAGGAAGAGAAGGGGACGACAGAGGATGAGATGGCTGGATGGCATCACCGACTTGATGGACGTGAGTGTGAGTGAACTCCAGGAGTTGGTGATAGACCAGGGAGGCCAGGCGTGCTGCGATTCATGGGGTCGCAAAGAGTTGGACACGACTGAGTGACTGAACTGAACTGTCTTCTCTCATTAGAGATATTTCTAAACTGACAGTCTTCCTTCTAAAAAAGATTTATATCTTCTGGGGTAGGCCATCCTGCTGCCATATGAGTCAGTCATTAAAGATATATTGTTGGATTGCTGAAAGACTGAGCTTTTTTTGAAGTGTCATTCTGAATAGCAGTACTAGCTCAGGGCTCCAGGTGATACTGTGTGTCTTATACTATTCTAACACTTTTCATCTATCAACTCATTATTTTTCATGCCCATCCTAGTAAGGTAGGTTCTTTTCTTATCCACATACTGCAGATGAAGAAACTAGACACCCAGCGCTAAGTAATTCATCTAGGATCGCACAGCTAGTAAGGGCAGAGTGGTTATTCAGGCACAGGGTATTTGCTCTAGAGTCTCTGCTCTCCTGCCTTTCCAGAATAGAACTGCAATGCAGTGTAATAACAAATTTTACTTTTCAAAATGTTCTAATTCCTCCATAGCTGTTGTCTTTTGTATTCTTTACATACCATGAAATTTTACACCTTCTCTGGTTTATATTGTCATTTTTGCTATCCTTTCATTCACATAAAAGAAACATTTCAATTCTACCACGTTTCATGCCATGAAATTCAATTTTGGTTAGGGTTTTCTATATTGACTTAAAAAATTAAAAGGATCTTCAGCTAAAACCTCTGTCCATATGTCATAGAAACTGTAGCCCACCAGGCTCCTCTCCCATGGAATTCTCCAGGCAAGAACACTGGAGTGGGTAGCCATTCCCTTCTCCAGCGATCTTCTCCACATAGGGATCAAACCCAGGTCTCTTGCACTGCAGGCAGATTCTTTACCATCTGAGTCACCAGGGAAGCTCCATAATAGAATCTACAGAGATAAGAAATTAATAAATGTTACCCAGTTGTAATCCTCCAAAAAAATGCATGTATCATAAGGGTTTTTATAAGAGATAAAGTCTTTCATTAACCAACACCCTTGAAAATAGGACATATTAAAACAGTTGGAATAGTAGAATTTTGAAATGCCATAGTCCATATATAATAACTATGAACATCAGTGATCTTAATAAAGTAGTAGTCTTGAATAGTACTTGCCATTTAATGAAAGGCTTTCTTTCCCTTTTATGTTTAGTCAAATAATTTTTAGTAAAGATTCTTGTCAGCTGAAATAAATTTGTGACGGTTTGTGAAAACAAAGTACAAGAGTATGTAGTAATTCAATGAGACAACAGTTAATTAGAAGAAAATTCAAGATGTGTTTTGAAATATTTTCTAAACAAAGAAACCAAATGATAATTCCATTCCTTGTTTTTCAACTTACAGGTTGTGTTAGTAAGAGAATATTCAGACAGGACCTTAAAGCCCTATGGTTCCTATCTTGGTTAAACCTGGTGATCACGGCAACAAACTTTTTGAGCCCCACATCTAGAAAATACCTTTTGACAAAAAATATGACCTGATACTGGCTTATACATAAGAGAAACCATAATGTTTATTCTCAGCCCCTACACCTGGAAGGAAACATAAGGTTATTCCAGTCCTGTGGTCAGATGGTGTAATATGTTAGTTACTAAAAGGAAGGCCTTAATCTTATTTCTTGGAAACTACTGGTCAATTTTTTCTGTTGTTTAGGAAGCAGGTGAGTGTGTTATTTAAAACTTTTAATTCATGAACATTATGTAATGGGGAAAAATTTTCAAAAGAACTGTGCAAATCATCATGCTGTTGAAAGGTCCAAGTACATTTTTAAATGTGAAGCTGAATCAGGTTTGAAGATGGGGCCTTGCAGTGTGGGGTCCAAGTTATCATTAAGGAGACAATTGTGTTCTCCATAACTGCATCGAGATTTGTTATACAGCTTAGCTTCTGGTTCCTTCCACTTCCGCCAGAAAATACTTTTAGGGCTTATAAGCTCAGACTTTATTTATAGATAGTAGTTTGATTACATTTAATTTTAATAAAAGATCCCCTTTGGATAATTTTAAGCATTTATTTTGGCATCAGGTAGCCGTCTCAATTTCCCTATAGACACTAATTCTCATGAAAATCTAACCAGAGAGGGAAGGGAAGAACATCATTTGTTATGTTTGCTTTGGTTCAATTTGAGTTATTTTCGATTCTGGGCTAATTTAACTCATTACGAGTTATTTATTTGTATAATTTTTAAAAATAACAAACGTGGTTCTGTGACTCGAAACTCTGTCTTGGGATGTTTGTAGTTCATGGAGCATGGAGTCCTGGCAGCCTTGGGGGACATGCAGCGTAAGTTGTGGAAAAGGTACCCAAACAAGAACAAGACTGTGCAATAACCCACCACCGTCATTTGCTGGATCCTACTGTGATGGAGCAGAAACACAGATGCAAGTTTGCAATGAAAGACACTGCCCAAGTAAGACAAATACAACGTTTGTACCCACAGCAATTTAACCTCTATGTCTTATCTAGGGAGTATGTCATTAAGAATCAATGTCAAATGTACACACTGCTATATTTAAAGTGGATAACCAACACAGTCCTACTGTATAGCACAGGGAACTCTGCTCAGTGTTACATGGCAGCCTGGATGGCTGGGGAGTCTGGGGGAGAATGGATGCATGTATATGTATGGCTGAGTCCCTTTGCTGTCCACCTGAAACTGTCACAACATTGTTGATAGGCTATCCTCCAATACAAAACAGAAACTTAAAAGAATTAGTATCGATAAGATCATCACTCAACCTATCAATGAGCAGGGTTTAACTTGATCGTTTCTAGGTAGTAACAGAGCACATATGTTTTTCTTTAACCCAGTCGATGGCAAGTGGGCCACTTGGACCAGTTGGAGTGCCTGTTCCGTATCCTGTGGAGGTGGCGCCAGGCAGAGAACAAGGGACTGCTCTGATCCTGCTCCCCAGTATGGAGGCAACAAATGCGAAGGGAGTGATATCCAGAGCGATTTTTGTAATAGTGACTCTTGTCCAAGTGAGTGTTGGAAATAGTGAGTCAACATTATACTTTGTTAAAGTTTCATTATGGCCTTAAGTCCTTAAAATTACAATAGTCTGTTACTTGATTTGTCTACCATTGGTTTAGAATATCAAAATGTTGTGTGGTTGCTGTTGTGTTTATATAATACCATAGACCCCACTGATTTATATGGGCAGAGGTTACATCCTATTTCATGTCCGTTATAGGCCCAGTGAGCACATATGTTTTTCTTTAACCCAGTCGATGGCAAGTGGGCCACTTGGACCAGTTGGAGTGCCTGTTCCGTATCCTGTGGAGGTGGCGCCAGGCAGAGAACAAGGGACTGCTCTGATCCTGCTCCCCAGTATGGAGGCAACAAATGCGAAGGGAGTGATATCCAGAGCGATTTTTGTAATAGTGACTCTTGTCCAAGTGAGTGTTGGAAATAGTGAGTCAACATTATACTTTGTTAAAGTTTCATTATGGCCTTAAGTCCTTAAAATTACAATAGTCTGTTACTTGATTTGTCTACCATTGGTTTAGAATATCAAAATGTTGTGTGGTTGCTGTTGTGTTTATATAATACCATAGACCCCACTGATTTATATGGGCAGAGGTTACATCCTATTTCATGTCCGTTATAGGCCCAGCTACAGAGTGCAAGGACTAGGGCATCCTTCCACAGTAACTGGTGATGCTTCCTTAACAGAAGCAAGCAGGTGCCTCTGCCTTAATTTCGTCACCCAAGCTAGAAGTGTGGACCCTAGCAGCATTTCAGTTCACTGTATCCTGAATATTATAGCTTGACTCCTCAGAGAGCTTTTCTCATTCCTGTCCTCCAGCTCCTGGAAAACTCTTTTTGTTGTGATTCAGTCACTAAGTTGTGTCTGACTCTGCGACCTCTTGGACTGCAGCACACCAGGCTCCTGTGTCCTCTGCTGTCTCCTGGAGTTTGCTCAGATTCAGGTCCATTGAGCCAATGATGCTATCTAACCATCTTGGTCTTTGCCTCCCCTTTCTCCTTTTGGCTTTACTCTTTTGCAGCATCAGGGTCTTTTTCAGGGAGTCAGCTCTTCGCATCAGGTGACCAAAGTATTGGAGCTTCAGCAGCAGTCCTAGTGAATATTCAGGGTTGATTTCCTCTAGGATTGACTGGTTTGATCTTGCAATCCAAGAGACTCTCCTAAGTCTTCTCCAGCACCACAATTCAAAAGCATCAATGCTTTGGCACTCAGCCTTGGTTATGCAGGTTAAATGGAATTGCAGTCACTGGAATGTAATACCTGTTTCCAGTCAAACCAACAGCTAAACCACCTGTCTTTGGAAGAGCCTATTTATAGATCTGTGTGTTTCTTTTCACTTCCTGGATAGAGTCTTTCTGTACTCTTTGGATGAATGCTATTGTTTACCACTTCTCCAATGGTTCTGTGTCGTAGCTCATGGTAACTGGAGTCCTTGGAGTGGCTGGGGAATGTGCAGCCGGACATGTAATGGGGGCCAGATGCGGCGGTACCGCACATGTGATAACCCTCGTCCCTCCAATGGAGGAAGAGCTTGTGGGGGCCCAGACTCCCAGATCCAGAGATGCAACACGGACATGTGTCCTGGTGAGCTTCCCAACCCCTGGCAGCAAAACAAGTAAAGCCTTTCATTCAGTGCTCCTTGTAGCAGCCCCATCATTTCAGGTCTTGAAAGCTGTATAGGCAGAGTCACCCTGGGGGAAGATTTTATAACCCATTTGTTAATATTGACCATCTCCTTCTTGCTCACAGTGGATGGAAGTTGGGGAAACTGGCATAGTTGGAGCTGGTGTTCTACTCTTGTGGAGGAGGTGAAAAGACACGAAAACGGCTGTGCAACAATCCAATACCATCGAAAAGTGGTCGCCCCTGCCCAGGCGATGCTACTCAGGTCTCCAGATGTAACATACAAGTATGTCCAGGTAAGCAACCTCATTAGACTTTGGCAGGACCACATTTATAGACTTTCTGTGAATTTTTAAACAACAAAAAAATTTTTTAAACCACTCTGAGCCCTCAAATTACAAAACAGTGCCAACTCTGGGGGACAGAGGGGCTTCCCAGGTGGCTCAGTGGTAAAGAATTCACCTGTCAAGCAGGAACATAGGTTTGATCCATGGGTTGGGAAGATTCCCTGGAGAAGGTAATGGCAACCCACTCTAGTATTCTTGCCTGGGAAATCCCATGGAGGGAGGAGCCTCATGGGCTAGAGTCCATGGGGTTGCAAAGAGCTGGACACAACATAGAGACTAAACAATGACAACAACTGGATGGAAGAATTAGGAAAACAGCACTTTTTCTCCCTCATTGATGCAGCTCTGTGCCAAAGCTCATGCTGTATATTAGTCTCTACTTGCCCCCTTCTAGGCTCCTTTTATAAAAGGATATAGTCTTCCCCCAGCTGTAAATAGTAGTCCTGGGCTTGAGGACTAAAAAGGGCAAGGAAGAGTGGGAAAACCAGGCTGAGATTCCAGGCAGAAAAATGAGGGTGAGGCAGAAACTGAATAGCTAATAGAAATACACAATTGGAGGCTGTTCTTTCACAGATTGAAATATAGAGAACATGAGTATAGACAGTAAAATAGGGAAAATTCAGTTTAAGGGAAAAGTTTCAACTACTATCCTTCAAGTCATGCAATATGGCTAGATATTGAGATACAACAATTCAGAAGGAACAGAGTTGGCATTCTAGAACTCATGGACCTCAGAGTTTACTGGAGTGCCAAGAAATGGTAGAAAATATTAAGGGTATTCATCTCAAAGAACCAGACCAAAAAGAACATTTTCACACTGTTGAAATATGGGCATACCATTGGACATTCCAAAGCTTTAAGGTTTCTTTGGGAATTAAATATCCCTGAAAATCAACAAGGCCCATTTGACAGAGGGACAGAAAGGAGTTACATGAACAGATGTATAGGATGTAAGCAGGCTGAAAGAGCAAGCATCCCCCGCTCAGTTGCTTAATGTGTCTCCTCAACATGGCACTGATCACCGATGATGTTGAGACTCTCAACATGTAGGCCCAGTGCCAGGTCTCACTTCAGTTGAGACATTGGGAGCTCAGTCTCTCATGATACCAGGGACCCAGTGACAGAAGAAGTCCAAATAGGCAAATAATTTGGATTACAGGATCCGAGAGAGAGTTTTAAGGATCCCAACTGGGTAGACAGAACAAAGAGACATCTGTTGAACACTGGGATTCAAGTCTCTATTGAGACTAGACAATCAAGGTCAAAATGGGAGGCCACTCATTAGTGCTGACCTTGAGAACTAAGGAAATTACTCCTAAGCAGGGTGAGAGAAGGATAGTAGGATCACTAAGGATAAGAACAAAAGTAGCCAACCAGGTCCTACTATGTACTTGCTAGCATCATCTTGCTGCACGTTTCCCATCTCTCTCTAAACTCTCTACTCTTAGCTTCTCAGATGTGACAAGCCACCATCTCCTAAAAGGGCGACATGTGCTGTATCTTCTACCCAGAAAGCCTTTCTCTGGCTTCCTTGACTTGTATATATACTCAGTCTTAAGCAACTAATCTTCCCATCTCTAGTCTATTTTTACCTCTTTCTCAGACTTCCCTGAGTAATAGATATCTTACACATTAGTGCATTTCACATCTATTTCTGGAATTCTAATTATTATCTCCCCTGTTTAGATACAAGTGCTATGAAAGCAAGCTTCATGTCTTTTTTATCTTTCTTACCATTGTATCTTCAATACTTGACTAACAGATTAATATAATCAAGAACATGAAGGGTGAATCAATGTGAAAAAAACTGTTTCTCTCACTATTAAAATAATGCAAAATAAAATGATGAAACACTTACTGACTTTTCTCAGATTGAATACAACTGTATTTCTCCCCAGTATATAATTTGTTGTTTAGTTGCTAAGTCATGCCCGACTCTTTCGCAACCCTATGGACTGTAGCCTGCCAGGCGCCTCTGTCTGTGGGATTCTGCAGGCAAGAATACTGGAGTGGGTTGCCATGTCCTTAGGAATCTTCCCAACCTGGGACTGAACCCACATCTCCTGCATTGGCAGGCAGATTCTTTACCACTGAGCCATCAGGGAAGCCGCAGTGTATGATACATGACAGCAATATCTGAAACACCTTATGGTTGATTGCTTCAAACTATATTCAAGTGTGTGTGTGTGTTAGTTGCTCAGTAATGTCCAACTCTTTGCGACCCTATGGACTGTAGCCCACCAGGCTCCTTTGTCCATGGGATTCTCTAGGCAAGAATACTGGAGTGGGTTGCCATTTCCTTCTCAGTAAAAAGAATCAAATAATTGATATTTTTAACTATTAGCTGCTCTGAACCCAGATACCAAGAATATAATTTGCATTTCTATGGGATTATTCTGATGTTTTAAAAATCTGATCCATTCAGCTGTCATCTATGAAATCCTTTCCTTATATTTCAAGAAAAAAAAAGCTATTTAAAACCTGGAAATATTCACTTTGCTAAATATTTCTGAATGTATGCAGAAGCATATAACATTGTAAATCAACTATACTTTGATAAGATTAATTTGATGTTTGACAGAAAACAAAATTCTGTAAAACTATTAGTTTCTTCGCAGTATATTTCCCTCTCTTGTCAAAGCATGGACTCCTTAGCCACTGATTCTGTGTTAGTAACCAATATTTTTGTTGAACAATGAAAAGAAAGCATAAAATTACTGTAAAGTTACTTTCAAAAGATTGTATGATTCTTGCTCAGCATAATTGTCTTGGTATAAATTTTGCAGCAATGTTAAAAGTACAACATTCTTCTCAAATTTTTCTCAAGGTAAACATATTCCAGTATATATATAATATGAAGAGCTTGGTAGGCCATTGATCTGAAACCCAAGACTGAGCAATAGCCCTTAAACACGTCACATTTATGTTGATAGGGACCAGTCACAAGGCTTTGGAGCCGTTTCGTTGCTGATACCTCCTTCCTTCTGTGTTCTCATGAAGGAGGCAATGGATAAAAGAATATGGGTTTTCTGGACCATTTTTCTAGATCCCACATTTACGCATTAATAGATGGTAACTTGTTTTTCTCTTTCTGACACACAGGGAGCTTAGCTCGGTGCTCTGTGATGACTTAGAAGGGTGGGGTGGGAGGGGGGCTCAAGATGGAGGCGCTATATGTATACATATAACTGATTCCCTTTGTTGTACAGCAGAAACCAACACATTGTAAAGCAACTGTACCCCAATAAATAAATTTAAAAATAAAAAATATGGGTTTTGATGACAAGCAGATCTCTGTTTATATCCTCATTCTGCTGCTTCCTAATTAAGTAATCAAAGGACAATCACTTGAATGCTCTGAACTTTATTTTCCTAGTCTGCAAACTCTGGCTATTTATTTAAACTGTGGCTATTTAAACTTACCTTATAGAATTTTGGCTAGAATGAGTTAAAACATATTATGTGCTTCCTATAGTACATGACATGCTCAATAAACCCTCATTATTATCAACATTTCATCACCATCACCAGACAAGTACTTTATTTTGGCTTTGGGACTGGGCGCTGAATGTATTCTTTGGATTGTGAAATAATACTATGATGTACATAGATTGGAAGGATCCTGGGTTTATACGGGATGATGAGTGTTACATGGGAGTAGGATGTTTTGAAAGCTTATTTATTTCACTCTGAAATTCAGATGTCATATGATATTTTAAATGTTTGGGAGAACATTTGGAGCATCTTTGAATACTGGCTTTCTTTTCTCCGATGTAATGTTGATGAAATTGTTTCCTTTCCAAGAATGTTTTCTCTTCCCGCAATAGGTGGGCCCCAGCGAGCCAGAGGAAGTGTTATTGGAAGCATTAATGATGTTGAATTTGGAATTGCTTTCCTTAACGCCACAGTCACAGATAGCCCAAACTCTGATCTAGAATAATACAAGCCAAAATTACCAATGTGCCTCGCAGTCTTGGTAAGTCTCTTGGCTGATAAAAGTTGTCAAAAAGCCTCTTTTAAAAAACATATATTATTCTTCTTCATCTATTATTTCCACTTAAAATTTCTGGGAATGCTACTACTAAATGGGCAGTGTAATAGTCCTTAGTTTTATCCCAATGGTAAACTCTTTTTAAAAACTGATATTTTTAGATGCTGATATTTTGTTGTTATTCAAGTATATTTAGAATTCATCCCCTTTGAATAACTTGCTGTGAATAACAACAATGGGCTGTAAATATTTTTCTGTGACATCTCATTTACCCCTTTTTTCTCTAGGTCCAGCAATGAGAAAGATAGTTTCTATTCTAAATCCCATTTATTGGACAACAGCAAAAGAAATAGGAGAAGCAGTCAATGGCTTTACCCTCACCAATGCAATTTTCAAGAGAGAAACCCAAGTGGAATTTGCAACTGGTTCGTATCAACTGAACTTAATATCCCATTGCTATTTAAAAATATGATCGCTGTAAAAGTTGGCAGTTTAGAAAAATACATGTTCTCACAGAGGATACTTTCAAAGTTTTGTTGCCATCTTATCATAAATGACATAAAAGCAAGTTTATACTTTCCTAGAAACTTTTACTGACATGGCTCTATAAGAGGCCATATGTTTTCAAATAGTATAGTGATTTTTATAACCTAAAAGTTTTTTTTTCCTTCATCTTTCCTGTTATCTGTTCTCTTTAATTCCTTAGGGTTTTGAAGGCCAAGCAGAGCAGGAAGCTGAGTCATAGCTATTAAAGGTTTTTGTCTTTGAACCAGAGATTCAGTTATGATATCTGATAGGGATTCTTTAATCAAAAAATTGGAAATATAAACAAGCAAATCTAAAGACTTTTCACTTTATCCTTAGCCTTAATGCACATGGATTAGCAATTCATGGTCTTTTTCAAGGGCAGACGACTTTTTAAAGACCTTTATATGAAGTATCTTCGAAGGTGGTCTGCCTTTCAGCAGTGATCTTTAAGGTAGCAGGGCTGAGGAAAACCATAGCTTTAATCATCCCCAAGACATGTGGGTCTTTGTATGGCAATCCGCTTCCTAAGATGCCCCTTTGCTGTTTCTAAAAGCACCAGTAAGAACAAAGCACTGGAGCCAGACTTGTGGCTGTTGCCAGTCTTCCTGGTCACGCTGTCTGTCCCCTTCTCACAGACAATCAGTCCATTTCTGTAGAACTGCCTTGCTGTTGCTTGTCAGTTGAAAATGTGGATTCCTTCACCTAATTATAGGTGTAATCAGGTGAAATTTTTGTAAAAAATGTTAAAAAAAAAAAAAGAATTTAAAAATCAATTTAATTCAGTAAATCTAAGTTTAATTTGGGGGCAAAGTGCTATTTTCTCTTATGATTTGTGTTTAATCAAGTTTGGAGTGTAATAACATAGCTGAACTGATATAAAAATAAGTCTGTAATGTGCTTACACAAACCATATTTTATAAACACACACACATATACGCATGTGTGCATGCTCAGTCGTATCTGACTCTGTGACCCCATGGACTGTAGCCCGCCAGGCTCCTCTGTCCATGGAGTTTTCCAGGCAAGAATACTGGAGTGGGTTGTCATTTCCTTCTCCAGGGGATCTTCCTGACCCAGGAATCGAACCTGCACCTCCTGCACTGGCAGGTGGATTTTTTACTACTGGGAAGTAGTATATCTGTATACATATATATTTGCTGTTGAAATGAATAAATTTTAATTCCTAGGAGAAATCTTGCGGATGACTCATGTTGCCCGGGGCTTGGATTCTGATGGTGCTCTACTGGTAGATATCATTGTGAGTGGCTATGTCTTGCAGCTACAGTCACCTGCCGAAGTCACTGTGAAGGTAAAACGTTAGGGTAACTTGCCTTCACTGTTTATTGGAGTAACGCTAAGAGTAAGAGTCAAAGATCATTAAAGAATCACAGAAAACTTGTATAGTTTCCCTCATTCACTTTGCAGAGTAAATCTCTACACCACTAAGGGTAGAAATGCTATGTGGTCTTTGTCTAAAAATCTTTAAGGAGGAGTCTTTATAAGCTTTTAGTAGTTTTATGACCATGCTTATCGGGACTAAGATCAGAGCTATGTTGATTTAAGCCATTTAACTTTCTATAGACAAAGAGAATAGTAAGTCTTATATAAAAGATTTTATAGACCATCCACAAAAGTATTCCAGAAATTAAAGAATGATAGCAATCGCCTTTTCACATTTTTATTTTACTCTTGACGGACAACTCCGAGTCCCTTATTAAACTCTCATTTATGACACTAAAATTATGAAACTAAGGTAGTTACAATGGTAGGTAGGTTCAAACTTTAAGTTTGAACACTGCTATACAATTATAATTTTTATTTAGGATTGTATATTTTTAGACCCTAAGCCATTTTTATTTTTATCTCATTCTACATATCATAGTACCCTCAAGAAAAAAAAAAAAAAAAGGAGCCATGCTGATCCTCAAATCCATATTGTCCTTCTTAGGATTACACTGAGGACTACATTCAAACAGGTCCTGGGCAGCTGTATGCCTACTCAACCCGGCTGTTCACCATTGATGGCATCAGCGTCCCTTACACGTGGAACCACACTGTCTTCTATGACGAGGCACAGGGAAGAATGCCTTTCTTGGTAGAAACACTTCATGCATCCTCTGTGGAATCTGACTACAACCAGTTAGAAGAGACACTGGGTTTTAAAATCCATGCTTCAATTTCCAAAGGTAATTTGGTTAAGGGAAAGTCCAGCTCTTCATGCTATGTAGTCCTTTCTAAATGGGTAGAAGACTTGCACTGATGCCATTCAAAATAAGGATGTCAAGGTATAGGCTGAACGTAACGTGTTTGTCATGTGTATTGTCTGTTTTATAAGTAAAGTCCTCTGGTAAGTCCAATCAATTAGCATTCTAGTCCATTTGGTTTGTTAAGATGCATCTTCATATCAGTTCAGTTCAGTTCAGTCGCGCAGTCGTGTCCGACTCTTTGCGACCCCATGAATCGCAGTACGCCAGGCCTCCCTGTCCATCACCAACTCCCGGAGTTCACTCAGACTCACGTCCATTGAGTCTGTGATGCCATCCAGCCATCTCATCCTTGGTCGTCCCTTTCTCCTCCTGCCCCCAATCCCTCCCAGCATCAGAGTCTTTTCCAATGAGTCAACTCTTCGCATAAGGTGCCCAAAGTACTGGAGCTTCAGTTTTAGCATCATTCCTTCCAAAGAAATCCCAGGGTTGATCTCCTTCAGAATGGACTGGTTGGATCTCCTTGCAGTCCAAGGGACTCTCAAGAGTCTTCTCCAACACCACAGTTCAAAAGCATCAATTCTTCTGCGCTCAGCCTTCTTCACAGTCCAACTCTCACATCCATACATGACCACAGGAAAAACCATAGCCTTGACTAGACGGACCTTAAGCAAGGGTACATATGTCCCCTCCCCTGGAGCCTCCCAGCCCCTCCCGCCCCCCCTGGGTTGCAGAGAGCACTGGGCTGAGCTCCTGTGCTCTGTGGCAGCTTCCCATTAGCTGTCTGTTCTACGTATGGTAATGGGTACGTTTCAGGGCTGCTCTCTCCGTTTGTCCCACTGTCACCTTTCCCCGTTGTGTTCACAAGTCTATTTTCTACATCTGCCTCTCTATTCCTGCCCTGCATCTAAGTTCATAAGTACCATTTTTCAGTGGTAAGAGGCACTATGACAATTAGCATTCCATATCCCATGAGGTTTTGACGCTTGGAGATACTTGCATTAGGTTATGTTATAGACACTAACTGGATGATTTTAATATTGAACTTTAGGCTCCTGTGAGTATATTTAAAATGATTCAGAGTAGTCTGGTGAGTGTGTGTTTGCTTTGTGCTGGCTTTCCTAAAATAAATTACCATGTTTAGCACATACACTAAAAATTCATTTTCACTGTTTACCCTTGTTCTCATCCATTGTGCATGTAACTGTTTTCTTCTTCAGCATCAGAACTGCTTCATCAAATTTGAGGTCATAGTAATGTAAATATATTCACATTTTGTGAACTAATCTCAGATTCATGAAGCCTCACAGCCCCACACCTTCTCCACCCACGTCCGTCACCACCACCTTATTTTACCATTGTTATGCATGTTACTTTAACTTGGACACGAGAAAAGAGCCACTGAAACAAAGTTATATTTTCTTTTCCCCAGTAATGCCTACTTATCAAATTTAATCTACACTTCTTTTTCCAGTACTCCATACAATTTTTTTTTTAAACTTTAGCACAAGATTTTGGTTAAAATGAATTTATATTATCTGGGATTAGAGGAATTAAAATGACTTTTGAAAAGTCATGTACTTTCTACCCAATCGTGTTAAGTCCTCTAAACTTGAAACTGCTTGATGGTCTTTATGGTTTCTTTCTCTTGAGGGATTTGAGTCCCACAGTAGAAGTAAACACTGAGACATTTAAAACCTCTTACTATTCTTGGATACTATGATTCTGTGAATCACAGCTGATATAGTTGTCCATTGGTTGTTACTGTTCCTGTTTGTTGTTAATTGTACACCTGCAGTTTCTTTTTAAATGACCACCAGGGGGCAAGCCTGCATTCTGAGTTGCTTAACCAGCACGTTCTTTCTCATTGTTGGGTCTAAACTAGAACTATGGTTACAATGCAGTTAGACTTGTACAGAGCTTGATGATAGTTCATATTTTTAGAAACAAAGATTTTGGTTTACCTAGTCTAAGGTAGGACCTTGAAGTCTGTATATTTAATACAGTCTCTGAATGATTCTGTTGTATCTAGTCTTTACTATACACTCCAAACCTAGGTTGCCCATATCATAGTGACTGTAAGGAAACCTTCATACTGGTTGAAAACACAGATTTCCCAGGCTTCTTCCTTTGCCATTCTGACTGGGGTAGAACCAAGGGATCTATCTTTTTATAACTTCTCCCATAGATTATTCTACTGCTGCTGCTAAGTTGCTTCAGTCGTGTCCGACTCTGTGCGACCCCAGAGACGGCAGCCCACCAGGCTCCCCTGTCTCTGGGATTCTCCAGGCAAGAATACTGGAGTGGGTTGCCATTTCCTTCTCCAGTGCATGAATGTAGAAAGTGAAGTCGCTCAGTCGTGCCTGACTCTTAGTGACCCCATGACTGCAGCCTACCAGGCTCCTCCATCCATGGGATTTTCCAGGCAAGAGTACTGGAGTGGGGTGCCATGGCCTTCAGTATCAGTAAAGTTTGGCAGTTATTAGTCTATAAAGATCCTAATAATTTTCTGAAGCATATTCTGATAGTATACTAATATGATTGTATACTGGTAGAAGTGACTGCAAGGAAGAGCATCAAAATCTTGGCAGAAGTTTGTCTCAAGTGAAAGGGTACAGAGAATTTTATACTTATCAATATTTTTACAATTATATATTACCATAACACACAAACATTTTGTATTACCTTCCTACTATGTCAAAAAAGAAAATCACGATATAATTCAAAGTCACGTTCTTTAACTACAAGAAAGAATAAAAGGAAAATATGTATTTTATGTACTTTGATATGAAAATCTTTGGACATTATAGATAGGAGTATTTATATGGCTGAACCAATATTTAGAGCCCAAGTATGATGTTTAAAAATAAAAAAAGAAACTGAGTAATTCTTGGTAACATTCCAACAATGTACAATGAACCATCCATTTGCATGACAGTTGCATTCCTGGAAAGTTTATTGTATATTTTTAATCACACACAATAATATTTAATAATTGGAAGATGAGTTCTAGGCATAGATAATTACAAACAGCTTTCTGGATTCCACAAAAATCTTTTGGGGAAAGGGACACATCTTCATCTTGCATCCTTATCCCACACATTGCAATATTTAAAACCTGCCCTGGGGTCCACCCTACTCACGAAATAGGCTTCCTATTAAATCCTGTCATCATCAGGACAACCAAAGTCTCTCCCAGGAAACTTCCCAGATGCCGCCTTATGGAAGCTATCTCCCTGTTCAGAACCAAAAATCTAAAGCTTCTATCAGACAATAACTTATATTTATGTGACACATTTTTCCACAACTGTGGCCCCAACACAATGCTGTACACAACGTACTGGCTACATGAAGGCATATGCAAGTAAGTGAGTAAAAATGAAGCCTGAATTATAACCACCCGAAGGCATTCCTTTTGAACCTTTATGTTGGGGTAGAGTTGCTTCACAGTCTTGGGTCAGTTTCTGCTGCAGAGGGAAGTGGATCAGCTGTGTGTGTGCAGCTGCCCCTCCCAGGCCTCTAGGTCCTCACAGAGCTCGGAGCTGAACTCCTCGCACTGTACTGCGGGCTCCCCCTATCTGTTACACATGGCAGCACACGTATGTCAATGCCAGCTCCCAATTCATCCCACCTGCCTCTCCCCCGGCGTGTCCACACATCCGTTCCCTACACCTGTGCCTCTATTCCTGCCCTGCAAATAGGTTCACCTGGACCATTATTCTAGATTCCATATACATGTATTAATATCATTTCTTCTTACTTCACTCTGTGTGACAGACACTTCTCTAAAGAAGACATACAGATGACCAAGAGACATGTGAAAAGATGATCATAATTACTAATTATTAGAGAAATACAGATCACCACTACAGTGAAGTATTACCATCTCACACAGGTCAGAATTGCCATCATCAGAAAATCTATACATAAAAAAAGCTGGAGAGGATGTGGAGAAAGAGAGAACTCTTTTGCACTGTTTGTGGGAATGTAGATTGATACAGTCACTATGGAGAACAGTATGAAGGTTCCTTAAAAAACTAAAAATAGCATTCCACTACTAAGCATTTGCCCTGAGAAAACCATAATTCAAAAAGACATCTGCACCCAGTAATAATCATAGCACTATTTACAATAGCCAGGACACTGGAAGCAACCTAAATGTCCATTCACAGATGAATAGATGAAGAAGATGTAGTACATATACATAATGGAACATTCAGTTCAGTTGCTCAGTCGTGTCTGACTCTGTGACCCCATGAATCGCAGCACGCCAGGCCTCCCTGTCCATCACCAACTCCCGGATTTCACCCAGACTCACGTCCATCGAGTCCGTGATGCCATCCAGCCATCTCATCCTCGGTTGTCCCCTTCTCCTCCTGCCCCCAATCCCTCCCAGCATCAGAGTCTTTTCCAATGAGTCAACTCTTCGCATGAGGTGGGCAAAGTACTGGAGTTTCAGCTTCAGCATCATTCCCTCCAAAGAAATCCCAGGGCTGATCTCCTTCAGAATGGACTGGCTGGATCTCCTTGCAGTCCAAGGGACTCTCAAGAGTCTTCTCCAACACCACAGTTCAAAAGTATCAATTCTTTGGTGCTCAGCCTTCTTCCATAAAAAGAAATGAGATTGGGTCATCTGAATTGTATTCTTGAGTTCAGTGGTTGAAAGTCACATGGACTTGCATCTAAACCCTTGTTCCAGATTATCTTTATAATTTTACCACCTTTGACTTTAGGTCACTTATATGACCTCAGTCTCAAATTCTTCATCTGAAAATTGGTTATGATGGGAGTCGGGCAATTCTGAGATTTAAATGTAATATAGCACATGAAGCTCACAGTACTGTATGACAGTCAACAATCACTTACCAAACATTTCTGTCCCATCCATCCTGCCCTCATTCCCTTGAAGGTGCAAGAAGGCTTGAATACTCTCAGGGTCATTTTTATACTTGGAGAGGAAAATGGATCATGAACCTCTGCTTTCTCTTCAAGGTTTTAAACAGTTTGATTGCCTAGAAATAGCAAGTATGGCTTTAGCTTTCTAGTCAAGGAACTATATTCACTGGAGTAGTAGTTCTTCCACCCTCCACAAATATGTATGAGAGTTTTGAACAGTGTCATGGCCTCAGCAGGGCTTAAATAATTTTGCAATCAGAGACTCTCCAAAGTAGAATGAATATGAAAAATAAATACCCAGACTCACTCTATGAAGAACACCTAAAGCAATAAAAGTAAACCATCTCATGTATTTGGAATTAAAGGAAAATCTAAGATAATTTCTAAGAGATTGAATATAAACTCAGTGTATTATATGACTTAAATAGAATTCCCCTTAAGAGAAATCTATTATGTCAGTGATTGTCTTTTAAGGTGTCTGTGTGTGTTTATATTACTTTGGTAACTTGATGCTCAGTCACTTCAGTCGTGTCCGACTCTGTGCGACCCTATGGACAGCAGCCCACCAGGCTCCTCTGTCCACGGGATTTTCTAGGCAAGAACACTGGAGTGGGTTGCCATTTCCTTCTCCATTGGTAACTTGAAAATGAGTTTATTTTTGCATCTCGTTAATGTTTATATTTGTAAAATAACTTACATCCATCAAAACAGTTACTTCCTAAGAAAAGAGATTCTCTAAGCTGCCTATTCTTGTTTATATGTTTTCTTCTAACACTAATCTGACATCTGTTCCATTATGATATGCCTGTTTCTCCTTGCTTTGACTACATGGAAAGAATACTTGGTTACACACAGAGGAACTTTGACCCAGATGCTTCACTGTGCAAATGGAAATTGACAAAAGGAGAGGTTTTCTTCATTAAAGTTTGTTTTTCACTGGCATAAATTATTTTAAAATCTGATATCTGTTCCATTATGATATGCCTGTTTCTCCTTGCTTTGACTACATGGAAAGAATACTTGGTTACACACAGAGGAACTTTGACCCAGATGCTTCACTGTGCAAATGGAAATTGACAAAAGGAGAGGTTTTCTTCATTAAAGTTTGTTTTTCACTGGCATAAATTATTTTAAGGGTTTTCAAAATACCATTCCAATTTCTAGAACAGAGAAAGTAAATGGCTGGAAGAATAGGATTTTGCCTGTGGTTATGCCTGGCAGTCACATTAATTTGTATCCTTTTTTGTTATCAAAGAATAATGAATTTTCTTTTGATTCATGTAAACTACTTAGGCAGAAAATCTGCTTCCATCGGCTGCTTGCCAACAATCTCTGCACTATGATTCATTTACTTCTCAGTTGGGAAACAGGAACATGTTTCCATTCTGCTTGTTTTCACCTATTGCATTTGCTGTGTCATGCGTTCCACTTTGGGCACATCTTCCCAGGGAGGATGGTTCTGGAAAGAAATAAGGTGCTAAAGTTCTAACAAGTCAGTTAATTTTGCTTTTGTCTCTATGGTAGGAGAACGCAGTAATCAGTGTCCCTCTGGGTTTGCCTTAGACTCGGTCGGACCCTTTTGTGCTGGTAAGTACAACAATGAATGATGCGTTTTTGCTTTTCGTAATCTGTTCATGCTATCCTTAATGGACATTCACTGTCATTTTGCTAGATATTTATTAATCACAATAGTCCTCTGTCTCATTTTACAGGTGAGGAAATTGAGATGTGAAGGAGTTGAGTGCCTAAGTTCACTCAGCTATCAGTTGGCAGAGCTAGATTTGAATTTAAGATAGATACAAAGCCCGTGCTGTTTCAGTTAGTTCCACAATCAAGTGTGTCAGGGATCATGATCAAGTACAGGGGTAGATTGAACATAGGAACCAAACACTGGACTAGTTTGGCCACCTGATTGCATGAATGTGAAACAGCAGTAATTCAACTCTAAGTCACCTAACCCTAGAATTGCCCAGTTGTAGCACAGGGCTGGACTGTGGGTGGAGGACTGATGACTAAACCTGCCTTGTGCCATCCGTGTGCCAGTGCAGGAGTTATAGATAAGTAAACAGCTAAATAAATGGCTAGAGGAGCTCAAACTTGCACACACAGTGCTTTTCTTTTTGCTGGTATGAAAGGAAACATCATACAGTGATAAAAAGGTCATTTTTAGGAACTGTACTGCCCAGGTTCAAATCCTAGCACTGCCAATAATGACCTAGGTGACCTTCAGCAATTTAGTTAACCTCTTTGTTCCTCAGTTTTAGCATGCAAATGAGAATAGGAATAAAAATACTTATCTCCTAGGAATGTTGAGATGAGTTAACATAGGTATAATAAAAAGCATTTCAATCACACTAAATGGTTATTATGTCTTAGCTTTCATCATTGCTGTTTTAAAATTAATGCAGCCACTGTCAGAGATAATGTGAGGACCCAAAAGTAATTTCATTTTGTGTTTCTATTCTGTGGCATATGGAGCATTTTCTGTTACATTGGATCCATTCATTGGCCTCTACAGGCAACTCTCTTCACCCACTTTAATAACTCCTTGAAAGTAGGGCTTCTCCATAGTAATTGGGTCTTGTTTCTTCTTCCAGATGAAGATGAATGTGCCGCAGGGAATCCTTGCTCTCATTTCTGTCACAATGCCATGGGAACCTATTATTGCTCCTGCCCCAAAGGCCTCACCATAGCTGCCGATGGAAGAACTTGTCAAGGTAGTTACATGACTAAATCTCATCAACACACTTAAGCAACAGGCATGGCAATCTCTGGCCTAGGGAAAGCGTGGAAGACCAAGGCTCTTCTTTACTACTCTTTCTGCCTCTGCCTTCATTAAGTTGAAAAAGTAAGGCAGAAAGAAGACTGCTCACACATGGCCTTCATATAGGGTACTCTGTTGGCAGGGATGCCTCTAATGTTCACTCAATCCCCACAACACAATGATGAGAGGCAGGCAGACCTATTACCATGTACATTTTACAGGGATAACGCCAAGGAAAAATAAGGTTATAAAGAATTTAAGTGAACTGCACAATCCTGGTGGGACTTTAGGAACATTAAAAAAAGAAATCACACATTTCTATCAAATTCTAGGTATGCTTCAAAGTTAGAAATTGTATAGAAGCCTAATTTGTAAATTAAAAATGAAAAAAAGAAAGGATTTCTCCCTCTATGCCCAAGTAGGCCTCTGTCTACAAAAGAGAGAGGGAATAAGGACATAAGAGGGCATAGGAATAACTTCTATGGGAATGTCCAGTATGGACTGGGCACTTTGTATACATGATTTCCTTTCATTTTTAAAGCAGTACTGAGAGACAGATATTATCTTCATTTTACACATGAGAACTCAGGTGTTAGAAAGAAGTATCTTTTTTCAGTCACCTAATTTATAAGTGGTCTGATGGATGGCTTGGTCTTTGAAGATACACACTGTCCTGCTGTGAGCTTGTCAGCTCTTTAACCCATCTGAAGGGACCTACCCCCAAATTCAACATTCTTGCTCTTGTGTATTTCAAGTGTCAATCATTGCTTTCCTTATTCTTATTTCACAGCAGGTTCTTAAGCTGGTTTTTTTTTTTTTTTTCCCCACTCCCCTTAGTTAAATGAATCACTTTGTTGCAGATATTGATGAGTGTGCTTTGGGTGGATACACCTGCCATGCTGGTCAGGACTGTGATAATACCATTGGATCCTATCGCTGTGTAGTCCACTGTGGAATTGGCTTTCGAAGAACCAGCGATGGGCTGAGTTGTCAAGGTACACAAATGGAAGCCCTTGCTTTATCTTCATTATACTAAGAGTTGAAAACCCTGCCTATTGGACCATTTAGGTTAAACTCCATTTAATAGATTGAGCTTCATAGTAAAATATTTAAATGTAATATTCTATGGCTATTTGAAGTATCTGTAACACGGTGACTTTGAATGAAACTTGCCTATATACTTGAGAGAGGAGATCAGATAGCATGATCTTAATAGAATGTTCCATACTTGAGACTCAACAGATGTGCAGGAAAACCTTCCTAGAGCTCCCCTCACCTGAGTAAAAGCAGACACTTCTGAGAAATGACCATGACTATCAGTTACCTCTTCAAGGTAGAGTCTAGTCCCAGGAGAGAGACATAGAGTCACCCTACCATAACTCACTCCTGCAGGGTATTTTATGATCCTGAAGAAGATGCAAAAATCACTCATCCTTGTACAGACAAACATTATCATACAGTCTCTTATCTCACTGTTTTCTAAAGAACCCTGTCTGTTCTTCTCATAGAAGCCAATTATCCCCTTTGCGTTTCTGCTTTTGTCTGGATTATAAGCCTTTAACTTTCACCATGAAACATGTTACTTTTTTGGTTGGCATCTATGTGCATAGAAATAAACCTTTTCTCTTATTAAAAAAAAAAGCCCTCCATGTCATAAAACTACTATTTATTGCAGGACTTTTGATATAAAACTTATTTTCTAGAGGAATTTTAGTTTCACAGCAAATTTGTGTAGAACTGAAAGAGATTTTCCAAATTCTCCCTGCCCCAACTCCTTCACAGCCTCCCCTACTATCAAATTCCTTCTAGAGTGGTACATTTTTTACCAAGGATAAACCTACATTGACACATCATTACAACCAAAGTCCATTGTTTACATTAGAATTTACTCTTGATGTTCTTTCTGTATTCCAATCCTCCATTATAGTATCATGCAGGATCGTTTCCCTGCCCAAAAAATCTATGCTACACCCAGTCATCCTCCCCAAACTCTGGGAACACTCATGTTTTTATTGTCTCTCTAGCTTTACCTTTTCCATAATGTCATATAGTTGGAATTACGCAGCATTTAGCCTTTTCAGATTAGCTTCTTTCACTTAGTAATATACCTGTACGTTTCCTCCAAGTCTTTTCATTGGTTGATAGTGCCTTTCTTTTTAGTGCTGAAAAATAATCCATTGGATGACTCTACCACAATTTATTTATCCATTCACCTACCAACGGGCATCTTGGCACTTCCAAGTTTTAGCAATTATGAATAAAGCTGCTGTCAGGATTTTCCAAACAAAGACACAGTGGATACAAAGCTAAATTCTTATCAATAGTAAAAAGAATGAATGAATTATGGCATATCTGTACCATAAACCACAGTGTTGTCATTATAAAGAATGGAATGAAGCTCTACTGTTTGGCTTCAAAGAATTTCCATGAGACATCCTTTAGTGAGAACACTGAGATGTAGGAAAGCATATGTAACTTGTGTAGAAAAGATTATGTGACTGGAAAACAAACAGTAACAAAAGAAAAAAGGAAGTGTATTTATATATTTAGGGAGAGCTATGCGTGTACATAAAAGAATATGTTATTACCATTTCTATATTAACTATAGATGTTATTTATATTAGATTGTTAATGTAGGTTGGCTTTGGTGAACAAGAAGGGTAAAAAGGATAAGAGGCCAAGCAAAAGAAGAAAAACTGCACAAAGAAAGTCTTCTAAAAAGCTAAATTCTTATCAATAGTAAAAAGAATGAATGAATTACGGCATATCTGTACCATAAACCACAGTGTTGTCATTATAAAGAATGGAATGAAGCTCTACTGTTTGGCTTCAAAGAATTTCCATGAGACATCCTTTAGTGAGAACACTGAGATGTAGGAAAGCATATGTAACTTGTGTAGAAAAGATTATGTGACTGGAAAACAAACAGTAACAAAAGAAAAAAGGAAGTGTATTTATATATTTAGGGAGAGCTATGCGTGTACATAAAAGAATATGTTATTACCATTTCTATATTAACTATAGATGTTATTTATATTAGATTGTTAATGTAGGTTGGCTTTGGTGAACAAGAAGGGTAAAAAGGATAAGAGGCCAAGCAAAAGAAGAAAAACTGCACAAAGAAAGTCTTCTAAAGGTATATGATCACAGAGCAGGGAGCAGATAAAACGGAGGAGTAGAAGGACTTGAACTCACCTCCTGTCATGAAATCACCAAACTTACAACTAACTGCCGAATGAAAAAGACTGACACCCACCAAAAAAGATATTCTGTACACCCATACATGAAGAAGCCACAATGAGATGATAGAAGGGGCAAATTTGTGATATAATCAAATTTCATTCCTACCTGGTGGACAACCCACAAAGTGAAAAATACTTATATCACAGAGGTTCTCCCATGAAGTGAGAGTTCTGAGCTCCACATGTCAGGCTCCCTAGCCTGTGAGTCTGACACTGGGTGGAGAAGCCCCCAGAGCATTTAACTTTGAAGGCCAGGAGCTCCACAGGACTGGGAGAAACAGAAACTCCACTCTCGGCGGGCACACACAAGGTTTTACATGCCCTGGAACATAGTAAAGCAGTGACTACATAACAGCCTGAGCCATACCTACCTGTGGGTCTTTTGGAGGGGAGGGGTCAGCTCAGGCTCACTATGTGGGCAAGGACACTAGAGGCAGAGGCTCCAGGGAATATTCACTGGCATGAGCTTTCTCAGAGGTCTCAATAGCGAGACCTGGGCCCACCCAACAGACTGCGGGCTCCTGTGCTTGGACACCTCAGGCCAAACAACCAACAAGGTGAAAATGCACACAGACTGCCTAAAGCCTGAGCTCACAGCTATGTTTAAACATACCCTGACAGGGCCCTGCCTACCAGAGAGACAAGACCCAGCTGCACCAGTGGGCAGGCACCAACCCCTCCCACTAGGAGGCCTGTACAAGCCTCTGGACCATCATCATGCCGCAGAGGCAGATTCCAGAAGCAAGCACGATTACACACCTGCAGCCTGAGAAGAGGAGGCCACAAACACAGAAAGTTAGACAAAATGAGTCAGCAGAGAAGTATGTTTCCAACTGAAGGAATAAGATAAAAGTCCAGAGGAAGAGTGAAGTGGAGTAAGGCAATCAGACTGAAAAAAAATTCAGATATGACAGTAAAAACGATCCAAGATCTCAGAAAGACAGTGGAGGCACAGGCTGAAAGATACCTGAAATGTGTCACAAAGACCTGGAAAACTAAAAAAAAAACAAAAACAAAAACAAAACACAGAGCTGAGCAATACAGTAAGTGAAATGAAAAATACACTAGAAGAATAAAAAAATACACTCGACAAAATCAGTACCAGAATAAATGAGGCAGAAGAGCAAGTTAAGTGAACTGGAAGAGAGGTTGGTATTGGTGGAAATCACTGCTACAGAACAGAATGAGGAAAAAAGAATGAAAAGAAATGAGAACAGTTTAAGAGACCTCTCAGACATTAAAGCACCAAAATTCACATTAAAGGGGTCCCAGAAGGAGAAGAGAAAGATCCTGAGAAAATATCTGAAGAAATAGCCAAAAGCTTCCCTAACATGGGAAAGTAGACATTCAAGTCCTAGAAGCACAGAGTCCCATACAGGATAAACCCAAGGAGGAAGATGCCGAGACACGTATTTATCAAACTGACAAAAATTAAAGACCAAAGAGAAAATATTAAAAGCAACAAAGGGAAAGCAGCAAGTAACATACAAGGAAATCCCCATATGGTTATCATCTGACTTTTCAGCAGAAACTCTGCAGCTTGAAAGGACTGGCATGATATATTTTAAGTGATGAAAAGGAAAAACCTATAAACAAGAATACTCTACCCAGCAAGGCTCTCACTCAGATTCAACAGGAAATCAAAGGTTTTATAGACAAGCAAAAGCTAAGAGAATTTAGCACCACCAAACCAGCTTTACAACAAATGCTGAAGAAACTTCTTTAGGTGGAAAAAAGGCCACAGCAACAACAACGAAAAAGAAAATTACAAATGGGGAAGTTCATCAGTAAAGTCAAACAAACTGTAAAGATAGAAAACCATTTACAAACAAAAAAGGCATCAAACCAGCAATCATGAGGAGTACAAATGCAGGATATTGGAAGTGCATTTGAAATTAAGAGGCCAGCAACTTAAAACAATCTTGTATGTTATAGACTGCTATATAAAAACCATGGTATTAATAGCTGCAAACCAGAAATCTATAATAGATATATACACAAAAAAGAAAGATCACTCCAAGCACAACACCAAAGATAGTTATAAAATNCAGAGAGAAGGTGTGGGGCTGGAGGGGGGAGGTGGGGTCGGGATTGGGAGTTTATGTACACTCGTGGCTGATTCATGTCAATGTATAGCAAAAAGAAATACAGTATCGTAAAGCAAAACAAACTAAAAAATAAAAATTAATTTAAAAAAAAATCCTAATAACCAGATAATCGCAATTACTCACCTAGAGTCAGACCTCCTGAAGAGTGAAGTAAAGTGGGCCTTAGGAAGCATCACTATGAACAAATTTAGTAGAGGTGATGGAATTCCAGCTGAGCTATTTCAAATCCTAAAAGATAATGCTGTTAAAGTGCTGCACTCAATATGTGAGCTAATCTGGAAAACTTAGCAGTTGCCACAGAACTGGAAAAATTTGTTTTCATTCCAAACCCAAAGAAGGGTAAAGCCAAAGAATGTTCAAACTATGGCACAATGACACTCATCTCACACTCTAGCAAGGTAATGCTTAAAATCCTCCTAGCTAGGCTTCAACAGTACATGAAACTGAGAACACACAGGTGTACAAGCTGAGTTTAGAGAATGCAGAGGAACCAGACATCAAATTGCCAACATCTGCTAGATCATAGAAAAAGCAAGAAAATTCCAGAAAAACATCTACTTCTGCTTCATTGACTCTGCTAAAGCCTTTGACTGTGTGGATCTCAACAAACTGTGGAATATTCTTAAAGAGTTGGGAATACCAGGCTACCTTACCTGCCTCCTGAGAAATCTCTGTGCAGATCAAGAAGAAACAGTTTGAACCGGACATGGAACAATTGACTGGTTCCAAATTGGGAAAGGAGTATGTCAAGGCTGTATATTGTCACCCTGCTTATTTAACTTCTCCGCAGAGTACATAATGTGAAATGCCGGGCTGGATGAAGAAGCACAAGCTGGACTCAAGATTTCCAGGGGATATATCAATAACCTCAGATATGCAGATGACACCACTCTTATGGCAAAGAGGAATTAAAGGGCCTCTTGATGAAGGTGAATGACGAGACTGAAAAATATGGCCTAAAACCAACATTCAAAAAACTAACATCATGGCATCCAATCCCATCACTTCATGGCAAATAGATGGGGAAACAATGACAGATTTTATTTTCTTGGGCTCCAAAATCACTGCAGATGGTGACTACAGCCATGAAATTAAAATACGCTTGCTTCTTGGTAGAAGAGCTGTGACCAAACTAGACAGCATATTAAAAAGCAGAGACATCACTTTGCAGACAAAGGTCCATCTAGTCAAAGCTACAGTTTTTCCAGTAATCAAGTATGGATGTCAGAGTTGGACCATAAGGAAGGCTGAATACCGAAGAATTGATGCTTTTCAGCTGTGATGTTGGAGAAGATTCTTGACAGTCCTTTGGACAGCAAGGAGATCCAATCAGTCAATCCTAAAGAAAGTCAACCCTGAATATTCATTGGAAGGACTGATGCTGAAGCTCCAATACTTTGGCCATCTGATGTGAAGAGACAACCCATTGGAAAAAAAAAAAACCTGAATTTTGGAAAGATTGAGGGTGAGAAGAAGATGGGACAACAGAGGATGAGATGGTTGGATGATATCACCAGCTCAATGGACATGAATTTGAACAAGCTTTGAGAGATGGTGAAGGACAGGGAAACCCGGAATGCTGCAGTCCATGGGGTAGCAAAGAGTAGATCATGACTGAATGACTTAAGAATAGCAACAAATATTTAGTGAGCATCTCTTCATCTACTTTTTACACATCTGTCTCTTTGGAGAAATGCCTATTTATTTCTCCCACCCATTTTTCAATTGGGTTGTTTGTTTCTGTTATTGAGCCACATGAGATGTTTGTATAGTGTGAAGATCAACCCTTCTTTTCCCAGCTATTTATAAGGCCTCCTCAGACAACCTTTTTGCTTTTCTTTTCTTCCTAACACCATACACAAAAATGAGCTCAAAATTAATTAAAGACTTAAATATAAGGTCAGAAAGTATAAAGCTCTTCAGGGAACACATAGGCAGAACATTCCTTGACATGAACATGGCAAGGTCCTCTTTGACACATCACCGGAGTAATGGAAATAAAAAATAAAAATAAATGAATGGGGCCTAATCAAACTTAAAAGCTTTTACACAGCAAAGAAGAAATGGAGTAGTCCTCATGTAGTCAACAAAAGTCTGAAATGCAGTACTTGGATGCAATCTCAAAAACAACAGAATGATCTCTGTTCATTTCCAATGCAAATCATTCAATATCACAGTAATCCAAGTATGCCCCACCATTAATGTCAAAGAAACTGAAATTGAATGGTTCTCTGAAAACCTATAAGACCTAGAATTAACACCAAAAGAAACAAAAAAAAAAAGATGTACTTTTCATCATCAGTTCAGTCGCTCAGTCGTGTCCGACTCTTTGTGACCCTGTGAATCACAGCACTCCAGGCCTCCCTGTCCATCACCAACTCCCGGAGTTCACTCAGACTCGCGTCCATCGAGTCAGTGATGCCATCCAGCCATTTCATCCTCGGTCGTCCCGTTCTCCTCCTGCCCCCAATCCGTCCCCACATCAGAGTCTTTTCCAATGAGTCAACTCTTCACATGAGGTGGCCAAAGTATTGGAGTTTCAGTTTTAGCATCATTCCTTCCAAAGAAATCCCAGGGCTGATTTCCTTAAGAATGGACGGGTTGGATCTCCTTGCAGTCCAAGGGACTCTCAAGAGTCTTCTCCAACACCACAGTTCAAAAGCATCAATTCTTCAGCCCTCAGCTTTCTTCACAGTCCAACTCTCACAACCATACATGACCACAGGAAAAACCATAGCCTTGAATAGACGGACCTTAGTCGGCAAAAAAGGAGAAATTACAAATGACACCACAGAAATACAGAGGATTGTAAGAGACTACTACAAACAACTATATGCCAATAAAATGGACAACCTAGAAGAAATGGAACAAATTCTTAGGAAGGCACAGTCTCCCAAAACTGAATCAGGAATAAATAGAACAGACCATAGCTCAGTTGGTAAAGAATATACATGCAATGCAGGAGACTCCATTCAATTTCTGGGTCAGGAAAATCCACTGGAGAAGGGATAGACTACCCACTCCAGTATTCTTGGGCTTCCCTTGTGGCTCAGCTGGTAAAGAATCTGCCTGCAATGCAGGAGACCTTGGTTCAATCCCTGGTTGGGAAGATCCCCTGGAGAAGGGAAAGACTACCCACTCCAGAATTCTGACCTGGAGAATTCCAGGGACTACAGAGTAACAGAGTTGGACATGACTGAGTGACTTTCATGAACAGACCAATCACAGGTACTGAAATTGAAACTCATTCAATGGGGACACCATCACTTTGATATGAAAACCAGACAAGGACACCCCAAAAAGGAAAACTTACAGGTGAATATCACTGACGAACACAGATGCAAAAACCCGCAACAAAATATTAGCAAACCAAATAGGAGAAGGGAAAGACTACCCACTCCAGAATTCTGACCTGGAGAATTCCAGGGACTACAGAGTAACAGAGTTGGATATGACTGAGTGACTTTCATGAACAGACCAATCACAAGTACTGAAATTGAAACTCATTCAATGGGGACACCATCACTTTGATATGAAAACCAGACAAAGACACCCCAAAAAGGAAAACTTACAGGTGAATATCACTGATGAACAGATGCAAAAACCCACAACAAAATATTAGCAAACCAAATCTAACAATACATTAAAAGAATCATATACAATGATCAAATGGGATTTATCGCAGGGATGCAAGAATTTTTTAGTATCTGGAAATCAATTAGTGTGATATACCACAGTAACAGACTGAAGAATAAAGCCATATGATCATCTCAATATATGCAGAAAAAGCTTTTGACAAAAATCAACATCCCTTTATGAAAAAACTCTCCAGAAAGTGGGGATAAAGGGAACTTAACTCAGCATATCACTAAAGATCTCTTCAAGAAAATTAGAGATACCAAGGGAACATTTCATGCACAGATGGGATTGATAATGGATAGAAATGGTATGGACCTAACAGAAGCAGAAGATATTAAGAAGAGGTGGCAAGAATACACAGAAGAACTGTAACTAGACCATTCAGGTATGACCTAAATCAAATCCCTTATGATTATACAGTGGAAGTGAGAAATAGATTTAAGGGTCTAGATCTGATAGATAGAGTGCCTGATGAACTATGGAATGAGGTTCGTGGCATTGTATAGGAGACAGGGATCAAGACCATCCCCATGGAAAAGAAATGCAAAAAAGCAAAATGGCTGTCTCGGGAGGCCTTACAAATAGTTGTGAAAAGAAGAGAGGCGAAAAGCAAAGGAGAAAAGGAAAGATATAAGCATCTGAATGCAGAGTTCCAGAGAATAGCAAGAAGAGCTAAGAAAGCCTTCCTCAGCGATCAATGCGAAGAAACAGAGGAAAACAACAGAATGGGAAAGACTAGAGATCTCTTCAAGAAAAATTAGAGATACCAAGGGAACATTTCATGCAAAGATGGATGGGCTCGATAAAGGACAGAAATGGTATGGACCTAACAGAAGCAGAAGATATTAAGAAGAGGTGGCAAGAATACTCGGAAGAACTGTACAAAAAAGATCTTCATGATTCAGATAATCATGATGGTATGATCACTCATCTAGAGCCAGACATCCTGGAATGTGAAGTCAAGTGGGCCTTAGAAAGCATCACTACAAACAAAGCTAGTGGGGGTGATGGAATTCCAGTTGAACTGTTTCAAATCCTGAAAGATGATGCTGTGAAAGTGCTGCACTCGGTATGCCAGCAAATTTGGAAAACTCAGCAGTGGCCACAGGACTGGAAAAGGTCAGTTTTCATTCCAATCCCAAAGAAAGGCAATGCCAAAGAATGCTCAAACTACCGCACAATTGCACTCATCTCACATGCTAGTAAAGTAATGCTCAAAATTCTCCAAGCCAGGCTTCAGCAATACGTGAACCATGAACTTCCAGATGTTCAAGCTGGTTTTAGAAAAGGCAGAGGAACCAGAGATCAAATTGCCAACATCCACTGGATCATGGAAAAAGCAAAAGAGTTCCAGAAAAACATCTATTTCTGCTTTATCGACTATACCAATGCCTTGACTATGTGGATCACAATCAACTGTGGAAAATTCTTTTCATCATAAGGGACTAGAATGGAAAATAGGAAATCAAGACATACCCAGAATAACATGCACTTTTGGCTTTGGAGTACACAATGAAGCAAGGCAAAGTGTCACAGAATTTTGCCAAGAAAACACACTGGTCATGGCAAACACCCACTTCCACCAACACAAAAGATGACTCTGCACATGGACATTACCAGATGGTCAATAGCAAAATCAGATTGATTATCTTCTTTGCAGGTAAAGATGGAGAAGTGATATACGGTCAGCAAAAACAAGACCAGGAGCTTACTGTGGCTTAGATCATGAACTCTTTATTGAAAAATTCAGACTTAAATTGAAACAGTAGAGAAAACCACTAGGTCAATAGATATGACCTAAATCAAAACCCTTAAAATTTACAGTACAAATGACAAATAGATTTAAGGGATTAGATTTGATAGACAGAGAGCCTGAAGACCTGTGGGTGGAGATTTGTAACATTGTACAGGAGGTAGTGATCAAAACTTTCCACAAAAAAGAGAAATTCAAAAGGACAAAATGGTTGCCTGAGGAAGCCTTAAAAAGAGCTGGGGGAAAAAGAGAAGCAAAAGGCTAGAAGTAAAGGAAAGATATACCCATCTGAATGCAGAGTTCCAAGAATAGCAAGGAGAAATAAGAAAGCCTTCCTAAGTGAACAATGCAAAGGAATAGAGGAAAAGAGTAGACTGGGAAAGACTAGAGATCTCTTCAAGAAAATTAGAGATACCAAGGGAATATTTCATGCAAATGGGTACAATAAAGGACAGAAACAATATGGACCTAACAGAAGCAGAAGACAAGAAGAGGTGGCAAGAATACACAGAAAGACTATACAAAAAAGATCTTAATGACTCAGATAACCACGATGGTGTGATCACTTACCTAGAGCCAGATATCTCAGAATGCGAAGTCAAGCAGGCTTTAGGAAACATCACTACAAACAAAGCTAATGGAGGTGATGGAATTCCAACTGAATATTTCAAATTCTAAAGGATGATGCTGTGAAAGTGTTGCACTCAGTATGCCAGCAAATTTGGAAAACTCAGCCGTGGCCACGGGACTGGAAAAGGCCAGTTTTCATTCCAATCCCAAAGAAATGCAATGCCAAAGAATGTTTAAACTATGGTACAATTGCACTCGTTTCACACTCTAACTAAAAAAAAAAAAAGAAATGCTCAAAATTCTCAAGCTAGGCTTCAATAATACATGAACTGAGAATTTTCAGGTGTTCAAGCTGGATTTGGAAAAGGCATAGCTCAGAGATCAAATTGCCAACATGCCTTGGATCACAGGAACAGCAAGAGAATTCCAGAAAAACATCTACTTCTGTTTCATTGACTATGCTAAAACCTTTTACTGTGTTTATTTCAACAAACAGTGGAAAGTTCTTAAAGAGATGGGAATACCAGACCACCTTACCTGCCTCCTGGGAAATCTGTATACAGGTCAAGAAGCGACAGTTAGAAGTGCACATGGAACAATGGACTGGTTCCAAATTGGGAAAGGAGTATGTCAAGCGTGTGTAATGTCACTCTGCTTATTTAACTTATGTGCAGAGAACATCATGCAAAATGCCAGGCCTGATGAAGAAGCACAAGCATAAGAAGATTGCCAGGAGAAATATCAATAACCTCAGATGTGCCAAGGCCATCACCCTTATGGCAGAAAGTGCAGAGGAACTAAAGAGCCTCTTCATAAAGCTGTGACAAGCCTAGACAGCATATTAAAAGGCAGAGACGTTACTTTGCCAACAAAGGTCTGCATAGTGATAGTTATGGTTTTTCCAGTAGTCACAAATGGATTTGACAGTTGGACTATAAAGAAATGTCTTCAGTTCAGTTCAGTTGAGTCACTCAGTCCTGTCTGACCCTTTGTGACCCCATGGACTGCAGCACGCCAGGCCTCCCTGTCAATTACCAACTCCCAGAGCCTATTAAAACTCATGTCCATTGAGTCAGTGATGCGATCCAACCATCTCATCTTCTGTTTGCCTCTTCCCTCCCGCCTTCAATCTTTTCCAGCATTGGGGTCTTTTCTAAGGAGTCAGTTTTTCGTATCAGCTGGCCAAATTATTGGAGTTTCAGCTTCAGCATCAGTCCTTCCAATAAGTATTCAGCACTGATTTTCTTTAGAATGGACTGGATGGATCGCCTTGCTGTCCAAGGAACTGTCAAGAATCTTGTCCAACACTACCGTTCAAAAGCATCAATTCTTCAGCGTTCAGCTTTCTTTATAGTCGAACTCTCACATCTATACATGACTATTGGAAAAACCATAGCTTTGACTAGATGGACCTTTCTTGGCAAAGTAATGTCTGTGCTTTTTAATATGCTGCCTAGGTTGGTCAAAGCTTTTCTTCTAAAGAGCAAGTGTCTTTAATTTCATCGCTGCAGTCACCATCTGCAGTGATTCTGGAGCCTCCAAAAATCTGTTTCTATTGTTTTCCCATCTATTTGCCATGAGGTGATGGGACCAGATGCCATGATCTTAGTTTTCTGAATGTTGAGTTTTAAACCAACTTTTTCACTCTCCTCTTTCACTTTCATCAAGAGGCTCTTTAGTTCTTATTCACTTTCTACCATAAGGGTGGTATCACCTGCATATCTGAGGTTATTGATATTTCTCCCAGCAATCTTGATTCCAGCTTGTGCTTCATCCAGTCCATTATTTCTCATGAAGTGCTGTGCATATAAGTTAAATAATAAGGGGACAATATAGAGCCTTGACATACTCCTTTCCCGATTTGGAACCAGTCTGTGGAAGAGGTGGCAAGAATACACAGAACTATACAAAAAAGATCTTCATGACCCAGATAATCACAATGGTGTTATCAATCACCTAGAGCCAGACATCCTGGAATGCAAAGTCAAGTGGGCCTTAGGAAGTATCACTACAAACAAAGCTGCTGCTGCTGCTGCTAAGTCACTTCAGTCGTGTCTGACTCTGTGTGACCCCATAGACGGCAGCCCACCAGGCTCCCCCATCCCTGGGATTCTCCAGGCAAGAACACTGGAGTGGGTGTCATTTCCTCCTCCAATGCATGAAAGTGAAAAGTGAAAGTGAAGTCGCTCAGTCGTGTCCGACTCTTAGCGACCCCATGGACTGCAGCCTACCAGGCTCCTCCATCCATGGGATTTTCCAGGCAAGAGTACTGGAGTGGGGTGCCATTGCCTTCTCTGGCAAACAATGCTAGTGGAAGTTACAGAATTCCAGTTGAAGTATTTTAAATCCTGAAAGATGATGCTGTGAAAGTGCTGCACTCAATATGTCAGCAAATTTGGAAAACTCAGCAGTGGCCACAGGACTGGAAAAGATCAGTTACATTCCAATCCCAAAGAAAGGCAATGCCAAAGAATGCTCAAACTACTGCATAATTTCACTCATCTCACATGCTAGTAAAGTGATGCTCAAAATTCTCTAAGCCAGGCTTCAACAGTATGCAAACCATGAACTTCCAGATGTTCAAGCTGGATTTAGAAAAGGCAGATAAACTAGAGATCAAATTGCCAACATCTGTTGGATCATTGAAAAAGCAAGAGAGCTCCAGAAAAACATCTTCTGCTTTATTGACTATGCCAAAGCCTTTTACTGTGTGGATCACAACAAACTGTGGAAAACTCTTCAAGAGATAGGAATACCAGACCATGTGAACTGCCTTCTGAGAAACCTGTATGCAGGTCAGGAAATAACAGTGAGAACTGGACATGGAACAACAGGCTGGTTCCAAATCAGGAAAGGAGTATATCAAGGCTTTTTATTGTCACCCTACTTATTTAACTTATATGCAGAGTATATCATGAGAAATGCTGGGCTGGATGAAGCACAAGCTGGAATCAAGATTGCTGGGAGAAATATCAATAACCTCAGATATGCAGATGACACCACCCTTGTGGCAGAAAGCAAAAAAGAACTAAAGAGCCTCTTGATGAAAGAGAAAGAGGAGAGTTAAAAAGTTGGCTTAAAACTCAACATTCAAAAAACTAAGATCATGGCATCCAGTTCCATCACTTCATGGCAAATAGATGCAGAAACAATGGAAACGTGGCAGACTTTATATTTTGGGCTCCAAAATCACTGCAGATGGTGACTGCAGCCATTAATTTAAAAGATACTTGTTACTTGGAAGAAAAGTTATGACCAACCTAGAAAGCATATTAAAAAACAGAAACATTACTTTGCAGACAAAGGTCCATCTAGTCAAAGCTTTGGTTTTTCCAGTAATCAAGTATGATGTGAGAGTTGGACCTTAAAGAAAGCTGAGCACCAAAGAATTGATGCTTTTGAACTGTGGTGTTGGAGAAGACTCTTTTGAATCCCTTGGAAAACAAGGAGATCCAACCAGTCCATCTTAAAATAAATCAGTTCTGAATACTCATTGGAAGGACTGATGCTGAAGCTGAAACTCCAGTACTTTGGTCACCTGATGCAAGGAGCTGACTCATTAGAAAAGACCCTGATGCTGGGAAAGGGTGAAGGCAGGAGGAGAAGGGGACAACAGAGGACAAGATGGTTGGATGGCATCACTGCTCAATGAACATTAGTTTGAGCATCTCCAAGAGATGGTGAAGGACAGGGAAGCCTAATAGGCTGTCGCATGGGGTCACAAGGACTTGGGCACAACTCAGTAACTGAAAAACAACAACAAAGGAAACAATAAACAAGATGAAAAGCAACCCTCCAAATGGAAGAAAATGATTGCAAATAAAATGACTGATAAAGGATTAATCTCCAGAATATATAACAGCTCATACAGCTCAATATCAGGAAAACAAAAAGTTTACTTAGAAAACGAGCAGACGAGCTGAACAGACATTTCTCCAGAATCATACAGATAGCCAATAAACACATGAAATGATGCTCCACATTGCTCATAATTGAAGAAATGCAAATCAAAATTACAGCAAAGTGTCACTTCACACCAGTTAGAATATCCATCATCAAAAAATCTATGAACAATAAATGTTGGAGAGGATATGGAGGAAAGGGAACCCTCCTACACTGCTGGTGGGAATGTAAACTGATATAACCATTATGAAGAACAGTACATGAGTTTCCTTCCAAAATAAGAATAAATCTGCCATATGGCCTAGCAACCTCACTATTGGACATACATCAGGAGGAAATAACAACTCTAAAAGACACATGTACCCCAATGTTCATTGTAGCTCTATTTACAATAGCCAGGACATGGAAGCAACCTAGATATCCACTGACAGATGAATGGATAAAGAATCTGTGGTACATATATACAATAGAACATTAACAGCCATAAAAAATGAATTTGAGTCAGTTCTAGTGAGGTGGATGAACCTAGAGCCTATACAGAGTGAAGTCAGAAAGAGAAAAACAAATATCTTATACTAACACATATACATGGAATCTAGAAAAAATGGTATTGATGAACCTATTTGAAGGGAATGAATGGAGACACAGATGTAGAGAATGGATATGTGGACACAGAGGGGAAGGAGAGAGTGGGACAAATCAAGAATGTAGCATCAAAATATATACACTGCTATGTGTAGAATGGGTAGCTGGTGAGAAGTTGCTGTATAACACAGGTACTCTGGTCACCTAGAGGAGTAGGATGGCGGGGGATGGAAGTTCAAGAGGGAGGGAATATATGTATAAATATGGGTCATTCACGTTGTTGTATGGCAGAAACCAATACAGCACTGTAAGAATTTAAAAAAAAACAAAAACTAAATGATTTTATTATAGATTTCATTATGTATTTCCAAGACAGAATTGTGCAGGAGGAAAACATCATTTGGGATATAACAAATCTTTGAACAAATTGCTGGCTGCAGTTTGAGGATGATTTTTCAGTGCCTGTGTAAAGAATAAAGTGAGAGATTTTCCCAGAACATAGACAGCATCAGTGACCAGGAATGCATTTAACATCTCCACATACTTAAAATGACTTCACTCTTGATAAACCTGTTTGAAAAATTACTCATAAGTATAGATTTAATATTTTGATTCTCGGAGTTTTCTAAACTTGTTTATAAGGTCCATGAAGTCAGGGACTGTTTAAATTCATCCATTTGGTAGTGATGCAGGGCCTGTTAGCAAAAGGCAAAGTGGAGAAGATGTTCTGCATAGAGAAGGGTGATTTGGCCATGTAGATGTCTGACAAATTGAAGTCTCCAATTGCACAATCCCTCACAGTTCCTTGCAATGGTTTTGTACTGTGTCAACTTAACTAAGCTAGAATTTAATTTCCCCAAATGTCTTTCTCGTATGCCTCTGGCTTATGATTGGCCACAAGAAAAATTTGAGTAAGATTTGGAAGGTGGATGTGCAGTAGCAAGGTCAGGGTAGGTCACCATGTACCACTCACCATGGTCCTTAATCTGCCGCTTGCCTTCTTGTTGTGGGTTCACAGCCAGCTCGGCAGCTCCTCCAGCTCCACCACATCTCCTCCTTCAGTTCCTCTGTTTCCCAAGCCAGGTGTGTGTGCAGCCAAGTAGCAAAAAGCACCAGCATTTTCTGCAGATCACTGTTTCTTCATCTTTGGAGATGGTGAGAGACATATGGATTCCAATTTATCCTCCTCTCTGGCTTCACATCAAGTTTTTCTTTCCCACCATCAGCCCAGCTGACTGGCATGTACTTCAGGCCCATCACCAGGTACAGAGACAACAAAACTTCCATAGACTTTTTACCAGATCCCACTGCTGCATAAGCCCAAATTCCGACCACGAATTCCTTCTTCCCATCATTAATAGTGGTTCTACTTCCCTGACTGGATTCTGACTGACACATTTCCTATACAACTTTGTACCTAGGAACTTTTAAAGAATTCATTTTACCACATGATCTTACCCAGGGGTAAATTGCCAGTTCTTTGCCCTCACAGGAGATCAGATCCAGAGATAAGGTCAAATTTATAGCAGTATAGAACAGTTGTAGTTAACAGACACAGCCTCAAATGTCAAGAAGATACACGTTTAAATCCAAGATCAGCTACTTCCTGGGCACATATGGGCCTGTTCCTTGAAGTCAGGGAGGCTTAGTTCTCTCATTTGTAGACACAATAACATGTATCTCCCAAGGTGGTTGTAATATTTAAAGAATCCACGTGTACCCCAATGTTCATTGCAGACAATTTATAATAGCCAGGACATGGAAGCAACCTAGATGTCCATCAGCAGATGAATGGATAAGAAAGCTGTGGTACATATACACAATGGAGTATTACTCAGCCATTAAAAAGAATACATTTGAATCAGTTCTAATGAGGTGGATGAACCTGGAGCCGATTATACAGAGTGAAGTAACCCAGAAAGAAAAACACCAATACAGTATACTTACACACATATATGAAATTTAGAAAGATGGTAATAATAACCCTGTACGCGAGACAGCAAAAGAGACACAGATGTATAGAACAGCCTTTTTGGACTCTGTGGGAGAGGGAGAGGGTGGGATGATTTGGGAGAGTGGCAGTGTAACATGTATGATATCATAAGTGAAATGAAGCGCTGGTCTAGGTTCAATGTGGGATGCAGGATGCTTGGGACTGATGCACGGAGATAATCCAGAGAGATGGTGTGGGGTGGGAGGGGGGAGGTGGGAGTCGGGATTAGGAGTTCATGTACACTTATGGCTGATTCATGTCGATGTATAGCAAAACGAATACAGTATTGTAAAGCAAAACAAACTAAAAAATAAAAATTATTAAAAAAAAATAAAGAACCCAAGGTACATTAACCTTGGTGATTCAGATGGAAAAGAATCTGCCTGCAATGTAGAAGACCTGGTTTGATCCCTGGGTTGGGAAGATCCCCTGGAAAGGAAATGAAAATCCACTCTGTATTCCTACCTGCAGAATTCTGTGGATAGAGGACCCTGTTGGGCTGAAATCAATGAACTCTCCAAAAGTTGGATACAACTGAGCAACTAACATTTTCACCTTTTTCAAGGTACATTAAGCCTTTAGTTAGCATTGTAAGGGGCACAAAGAAAATAAATAAATTCTAACTATTAAACCAGAAACACATCAATGTAATCATTTTCCATCTAGAGATAAAGAGATATCTTTGGTGGGGTCATGAAATAGAAATATTAGCCAAGTCTTCCACCAGTAAATCTCTTTAAAGAAATCTTTTTATCCTTAGGATAATTAAGGATCAAGTAACCTTCTCAGCATTCATTATGATTTAAAAACATCTCTATGAATAACACTGTGGAGAGAGGGCTGCTGAGGAGAGCGTGCAGGGCAGAGGAGGTAAAGAGCTAAAGGACCTGTTTTCAACTGCCATCAGCATGATTGATGAAATGGACCCAGACTAAGAGAAACATTGTCACCCACACAGTTTCTTATCCAGTTATATGACAGATGAAGTTGGGAACCCCGCTTCATAAATGCCTCTGATTTATTTGATTTGTTGAGCTCAATGGAGACATGCTTGCATAGTTTTCGCTTGTGGTTTCCTTCTTGTTTTGTAGAATTCTGTCTGCCCTTATCCAAGCTGTAGATTGCTTGTTAAAGGCATAAGGTAAAGCAGATCGCTCTATGTGAGACATACCAACCTAACACTCAGCACCAGGAGAAATATGCTGCACAATACTGCATTGTCCTAACATTTGGCTGAAGGACATTTGTGGTTGGTTCTCTACAACACCCAAGGGTACGATTGTGCTGTACAGAGATGAGGCTGCGTGGTTTCCGTCAGACAAGGAGAGGAGAGGAGATTTCAGGCCAAGTTTAGACTTTGGTACAAACTAATTAAAAAATTACCATAAGAAAGAGTGGGTGAAATCCTAATCAATATGGCTATAATGGAATTCATTCACTTCTTAAAATTGTGTTCCAATGTGACTAGTTCTCTAGAAGAAATCATATTTCATAATTTAAATATCATGAAATTTTATCACTCGTGCATTTTTGGGGTGAAAAAAGTCATTTTAATGGTATATTCTAATGATGGAATTAAATAATGGTTCTGACTCCAAAATTCAATCACCTTAAGTTATCATAAGAAAGATGAGAATTTTCTTTGTAATTAGTCTGAGTTAGAGGTAAAATTGGAGAAGGAAATGGCAACCCACTCCAGTATTCTTGCCTAGAGAATCCTGTGGACAGAAGAGCCTGGTGGGCTGCTGTCCGTAGGGTCGCATAGAGTCAGACGCAACTGAAGTGACTAGCAGCAGCAGCAGCAGCAGCAAAGGTGAAATGAAAAAAAAAAAAAAAGTCTGTAGCTTTGAAACAATGGTTTGAGAAGGATGCCTTCAGCAAGGGTGGAAAATGCACTATGCTGAATAAAGACCACAAAGTAATGAAATATGGCTACTTCACTAACTTGGTCTCCAAGTTTCAATTTGTCTGCAAGCAAAAATTGCCAATTAGGGCTCACACTGTTTAATCCTATGTTTATTTTAGCTTTCACATAGCCAGCAGTTCAAAGCCAGAAATTAAACTGCTATCTGATTCCATTGATTATTTCTAAAAAAGTAGATGGTTATTTCAAACTTGAAGAGGATATGGGGAGTTGAATGGAGATTCAAGATGAGGAAGAAATCAAAAGACTTAAAATTTTCTGGATTTAAATATTTACAGATTGGTTTAAAATGAATTTCCAGGATACTAAACATATCCAAGCCCAAATATGGTTTTTAATAGATGATTTCTTGGTACCATGTCTCTAAAGGGCAAATTGGTGATATGTACCAACAGCCTTAATAATGTTCATAGATTTTGATGTAGCCATTCCAATTTAAATTGGAATATTGAAATATTCAGGAAATATTCAGAGGTGTAGACAAAGATCTATGTCCAAGGAAGCATTGACAGTATTATTTATGAAAATAAGGATTTAGAAATAGCTTAGGTGTTTATGGAGGAAAAAGTGATGGATAATTAAATTAATTGCATCCATGTAGTGAATTATTTGCAACTATCAAAATTTATGTTTTACAAACAAACTCATAGAAAAACAGATCAGATTTGGAGTTACCAGAGGCATGAACTGGGTGTGTGTGTGTGTGTGTTGGGGGGTGGGGGGGGAGATGTGTATAAGAGACAGATGATGGATAATTAAATTAATTGCATCCATGTAGTGAATTATTTGCAACTATCAAAATTTATGTTTTACAAACAAACTCATAGAAAAACAGATCAGATTTGGAGTTACCAGAGGCATGAACTGGGTGTGTGTGTGTGTGTGTTGGGGGGTGGTGGGGGTGGTAGGGGAGGGAGAAACTGAATGAAGGCAAAAAAGAAAACTGAGAGAGGAAAAAAATTGAGATGCAAAAAATGAAACTGTGCAGTCTCTGTTTATAGATATAGTAATATCTCTTGCTATTATTATCTTTTGATTTAATTTTTTAACTGGAGGAAAATTGCTTGACAATGTTGTGATGATTTCTGCCATATAACAATGTGAGTCAACCATATTTATACATATATCTCCTTCCTTTTGAGCTTTTCTTCCCTCCTCACATCCCAACCCCCTAGATCATCACAGAGCTCCTGGTTGGGCTCCCTGTGTTATAAAACATATATATATGGAATCTAGAAAATTGGTATTGATGAACCTATTTGCAAGGAAGGAATGGAGACACAGATATAGAGAACAGACTTGTGGACACAGTAGGGGAAGGAGAGGGTGGGATGAATGGAGAAAGTAGCACAGACATACATACACTACCATGTGTAAAATAGACAGCTGGTGAGAAGTTGCTATTATTTTAGAAAAATAATTGAAAACACTATTGAAAAATAAAACTTTGTGTTTTAATAAGAATATTTAATGGAAGGACAACTATTTAATATCTAAGTTAACTCTGGTTAAAATGGATGAAAATTAAAGCAAGTGTATAATATATAGCAAGGGTATAGTCCCTTGCTATACACTATAGCATGCTGCAGTTCATGGGGTCACAAAGAGTCAGAAACAACTGAGCAACTGAACTAAGCTGAACTGAACTGAAACTATAGAATTAAAAACTGATGGGAGTGTTTTAAAAGCTGTACACATGTAAATGGTGGGAATGAAGATTATTGAAATTTTTCTTCTATTTCTGTATATTCCAAATATTTTTACAGTTAGTTTATTTCATTAACTGAATAAACTATATTCATTGTACACTTGTATGTGCTACGTACTATGCTATGCATATATCTAAGTAGTGTTAGCACTACCATAAAAAATAAAGCAAATTAAGCCTGTGTGTTTCACCTGAAACAGTCATCAGGCATCTGAAATTTCTCTTGTACTGATTTCTGTATATGTTTTACTTAATTGTTGTTATGTAACCTCTTGTAGGGTAGAAGATTCCATTTAACCTACATTTATTGGGTATTATTTTGTGTTCAGCAATGTTCTAGGCACTGAACTTAGTTAGCACTTTTTAAAATTTTCAGCACTACTCAAAATCCTGCACAGTGCTTTGTAAATTCCTGTTGAATTATATTTTAATGCCAGAGAGAAATACATTTGGACTTTGGTATCAACTGAATGACATCAATCCTGTCTCTTCCTCTTAATAATTTTGAGATAATGATAAAAAGGAGAGAGTTGGACTGTGAAGAAGGCTGAGTGTCGAAGAATTGATGCTTTTGAACTGTGGTGTTGGAGAAGACTCTTGAGAGTCCCCTGGACTGTAAGGAGATCCAACCAGTCCATCCTGAAGGAGATCAGCCCTGCGATTTCTTTGGAAGGAATGATGCTAAAGCTCAAGCTCCAGTACTTTGTCCATATCATGTGAAGAGTTGACTCATTGGAAGAGACTCTGATGCTGGGAGGGATTGGGGGCAGGAGGAGAAGGGGATGACTGAGGATGAGATGGCTGGATGGCATCACGGACTCAATGGACGTGAGTCTGAGTGAACTCCGGGAGCTGGTGATGGACAGGGAGGCCTGGCGTGCTGCAATTCATGGGGTCACAAAGAGTCGGACACAACTGAGCAACTGAACTGAACTGAACTGAACTGAAGTGCTGATGAGGAAATGAAATATTGCACATAAAATGTCCACCATAGTATCAAGCAAGCAGGTGACCTTAATAAGAGGTTTATTTTTCCCATTCCTTACCTACAGGTTGAACCATATGTACTTAGTGCTATTCAATCTTTTTTTTTTTTTTAAGTATAAGTGCTTTACAATGTTGTGTTGTTTCTGCTATACAATGAAGTGAATTGGCTATATGCATATATATGTCCCCTCCCTCTTGAAACTTCCTCCCATCCCCACCCCATTCCATCCTTCTAGGTCATTACAGAGCACCAAGCTGAGCTCCCTGTGCTATACAGAAGCTTTCCACTAGCTACTTATTTTAAACAAATAGTATACGTATGACTAAGACATATGTAGAGAATGGATAATGACACAGTGGGGAGAGGGAGGGTGAGACAAATTGAGAGAGTAAGATGGACATAGACTTCCCTGATGTCTCAGGTGGTAAAGAATCCTCCCATAATGCAGGAGATGGAGGTTCTATCCCTGGGTCAGGAAGATCCTCTGGAGAAGGGAATTGCAATCCATTCCAGTATCCTTGCCTAGAGAATCCCAAGGTCAGAGGAGCCTGGTGGGCTACAGTTCATAGTGTTATAAACAGTTGGACACAACTGAGCAACAAACAGAAGCTCAAGACTGACATATATAGACTCAGTCATCCTTAATCTACAAAGATGGCAATTTCATATGTTTCAATCTAATAATTACTGATACCTATTTGGTAGGCTTCCCTGTGGCTCAACAGTAAAGAATCTACCTTCAGTGCAGGAAACCCAGGTTCAATCCCTGGGTTGGGAAGATCCCCTGGAGTAGGAAATGGCAACCCACTCTTGTATTCTTGCCTGGAGAATTCCATGGACAGAACCTGGAGGTTTATAGTCCATGGGGTCACAAAGAGTCAGACAAGACTAAGTGATTAACACAATGCTATATGATAGGGCCTTTAAGGAATTATATATATAAGCTATAACTGAAGATTAGAACAGAAAGGGCTTGATATAATTATGAAATAGTTCAATGAAATTCTGAGAATTTAAGATGTAGCTTAACTTTAGTCTGGAGATAGCATCATAGCAGCCACATTTTAAAAACAGAAAGATCAATAGTATCTAGGAAACCATATCAGAAAAAGTGATGGCACCCCACTCCAGTACTCTTGCCTGGAAAATCCCATGGATGGGGAGCCTGGTAGGCTGCAGTCCATGGGGTCGCTAAGAGTCGGACACGACTGAGTGACTTCACTTTCACTTTTCACTTTCATGCATTGGAGAAGGAAATGACAACCCACTCCAGTGTTCTGGCCTGGAGAATCTCAGGGACGCCGGAATCTCGTGGGCTATCATCTCTGGGGTTGCCCAGAGTTGGACGTGACTGAAGTGACTTAGCAGCAGCAGCAAGGAACCATATGCATTATTGACAGGTAGGGGAGGTCTTAACTCAGACTGGAAACCCATAAGTGCTATAAGAAATGTCAGACCTATGTAACCACATAAAAGTTTAAAATACCATGAATAACATGAATTTATTTATTGCTTGCATTTCATCCCTAGAATGTAGGGTTCTAGAGAAGGAATTTTTGTCTATTTTGTTCACTGTTAAATCCTCAGCATATAGAAAAATGTGTGGTGCATAGCAGGTATCATTACAAAAAAATACTATAAGCTAAATCAACAGTTTCTTCCACATCTAAGTAAGAGATGTGGAAGAAATATTTGCCGTAAGAGAACAGACAGGGGGTTATTATTTCAAATGCAAAAGAATCCTGAAAAAGTAACAAGATGAGGTCATAAAACTCACAGGTCATTAAACTCATAAAACTCATTGGAAAATAGAGGTTCCAATATTAAGGATTATATGAAAGTATTCTCAAACTAATATATAGCATTACAACTGCAGAATGGCAAAAGTTAAAAACACTGACAATCTATATGTTGATAGGAATGTGGGGCAAGTGTACTACCACACAGAGCTAGTGAAAAAATGATGAATTCTGTTAAAACTTAAAATGCATACACATTTTGAGCCATAAATGCTTCTTTCTGGTCATCTGTTCATTGAAATGAAAGCAAAAGTATCATTATAGTATATGTACAGAGATGTTTATTGCAGCATTATTTTAGAGGCACAAAAGAAAAAACTGAAACAAAGTGATGGACCATCAATAACAGAATGTTTGAAATTGCAGCACATTGGAATATAAAATCTAGGCAGCCATAAGAAAGAAAGTCATTGTTCACAAAATGCAAGACTCAAAAATACGTTTTGCAAAATAATCACAAAACCTCTCTTTGTGTGTTTCTATATTTTATGAATATGTATGTACATTATGTGTGGTTATTTATGAACACATGAACTTAAGGAAAAATATGAAAGCATATACAATAGGTTGTTACCATGGGTAGCTTTGTGTCTATGAGGAGATAATGTAGATTGAGAAAGAGGTATATGGAAAGGAAGAGCTAAACCAAAACAAAAACTACCTTCAAAAAACAGGGTGTATTATATGATTACATATATTGAGTTTATATAAAATTATATGTGCCTACATATACAAATATTAAAATGAAAAAAGTAACAGAACAATGGAAATGAGTTTTGTGGAGTCTGGCCATTTCAGTGCAGCCTACATGTTTTGGTGCCACCTTAAAGAGCACTGTAAGTTGACAATGACATTGAAAATAACACAAGGCAACACTTCCAAGCCCACTGTGAAAACAACCAAAAAGAAGATAATAAAGACCACCTCTGTAAAGCACATTTGTTAGATGCCGGATGCCATACTCTAGTTAAACTCCATAACAAGAGAGAAGCCCTGAAAAGTAGTGAAGACTTGCACTATGTCTGATTCCTAAGGTACATTCAAACTTGGTAAGTCTGTGATTGCAGAACTGTAATGAGAATGCTCTAACACTTAAGATACATACATAGAATTTAGAGCTGGATGGGCTTTGAAGGATTGTCTAGTAGACCTTAAAGGTTCTTTAATTAAAAATTTTTTTTTATTGTGGTAAAGTATATCTGACATTAAATATAGCATTTTTATCACTTTTAAGTGTATGGCTGAGTGGTGTTAAGTACATTCACATTGTTGTGCCAAATGTCTCATTCAATGGGCCTGTTAGGGGACACTGGGTGAGCGGACAAGACCTTTCTGTGTTAACTGTGAAACTTCCCATACATTTATAATTATTTCAAGATTTTAAATGTTTTTTAAATGGGGAGACGTGTCTTCTTTAGGAGCTTCCTTGTAGGTATGGGAGAGGCAGCACAAGGAAGATTCCAGGTATGGTCTCTACATCCTACCTTCACTTGGGTTGGCACTACTTCATCTCCTTAATGTGGTGTGCTTCTACAGGAGATTTCTGAAATTTCATGTTATAAAGCATTTCCATCATAAAAAAAGTAATTTGGGAAACCACTGACATTATTTTACAAATAAAGAGAGATTGATATAGTTTTCCAATGTTTCTAAGCTAATATATGATGGCTAGGACATCCTTTCAGATCTGCTGACTCCTGTCTGTTCCTCGCTACACTGCACTATCATCTCCATTGAAAAATAAAGATTTCTGATTCCCTTCCAAGCTCTGTTGGCACTTATAAGAAGCTAAAATTAACATCTTCAGATAGCAACACCGGTAATACGTGTATTATAGACCTGAGGAAACTATGTTGCTATTATTGTTTAGTTGCTCAGTCATGTCTGACTCTTTGCAACCCCATGGACTGTAGCCCATGAGGCTCCTCTGTTCCCAGGCAAGAATACTGGAGTGGGTTGCCATTTCCTTTTCCAAGGGATCTTCCTGACCCAGGGATTGAACCCACATATTCTGCATTGGCAGGCAGGTTCTTTAGCACTGAGCCACCAGGGAAGCCCATTTGCTATCTTATGTATAGTGAAAAAATATCTCTGGCCTCACATTTGAAAGTTCTGAGTTGTAACTGCATGGCTTCAACTAATGATATAAGGGGACCAGCCAACCTATAGACCATTCACCTCAGTTTCTGTGGGGGTTAACTTTATGTGTCAACTTATCTGGGCTAAGGGATGCCCAGATAGCTGGTGAAATATTATGTTTCTATGTCTGTGGTGGTGTCTCCAGAAAAGCTTAGTATTTGAATTGGTGAGTTGGCATCATTCAATCCACCTAAAGCCTGAGCAAAACAAAAAGGCTGGAAAAAGAATGAACTTTTTCTATCTGCTTGAGAACTGTAGCCCATGAGGCTCCTCTGTTCCCAGGCAAGAATACTGGAGTGGGTTGCCATTTCCTTTTCCAAGGGATCTTCCTGACCCAGGGATTGAACCCACATATTCTGCATTGGCAGGCAGGTTCTTTAGCACTGAGCCACCAGGGAAGCCCATTTGCTATCTTATGTATAGTGAAAAAATATCTCTGGCCTCACATTTGAAAGTTCTGAGTTGTAACTGCATGGCTTCAACTAATGATATAAGGGGACCAGCCAACCTATAGACCATTCACCTCAGTTTCTGTGGGGGTTAACTTTATGTGTCAACTTATCTGGGCTAAGGGATGCCCAGATAGCTGGTGAAATATTATGTTTCTATGTCTGTGGTGGTGTCTCCAGAAAAGCTTAGTATTTGAATTGGTGAGTTGGCATCATTCAATCCACCTAAAGCCTGAGCAAAACAAAAAGGCTGGAAAAAGAATGAAGTTTTTCTATCTGCTTGAGTTGTGACACACCTCTTCTCCTGCCCTCAAACATCAGCTCTTCTGGCTCTTGCACTCAGATTGGGACTTAGACCATCAATCCCCCAATTCTCAGATATTTGGACCTTGAATTCAGTTATATCACCTGTAATTGATGGTCTAATTAATTAATTGTTTTGGTTGTCTAGCTTGAAGATAGCAGACTGTGGGACTTCTTGGTCTCCATAACCATGTGAACCAATTTCTATAATGAATACAAATTTCTTACTGGTTATATTTCTTTGAAAAAAGAATTGATGCTTTTGAACTGTGGTGTTGGAGAAGACTCTTGAGAGTCCCTTGGACTGCAAGGAGATCCAACCAGTCCATTCTGAAGGAGATCAGCCCTGGGATTTCTTTGGAAGGAATGATGCTAAAACTGAAGCTCCAGTACTTTGGCCACCTTATGCGAAGAGTTGACTCATTGGAAAAGACTCTGATGCTGGGAGGGATTGGGGGCAGGAGGAGAAAGGGACGACCAAGGATGAGATGATTGGATGGCATCACGGACTGGATGGATGTGAGTCTGAGTGAACTCCGGGAGTTGGTGATGGACAGGGAGGCCTGGCGTTCTGCGATTCATGGGGTCACAAAGAGTCAGGCATGATTGAGCAACTGAACTGAACTGAACTGATGAACTAAATTCAAACAATTTAGATACCCCTTTTTATAATTCAACCTAGATTATTTCATACTTTTCATGATGAGTACTGCCTTAAATGCTGACTCCTCTAAATAAAGTTGAAAAAAAAAACCAAAGAACTGGGGTATTCAACTCCAATTTCAAAGTTTTGAGTTTGACACTGACTCTGCTTATGACTTATTTTATTATTTTTAAGGTGCCCTCAAATATTTTCATGTAAATTTCATTAATTCCTCAGGGAAGTGAGAACAATTTTCAGCTTCATTATTGATCTGTGCTTTATCAAGTAACTTTGGCTCTCCTTGAGATTCCTATTTTAAAACTTTTATATTGCCTGCACATATTTCCATGTAAAGACACATGAATCTTCATGGAGACAAGCAAGAATATTAGATGTGTCATTGATCCGTGCTTCTTTCAGATAACTTTTAAACCAATCTAGGTTTTTCATTGCATTCAAACTTCAAAGTCCATGTATATATATTACCTTGTATTAAGGGAAACATTAAAACCAGTATTTTTTGAAATTCATCCAAACTTTTTTGCTTTTTTATCCATATAATATATTTACTTCATCTCTGAGGATATCTGTAACTGGAAAATGTAATTTTTCTCAACAAAGAAACTGAAAATTGAATTTTCTTTCCTCAAACAACCAAGCATACTTATAATTTTGATGAAACACAATGAGAACTAACCTTTGTTTCCTGTATTCCTGTTGATTTTTTTTTTTTTTTTGCTCTAGAGTATTTGCATTAAAAACATGCTGATAGAAAATAAGGGCTAAAGTTAAATTAGCTATATTAGGGGAAAAAAGCATAGCCATGTTAACATGGATTTTAAAAGATGCCTTCTCTTCCTTAATATAATAAACGAGGCATTTGTGAAATCAACTGACAAATTTATCTCTGTACAGGAAATATTATAAAGTATCTATATTATGTTATTGATGAGTTTGCAAAATCTAGAAAACCAACAAGGCCAAAATGCAAATAAACAAAAACAACAATGAAAATGATTAAACCTAAAGTAAGGGCTCAATTATAGTCAATACAAATACTAGCATTAAGCTTGATGACAGTAGAATTTGTTTCTGGCATTGCTATGTAAGTTCTTATTGGATAGATTTTCCTATCGATTGCAACTATAAATTCTGGGCAAACAATTGAAAACAATAAAATCCAAATCCCTGCAGATATTAGAAAGCAGCCCAAAGCAGGTACCTGTACAAAGGAAATACCTTGGTGTAAATTTTCATAATTGCTAGCTGTGGTCATCATCATGGGACTGGGGAGATCTCTGAAACTGCTATCTTTGTGACCTAAAGAAACACGCTCTGATTGTGTGTTTATATCCAAAGTTATTCGATAGTGTGGGGGGCCCAGAAGTAAAAGTCATAGAAGTGAAATCCCATATTCTGAGAATAAGCTCTAACCAAATCTCTTACTGACCACAAAATTATACATATACAGATTAGATTTCAAGTAATTCAGCTAGGAATTAAATAATTAAACTCAGAGTTTGTTTGTTGTTCTAAATATAGAGACCACAGTCTAAGACAACCAAATTAATTGCCTCATAGAATAAAATAAATGATGTAATAAAAACCCAGTATTCTCTGGAGGAATATAACACAGTCTAGATTGTCTATATATAACATCCACCTGCCTCAAATGTAATTCAGATTATTACATATATGAAGAAAGTAGAAAATGTGAATGATTCTCAAGCCCCCAAAGTGAAATTTATGAATATTAATCCTGAGATAACCTTGTGATTGACATCAGTATATAAGAATGTTAGACTATTGTAATTATACTCAATATAAAAAGAAGTTTGCTAGTAATTAATATTTAGACAACATCAACAGAGACATAGTAACTATAAAAATAAGAAGAACTGATGGAGGGAAATCAGAGGGGAATGTTTATGCAAACAGTTTTGGGGAGAACAGAACTTGAAACACCTAACTAAAGCTAGAATGTTCACATGCATCTCATGCTCAGTTATAGAGTGAGCTAAAAAAGAAAATCTAGTTATGGAAACAGTGATCTAAAAACTAAAATGTTCAACAGTATACAAACATTACATAGAAAAATATAACTATAATTGTCTTCCCTGAACATTTGAACCATAGGTGAAAGATTATTTGGATATGATATTCAAAATTATAGTACCTGTGTGGTTAAAAATTTCAATAATAATTGTCAATAAAAAATAATATTTTGAAAGAAACCTGTCTTGTTTCTTGATCTGAGATGTAGGTCACAACAGTGGACCAGTGGACCTAAAATATTCTATAAACCAGGTCATATTCAGGTATCCGTCAGATAGTCTGTCATTTGGGCCTTGTTTTTCACTAATAGAGCACAGGTAGAGTAGATCTGGTATAGTTCCTAGAATTTTCAAGATGGTAATAAGCATCAGGCTTCCCTTGTGGCTCAGCACTAAGGAATTGGCCTACCAATGTAGAAGACATGGTTTCGGACCCTGGGTTGGGAAGATCCCTTGGAGAAGGAAATGGCAGCCCACTCCAGTATTCTTACCAGGGAAATCCCATGGGCAGAGGAGCCTGGACATTCCATGGGGTCACAAAGAGTGGGACATGACTTAGTAACTAAACAACAACAAATAAGCACTGGCTTCAAAATAGTCATCAACTTCAGCCTATTCTTTGAAGCTTTGAAGCCAACATGAACTTCTCCTATCTAGCTAGACCTCCTAGATAGCATCTTTGAATAGAAGGCTGTTTCATATGCATTGAAAATCGATTATTTAGTGTAGCCACCCTCATTTATTGTCTTAGCTAGATCTTCTGGATAACTTGCTGCTGCTTCTATACTGGCACTGGCTGCTTACCTTGCACTTTCATGTTGTGAAGATGATTTCTTTCCTTAAACATCAAGCAAAAACCTCTGCAAGCTTCAGACTTTTCTTCTATGGTTTCCTCACCTTTCTTAGCCTTCATAGGACTAAAGAGAGTTTAGATCCTTGTTCTGGATTAGGCTTTGGCTTAAGGTAATGTGACTGTTTTGATCTCTTCAGACCACTCAAACTTTCTCCATATCAGCAACAAGTATGTTTCATTTTCTTATTATTCATGTGTTCACTGGAGCAGCACTTTTAATTTCCTGAAGAACTTCTCCTTTGCAATTTTACATTGTCTACTTGGTGCAAGAGGCCTAACGTTTAGACTATAGGCTTTGGGAGTGCCTTCCTTACTGATTAACCATTTCTAGCTTTTGACTTGCAACTCTTCCAAATAATTGAACACTTAGAACCTATTGCAATGGTATTAATCAGCACAATTTTAATGTTCTTGTATCTCAGGGAATAGGGAAACCTGAGAGAACGAGAGGAGAGAGATAGGGAAAAAGCCAGTTGATGAAGCAGTCAGAACATAAACAACAAGTATTGATGATGCTTGCCATGTTGTATTCATGGTTTGTGTCACCTCCCCCACCAAAAACAAGCTACTATATTAACATCAAAGAATACATATCACCAGAACAAATAGAATAAAGAAGAAATTTTTGAAATATTTCAAGAATTACCAAAATGTAACAGAGAGACACAAAGTGACCAAATGCTATTCGGAAAATGGTCTTAATAGATTTACTCAAACCAGTCTTACCACAAACCTTCAATTTGTAAGAAACTGAAATATCTGCAAACCTCAGTAAAGCAAAGTGAAGTCGCTCAGTCATGTCTGACCCTTTGCGACCCCATGGACTGTAACCTACCAGGCTCCTCCTTCCATGGGATTTTCCAGGCAAGAGTACTGGAGTGGGTTGCCATTTCCTTCTCAAGGGGATCTTCCCAACCCAGGGATCGAACCCGGGTCTCCCGCATTGCAGGCAGACTCTTCAACCTCTGAGCCACCAGGGAAGCTGTAAAAGAATGTATGCCTGTACTATACATATGTAAGCTCCTTGTCCTCAGTTTTGGTAATGTTTTTTGAATTTGACACTAAAAGGAACAATGCCCCCCTCCTCACAAAAAAAAAAAAAAAAAAAAAAAAGAAGTGAGACTATATCAAACTAAAAAGTTTCTGCATGGCAAAGGAAATCATCAACAAATGATAAGGTAATTTATGAAATGAGAGAAAAGATTTGCAAATCATATACTTGATATATAAAGAACTCATAGAACTCAATAGCAGAAAAGAAAGAAAAAAAGAAAAGAAAACAGTTCAATTAAAAATGGGCAGAGGATCTAAAAAGACATTGTTATAGATGGCCAAAGGTACCTGAAAAGATGCTCAATGTAGGAACCATCAAACCGAAACCCCAGTGAGATATCACCTCACACCTGTTAAAATGATACCTGTTCAAAGGATAACAATGAATTATCTTGCACTTCCATTTTTTGGCAGCATTATTCACAATAGCCAAGATTTGCAAACAACATAAGGCTCTGTCGGAGAAGGCAATGGCACCCCACTCCATCACTCTTGCCTGGAAAATCCCATGGACAGAGGAGCCTGGTGGGCCGCAGTCCATGGGGTCACTAAGAGTCAGACACGACTGAGCGACTTCACTTTCACGTTACACTTTTATGCATTGGAAAAGGAAATGGCAACCTACTCCAGTGTTCTTGCCTGGAGAATCCCAGGGATGGGGGAGTCTCATGGGCCTGGGGATCACACAGGGTCAAACACGACTGATGCAACTTAGCAGCAGCAGCAGCAGCAGCAAGGCTCTATCACTGGATGAATGGATAAAGAAATGGTTGTATAAGCCATAGAATACTATTCGGCCATAAAAAGGAAATGCCAATGTCTGTGACAACATGGTTGGACCCTAAGGAGATTATACTAAGTGAAATAAGATGGAGAAAGACAAATAATACCACATGGTATCACTTCTGTGTAAAACTGAAGCAGTTAAATTCATACAAACAGAATACAAATGTGATTGCCAGGACCTGAGGGTTGTAGGGAATAAGGTTGGTAAGAGTGTAAAGGTTTTTAGCTATAAGATAAATAAGGTCTAAGGAACTAATGTATAATATGGTGACTATAGTTGACAACACTGTATTGTATAAGTAAATTTGCAGACAGAGTAGAATTTAAATGTTCTTATTAAAAAAAAAAACAGGTAAATATGCAAGGTGCTGGATATGTTAAATAACTTTATAGATGAAGGAGTTCTTTCACAATGTATGTGTGTATCAAATCAAGCGCAGGCGGCGGAGGCTCAAGCCGCACTTGAGCGCAGGCGCGGAGACTCAAGCCGCACTTGAGCGCAGGCGCCGGAGGCTCAAGCCGCACTTGAGCGCAGGCGGCGGAGGCGGCCGCCGCACTTGAGCGTGGCCGAGAGCTACCGAAATCGCCAGGAGAAGCCACCTCGCCCCCGAGGCCAGGAGCGGCAGCTGAGACAAGCCACCCACGNACATACCCCATGGCTCCCATGACCATTCCCACAGTGACCCCTACCCTTCCTGAGAGTCAAATTCTGATTCTTAAAATTCTACACGCCTCTTCCTGACTTGTCTCCAGGGCCTCTCTGTCTCACCTCCTCCACTCCCCTGCCCCTCAAGCCTCTCAGCCTCAGCCACTGTGGTCCTGGCTGCCGCTCAAACACTCAGGCACAGTTTTCGAAGACTCTGCTCAAAACCTCCTTATCACAGAGCATTTTCCTGACCCTTGCCAGCCACCTATATCCCTATCACTTTCTTTCTTCACAACACTCGAAAACCTGGCATAGGATTTTCCCAAACTTTGTTGTGTTTCCCTCCTTTATTATGTGTGTATTATTTTAGTATATTTTTTAGAGCTGTCTCCTTACTCAAAAAAAAAAAAATCTATGCTCTCAGTATCAAAAAGATATATTTTGAAAAAATATATCTCCAAATACATTTCCAAAAGATATTTGGAAAAATATCTCTCAGGTAAATGACTCTCCTATTTTGTACTCATGCCAAGTGAACCATCATTAAAGAGAGTGGATAAATTAAAATTCCTGTTGCTATGATGGTGAGTCCTGTCTATATACGGCTTCCCTGGTGGCTTAGTGGGTAAAGTGTCTGCCTACAATGTGGGAGACCTGGGTTCGATTTCTGGGTCAGGGAAGATCCCCTGGAGAAGGAACTGGCAACCCACTCCAGTATTCTTGCCTGGAAAAGCCCATGGACTGAGAAGCCTGGTAGGCTACAGTCCATGGGGTCGCAAAGAGTCAGACACTACTGAGCAACTTTCCCTTCCTTCCCTTTCCCTTCCTGTCTATATAATTATGGGTGTAACTGTCATTTATATCATTAACGGAAATTCAAATGTACTCTCATAAGGGAGCAAGGGGAAGGCCATTGAGTCGACTAATATCATATCAGCCTGGAAAAAGCAGTTTTGGCCCCAAGAGTAGCCTCATCAAAATACTTCATTTCTTCCTCTGCCTGCAGTTGCTTCTGAAGAGAAACCCTCAGCTGTCACTTAACTCTCTGATTAATTTCATCACAGAGAAATGATCAGTTTTTGACATATATGGATTTCTTTTCTTTCTTTCTTTTTTTTTTTTTTTGATATGTCATGGAGACATGTAGGTAGGTCAGCAAGTCGTTCAGACTAAAATGTTTTGGTGGAAAATGGACACCATTGATTACAAATGTGTAAATTCTTTGCACTCATGATTGGTAATCTTTTCAAAAAACTAGAGAAACATGGTGCCCCTGCCCTCATGAAAAAGCTGTAGATGGGAATATCCAGGAAACACAGCATGTACATGGTAGGATGAAAACAAGACGCATTCTGCCACAACTCATTTAATCAGGTCCCTGATTCTGCCAGGAACGCTGAAAATGCAGAGAACTACTGAAGGCTCCTGAGAGCCCTGTTCAACATAATATAACCCTCTATCCCTGAACCTCACCCCAGATACAAATGGAGGAAAAAAGTAAGTCTGCATTTTGTCCCTGACACTTAACATGTGGGCTCTCTGCCAACAGCAAACAGTTCCCACACTATCGCTGGGCATCCAGGAGTCAATTCACTTCTGACACTAAATCTGCAGATGTGACCAGGCCCCACAGGGTGAGGGTTCCATTCCTGAAGATGGCCCATGATTCATGTGATGATCACAAGTCTGGGATACCTTACACGTGTAACCAACTCGATGTAAATTCAGAGATTCCTTAATTCAACTCTCATGTTGAACCAGTTATGAGAACCACACACAGAACTGGGGACCTTTAATTATGGTCCCCTGTTATTAAAAAGGATAAAACTCTGATACAGCAAAAGTGAGGAAAAGCATAAGGCAGAGAGGGAATAGGAAATGTTGAGCCTCCATGCCATCTCAAGACACTTCTTCCTTACACTTGATTTATAAACCCTCTGAGGCTCTCTGAATCCAGTTTTCATGGGTTTTAATTGTGGGTTTGAGGGAGTCACTTTGATTGACTTTGGCCATTCTTCATGGAACTCAGTATCCACTCTCTCTTCCCAGAGGGACAAGGGACTGATAATTCTAACTCTCTAACCATCTAACGGCATGTTTGGAGTCCAAGTGCACTCAGATGCTATCTAAGGTCTGATCCTTTCATTACATATAGAAAGCCAATGAATTCCAAGAGTTTCCAGAGTCCCAGGCATGAAACAGGACACGGATCAAATATGGATCTTTTTACTATTTTAAAGTGGAGTTTAGGGACAAGGTAGAGACTAGGAACAGACGATCTCAGAGGTGAAGTTAATGGCTTTGTAAAAATGAGTGGGATATTTTTATTAAAAGCAGAACTTGTAATGATACTTTTGGAGAGTCAAGAAATGTCTCTGAAGTTCAGCCGCTCACTTCCCAGAAGAAATTCAGAGAGGGTTGGCAGCATTCACCACACCCTCTTCCTGCCCCTCCCATGGACTCACTTCCTTTCCCTCCAGTCTGCAAAGGAGAGGTGAGCTAGACCATGCCCTGGGCCTGTTGCTGGATTTTCCCCCCGGAATGCCAGCCACCACGGGGCCCAGGAGGATGAACGAGGCTGCAGAAACGCAGAATCTGCTCATGTTTTTGGCCTTGTAAGAAGGGCGTCTATAGAAAGATGGTTGCTGATAGATCTGTTTACACCCCAGCTGATGGGAAAGAGCAGGTGAGAAGGAAGGGAGTGATTTGGGGTCAGTCATGTACCATGGGTAATCTCTCCACCTTCCATTTCCTGCTTCTGCCTGTGTGTGTGTGTGTGTGCCTGCTCAGTCACTCAGTGTGGTCTGACCCTTTGAGACCCCATGGACTGTAGCATGCCAGGCTCCTCTGTCCAGGTTCTGTCTGCTCAGGGAAAATGACCAGTGATTTCAGTCCTCAAACTTGACTGTGTCTGTGGTCTTATGAAAACACAGAATGTGATGCTACAGGTGGAAATTTGTCCGATATGGTCACACAGGAGCATCCCAGCAGCTAGAGCCATGCGTGGCACGTTATGGATGGTCCAAGGGTGGATGACAGCAGACTAAAGGACTGCTCGGTGACCAGTATGTGTTAGCCCAGGTCCTCCTTTACAGTCTCATTCACGGATCTTCATATCTACATGTCAATGCTCCCCCTCTCACATTAACCCCACTTACTTCAGAAGACAGGTATGACACTGGTAACTTTCCTGAAACCGTTGTGGCAGAATCTCTACTGGAACACACAAGCTTTTTACCTGGAACTGACCCAGGCAGTTGTTGAGCTGGGGAAAGGGCATCTCCATTTAGGACACAAACCCTGATATTCTGAGTAGAAATAAAGCAAAAGGAGTCAGCAGAAGGGAAGTAGAGACATAAACACATCTCCAGACCATGACCACTCACTGTCCCTCCCTGGTTTCGCCAGTAGGAGAGCTACCTGCCAGAGTGGACCTCAGGGGCTAGAGTGGATCTCAGGGACCTTGGAAGATTACCTACTATCCATCTAACCCCACCACAACTCGTCTCCATACAAAATTGAAGTCCTTTGCAATAATAATGATGAGTAATTATAATAATTCACACTTAACTACATTGTCCAGAGAGTCAAATAAAGACAAGGAGGGGTGGGAAAGGAGCTGGACCTGGGTGAGATCAATCACTGAAGCAAGAGGGCTTTCAGCTACCTCTGAGGAAGAAGGAGACCGAATTGGAATTAGGACAATGGCTCCACTCTAGCACTGGGGCTGTTTCCTGAGGGTGAAATTCTAGAATATGACACCACTATACTCAGTGTTATTTCCTCCTTTCTTTATTACAGTAGACAGCACATTTAAAGAGCAGTCAGGAGCAGAGGAAAATAAAATGCTGTGTTTCAAGAAAATTTATCTTAGTCTGTACTGGTCTAAGCACATTAATACAGTGTTCACCATGGTTCTCAAAGTACCCAAATCTGGGCATTTCTAATGTAGATATCACCTTCCCCTTTTTATTAAAAAAGAACCTGTATCTCAGGGAGATAAACTGACTTGCCCAAGATGGCAAAACACAGTGAGTTACTGAAGCCAAACTCTTTTCATTAATATCAAGTCATTTTTATCACACTGTATACTAATAATTATTAAAAATTAAATAACATATATTATACTATTACTCCTCTTCATGGATCCCTGCCTTGTTGTGGCAAAGGGGCTTGTGTAACTCAATGAATCTATGAGCCATACTGTGTAGGACAACCTGAGATAGATGGGTCATAGTGGGGAGTTCTGACCAAAAGTGATCGACTGGAGCAGGGAATGGCATACCACCCCAGTATACTTGCCATGAGGACCTCATGAGCTGTATTAGAGGACAAAAGATATGACCCTGAAAGATGAGCCTGCCAGTTTGGAAGCTGTCCAGTATGCTACTGGGGAAGAGCAGAGAAGAACTACTAATAGCCCCAGAAAAATGAAGCCGCTGGGCCAAGCAGAAATGATGCTCAGCTGTGGATGTGTCTTATGTCCAGTGTGTCTTATTACCACCCTTATGTCAGAAAGTGAAGAACTAAAGAGCCCCTTGATGAAAGTGAAAGAAGAGAGTGAAAAAGTTGGCTTAAAGCTCAACATTCAGGAAACAAAGATCATGGCATCCGGTCCCATCACATCATGGTCAATAGATGGGGAAACAATGGAAACAGCGGCTAATTTTTTTTCTAGGCTCCAAAATCACTGCATATGGTGACTGCAGCCCTGAAATAAAAAGATGCTTACTCCTTAGAAGAAAAGTTATAACCAACCTAGACAGCATATTAAAAAGTAGAGACATAACTTTGCCAACAAAGGTTCATGTAGTCAAGGCTATGGTTTTTCCACTAGTCATGTGTGGATGTGAGAGTTGGACTATAAAGAAAGCTGAGCACTGAAGAATTGATGCTTTTGAACTGTGGTGTTGGAAAAGACTCTTGAGAGTCCCTTGGACTGAAAGGAGATCCAACCAGTCCATCCTAAAGGAGATCAGTCCCGAGTGTTCACTGGAAGGGCAAATGTTGAAGTTGAAACTCCAATACTTTGGCCACCTGATGCAAAGAGCTGACTCATTTGAAAAGAATCTGATGCTGCGAAAGATTGAAGGCAGGAGGAGAAGGGGATACAGAGGATGAGATGGTTGGATGGCATCACCACCTGAATGGACATGAGTTTGAGCACATGGAATGCTGTAGTCCAAGGGGTTGTAAAGAGTTGGACATGACTGAGCGAGTAAACTGAACTTAACCAGACTTAAATCTAATCCACCATGAATACGTAGTGGAGGTAACAAATAGATTAGGGATTAGAACTTGCTAACAGTGTGACTGAAGACCTCTGTTCAGAGATCCATAATATTGTACAGGAGGCAGCAAAGTAAACTATTCCAAAGAAAAAGAAAAGCAAGAAGGTAAAGGGGAGTATTTCAGTGGTTTCTGGCTGAAAACATTAACAAGTACAAGCCTTATCCTTATTTTATACTAAAGAAAGCAAATCTCAGAGATGTTGAGAATTTGCCCACAATTGGAAAGATATGAAAAAAGAGCACCAGCACCCTGTGTATTCTCTTTAATTCAAATACTAATACTTTTGTGGTCTCCATGCCAAACTTTACTACTCTGTAGTGAAACAGATACTGTCTGTTTCCAAATTTGCCTCCATTCTAAATCTTCCCAGAAGCAGAGCAGGAAAGCATCATCAAAGTTCCTCTGCTTGGGAAACCAGGACATGCTATGTTAGGCACTGAGTACAGCAGCTAAGTGCCATCTCTACACCTCCATTTCCTCCCTTGATGGATTCTAAGCATGATTAATCAAAAAATGTTGGCAAAATGCTAACTCAGAGCCTGGGATGCTAAACAGTAGCTTACATTTCTTTAACTGAAATATGAAACCTCCTCCCCACATGTGACCTTAAGGATGTGGATTTCTTGGAAAAGTGGACAACTGATTCTAATTCCCATTCTCCTTCTGAGGCCCAGGAGGAAAACCTGCCCCCTGGTTTGACTGAACTTAGAAGGAAGGAAGAAAAGCTGTCATGTTGATGTATGTATCTCCCAGAATTCTATGTAGCTTGTGTTGTGATTAAGGAATCGATGATGATATAGTGGGTTTGCTTCCTATACCCATTAGGGCAGAATCTCTGGAAGGGGAACAGGAGGTGCCCGCTGTCTGCAGAACAGTTAGAAGGACAACCAATTCCATGGGCCCTATTGGTTAAGGTTTGTAATTACAAACAACAGAAACTTCATTCAGTTTAATTTTGAATATACATTTACTGAAATATAAACTATAGCGTTTGAAGCTACAGAAATGAAAATTGCTACATCATTGTGTGAAAAAGGGGGCTTTTTAAACCAAACTCTTCTCTCAACAATGTTGAGAACTGAATGCTGTAAATTCCAACTTGGCCACCCACAAGGAGAGCAATGATGATGGGAACCGGGATGAGGTAAGGATGCCTCGAGGATTGGGGTAAAAATAAAAACCCTGTGTTACACCACAGGCTCTGTAGTTACTCTGATCATGAGGAATGTGCTCCTGTATTCCTTCCTTGTTTCCTCAAATAAGTATAAACTGTCCCATTGGTGTCAGGAACTGGGTGAAGAGCTAGGGGTAAAGGGAAGACATGCTCTCATGGTGTTGAGAACCAGCTGGATGAGACAGAATTAGACATGTTGACCAACAGAGGAAAGGAAAAGGCAGGCTCTGAAAGGATGGTGGGAGAGAGAAGGACTGCGAGGAGACAGAACAGGTTCAGACGCAGCCACAGCCCATCCCTGCAGGGGTCGTCCTCAGACTTGAGAGTTTCCGAATCCACTCTTTGCATGTCCTCTGCAAAAGGAAAGGAAGTTGTTGAGTGCCATCAGTGTAGGCCCAGACCTGGACAATGGCCAAATTAATAGATCCCATATTTTCAAAAAAATATGGAACAAGAAGGAAATGAATTTTAAAAGCCTACATAGGGCACTCATAAGCAGTGCAGTCCCACCCTGGAGGGTGGCTGAATCAGTGTTCCCAACTGAGAAAGAGGAGCATGTGATCAAGTTGGGATGACCACAAAGAGACCTCCAGGGTTGACCTTCTACCATCCTCTCCCTGGAGAACTCACTCAGTGTGTGGTTTCACAGGACACTGAAGCCTCTCCTCCTGGCAGCAGCAAGGAGGAGACATCGTGCAGGGTGAATGGTGTGTGACCCCCTGAGGTCCGCCCCTTTCCCCAGCCCTCCCCCTCCCCCTGTGCCCTGGCCCCTGTCTTACCACAGGGACCCTGCCTCCTGAGAGCAGGTCTTCATGCAGTCCTCTAACTTTTCGAAGTTGTTTCCACTCCCTTCACAGCCACCATACACAAACTGCTCACAGAGGCCAGTCTGGGCATTGTAGAAGTACCTGGTCATCAAGGCATTGCAGCCACCTGTTACTTTAGGCTCCAGACAAAAGGCAGGCTTAGAAGCTGCTGGAAGGAAAGGGGCAATGGCTCAGTTATGAGGATGGTCATCAAGCTCCATGCAAGGACAACAACTTGAATCCCCAGTTTGTTTGCCATAGAGAATGATAAGTTGAGAGCAGGTCTTCATGCAGTCCTCTAACTTTTCGAAGTTGTTTCCACTCCCTTCACAGCCACCATACACAAACTGCTCACAGAGGCCAGTCTGGGCATTGTAGAAGTACCTGGTCATCAAGGCATTGCAGCCACCTGTTACTTTAGGCTCCAGACAAAAGGCAGGCTTAGAAGCTGCTGGAAGGAAAGGGGCAATGGCTCAGTTATGAGGATGGTCATCAAGCTCCATGCAAGGACAACAACTTGAATCCCCAGTTTGTTTGCCATAGAGAATGATAAGGTTGTGGAGGAATGCCATATTGAAAAGACCTTCTGAAAACCTCCTTTCTGGGACTGAATCATGAATGTTGCCAGGGGTGACATGGTGTATAATCATGTACAAACGTGTATCTCCTCATGAAGTTTCTAGGGAGGTTTGCTACAGTGCCTGAGTAGTCTGAAAACCTCTGTGAGGCATCCANGCCAGATTGAAAAGACCTTCTGAAAACCTCCTTTCTGGGAGAGAACCATGAATGTTGCTAGGGGTGACATGATGTACAATCATGTACAAACGTGTATCTCCTCTTGAAGTTTCTAAGGAGGTTTGGTACAGTGCCTGAGTAGCCTGAAAACATCTGCAAGGCATCCAAGGCCCTCCAGTAGTTAAGACCCTGGCTTCCAGCCCTGGAGTCCTCGATTCAATCCCTTGTCAGGAAACTAAACCCTCCGGTGCTGTAGACACTAGAGTGGCAGGGCATAAATTCTTTGTATTCATGCCTGGTAACCTGTTCAAAAAATGCACGTGACACATTTCCCCTCCCCAGATGAGGAAACTGCAGATAACTTTCCCAGGAACAGAGCATGTGGGTAGTAGCTGCTGCTGCTGCTAAGTCATTTCAGTCGTGTCCGACTCTGTGTGACCCCAGAGACGGCAGCCCACCAGGCTCCCCCGTCCCTGGGATTCTCCAGGCAAGAACACTGGAGTGGGTTGCCATTTCCTTCTCCAATGCATGAAAGTGGAAAGTGAATGTGAAGTTGCTCAGTTGTGTCCGACTCTTAGTGATCCCATGGACTGCAGCGTACCAGGCTCCTCCCAGAGACGGCAGCCCACCAGGCTCCCCCGTCCCTGGGATTCTCCAGGCAAGAACACTGGAGTGGGTTGCCATTTCCTTCTCCAATGCATGAAAGTGGAAAGTGAATGTGAAGTTGCTCAGTTGTGTCCGACTCTTAGTGATCCCATGGACTGCAGCGTACCAGGCTCCTCTGTCCATGGGATTTGCCAGGCAAGAATACTGGAGTGCGGTGCCATTGCCTTCTCCGGTGGATAGTAGAGTCAGGACAAATTGTTATGATATCACAACCCATCTTATACAATACCTGATTCTACCAGGAATTCAGAAAATACAGCGCACTTGTAAGAATATCTGGAGTCAGTGTTTTATGTTCATCACTTCCTTGTACCCAAGGTAACAATAGCTCCCAATCATGGGCCAGAGTAAGCCTGGGTTTCTCCTAACACAAATCTGTGATGTCTCTACCATCAACCAATTTCCCTACATCTACTGGGCGTCCCCCATTCAACTGCCGTCTGATATGAAATCCATGCAGTCTGTGCAGACCCCACAGGTTAAGCGCTCAAGACTGTCCTCAATTTAGTGCCAGACACGTGGTCCCTACTTACTTTGGCTTGTGACCAAATGGCTAAAATGGGGAAGTCCACGACCTCACCTCCATGTTCAATAACTGATGGTTACTTCTGACCAAACTGAGAAAAATACTTACTTGCTATTCTCAAATGGATAAACATGAAACATTCACAAAGAGTGAAATGGAGGAGACGTGTAGGGCAAAGGGATGTGTGTGTGTGGAGATTCCATTCCCTTGTGAGCACAGCACCCTCACAATCATATTCACCACCTAGAAGGCTCTCTGAACCCAAATATTTATGCACTGCTGAGGTTTCAAGAAACAGGCTTATTGACGGAAGCATTGGTGTTTGGTCATTGATCTGAATCTCAGGGCCCTTGCCTCTTCCCCGAGGGGCAGAAACTACAAACCTTTATTCTCCTCACTGAGGGTTGAGTATTCAATCTTGAGTGTTTGGTATTCCTCTAGTGTATGGTTATCGAATTGTATTCTGGAAATCATCACCTGACCTATGAAAGAGAGTAAATTTCAAGAGTTTCAGGAGGTCTGCTTCATGAAACAGGAAAAGGATCAAACATGGAAAAGATAATAACAGTCAAAAGACAACAAAGGAAAGGGCCTGGAGACTTTTGTAATATTGTCTCAGCCATGGTCCCACATCCTACTGCTCAAGGGCTCTGTTTCTTGTTTCCCTGCATTTGTCCTCTCTTGGTTCAAAGTCTTTTGATTACTTTTAATAATACATGAATAAACATTATTTGATAAAGAAATATTTTTACTTGGCCAAAGCAAGTAGGTAGGCACAGAAATTTTGTCAAAGTAACACGTTGGGTGGAAAATGGACAAATCTGGTCCATAAATAAGTCTTGTGACACATGAATAAAGTCTTTCCATTCATAACTCGTCATCTATTCGAAGAACTCATGTAACATGTTTCCCCTCTACAGATGAGGAAACTGCAGATGACTTGCCACAGGACAGATCCTTATGAGTGGCCATGTCAGGACAAATTACTCTCATGTCCAAACACATTTGCTACACTACTGATTGGCTAAGAACTTGAAAATACAGAGAAATGGTAGAGTTTCCAGGTCCAGGGTCTTACTTTCATTACTCACCTCTTCCGAAGGCTCTCCTGAGCCCTAAAATCACATGGGATGGTGAGTCAGCTTTTTCCTGACACCAAATACTTGGTTTTTCCACCAACCATCCAATTCCCAACAGCCAAGGGGCAGCCCGCTGTAAATTGGCATCTGATACCATTTCTGTGGAGTTAGTGCCAATGCCACAGGTTGAGTTACAAAGGCTGTTCTGACTTCAGATGCCAGCCGTGTGGTCTCGCATTATCATGCTCTGACCAAGTGACTGAAAGTTGAACTTTCCATCACCCCAACTCCAAGCTCAAAAACTCAGTCGAGCCAGCAACCAAACTCAGGAAATCTTTACTCACTGTCCTCACTTTAAGTTACAGGATAAAATCAGAAAGAGTGAAATGAAGGAGACACTTAGGCCAAAGGGGGAGTGAAGGTGAGAGGAGCCTTCATGCCCTGGTGAGCACAGCACCCTCACGTCAACATTGGTTCCCACCTCACAAGCTCTCTGAGCCAACATTTATGGATTTTTACTGAGGTTTCACTCAATAGGCATAAGTATTGAATCGTCAGCCAGTGGTACTGATCTCAGTCTCAGAGCCCTCCTCTCTCCCCATAGGTGAAAAAAATTCAAACCTCTAATTGCTTTATTGATTATTTCAGCCAATCCTGTAAGTATACTGGCTCCCTTTTTGACAGTCTTGGAACCTATGAAAGAAAAGATGCCAAAATTTTCAGAAATATTGGACCATGAAACAGAACAAGGTTCAAATAAGGGGAAAAAATCATAGAAAAAAGTGGAAAAAGGAAAAGCCTTGGAAAATTTGCTAATATTGTACCAGCCTTGGTCCCACGAGCCCAAGGAAGCAGGTAGAGAAATCTTTTCATGAATATATCACAAAGGAAAATGACTAAATGTGACCTGAAACACGAAGGAGCAGTTTCTTTTTGTGGCTGGTAAAGGTTCAAAGAACTCATTTAGCACTGATCTACTGTCCAGATGAGGACAATAGATGGCTTGACTGAGGACACAAGGCATGGAGATGATGGGTCCGAAAAAGATACTTCCTTGTCAAAACCCACTGGATATACTATCCTATTCGGCCAGGAACTCTGAAAATATCGATAAGTGCTGAGAGCTTCAGGGTGCAGTGTCCTATCTTCATTACTCCCCTGTCCCCAGGACTCACCTGAGCTCCCAAAGCATAGGGAGACTGAGTCTGAGTTTCCCTGATACCACATCTGTGGTGTCTCTAGAAACAACATACAATTCCTCCAAACACACTAGGTGCCCCACAGGGCCATTTAATTCTGACAGCAAATCCAGGGAGTTAGTATAGATTGTGCAAGTGGAGGGCTCAGAACAGTCCTCAGTTCAGATGCCAGCCATGTTATCCCGAGTCACTCCTGATTTGATAAAGTGTCTAAAACTGGGAAGTTCCATGACCCCACTCCATGTTCAATAACTCAGTAATCTGATGACCATACTCAAGAAGACCACTCACATAGGGATGTCATGTTTTCATGAAGGATGAATCTAGGCACAGAGAGATGAGAGAGTAGTGCAAGGCAAAGTGGAAATGGAGGTGTGGGGAGGCTCCATGCCCTAGAGGCCACAGGACACTCACATCACCGCCCTGTGTTACCACCCCAAAGGCTCTCTGAATGCCTACATTCATGGATTCTTATAGAGGTTTCATTAAATAGGCATTGGGATTGAATCATTGGCCAGTGGCGCCCATTCTCAATCTCAGTGCCCTCTCCTCTCCCCAGAGTTGCAGAAAGTTCATACCTGTAGCCACACCGCTGATACTTGTAACCGCATCTATTACTGAACGTTTCTCAAGTCCCCTTCTATGGCTTGTCGCCACACCTATGAACAACAGGAAATTCCAACAGTTTTAGAAGTCTGGGACATGAACCAAGTAAGGATGGAATATGCAAATTAAATAGTAGTCTACTGTGAACAAGGGAGGAAACAAATATGGATAATAAACAATAGTCAAAAAGGGACATGGGAAAGGGCCTGGAAACTTTCCAAATAATGTCTCAGCTTTGGTGTCAGGAGTCATTCTACACAGGGCTCTTTCTTACATTTCCTCCAGAACATTCATCCCGGGTATTTCTAATTATTTTTAATGAAGAAGGAATACTCATCATTTGACACCTAAATATTCTTTCCTACCTAAAGTAACTAGTTAAAGAAAAAATTTTAGATGAACACACCTTCGCAAAACATGCACAAAATTCACCATGAAGTATTTATGCACCATTGAGGTGTCAAGAAATAGGCTTATTGATTGAACATTGGTCATTGATCAGAACCTTGGTGGCCTTCCCTCTTCCCCGAGGTGCAGAAACTACAAACCTTTATTCTCCTCAGTGAGTGTTGAGTATTCAATGTTTAGTGTTGGCAATTCCTCTAGTGTATGGTTATCAAATTGAATTCTGGAAATCATCACTTGACCTATGAAAGAGTAAATTTCAAGAGTTTCATGCGGCCTGGTCCATGAAACAGGAAAAAGATCAAACATAGATAAGATAATAACAGTCAAAAGATAACAATGGAAAGGGCTACCCCACAAGGGCTGCGTTTCTTGCTTCCCCTGCAATTGCCCTCCTCCGTGATTCCACATCTTTTGATTACTGTTAATAATACAGGAACTTAACTGAACTGAAACATTATTTCATAAGGAAATATTTTTACTCAGCCAGAGCAAGTAGGTAGACAATTATTTTCAGATGAAAACATTGTGGTGAAAAATGGAAAAATCTGTTCGTGACACGTGAATAAAGTCTTTCGGTTCGTAAACTCATCATCTGTTCTAGGAGCTCATGTGCATGTTTCTGCTGTTCAGAGGAGGAAACTGCAGATGACTTGCCACAGGACACAAGCCTGTGGGTGGCCTGGTCAGGACAAGATACTGTCATGTCGCAACCCATCTGATGTACTATTGATTGGCTAGGATCTCAACAATACAGAGAACTGGGGAGAGTTTCCAGGTCCAGGTCTTAATTTCACTACTCACCTCTCCGCAAGCCTCACCTGAGCCCTCAAATCACAGGAGAAGGTGAGTCTGGGTTTTTTCCTGGCACTAAATACATGATTTTTACACCAACCACTCAATTCCCAACACCCAACGGGCCGCCCACTGTCCACTGACTTCTGATACCATATCTGTGGAGTCAGGGCCAATGGTTGAGATATCCAGAATGCCCTGACTTCAGAGGCCAGCCATGTGTTCTCGAGTTATCATGCTTCTGACCAAGTGACTGAAACTTGAAAATTCCTTGACTCTACCTCCATGCTCACTCACTCACTAGAACAGTGACCAAAGTCAGGAAAACTCTTAATCACTGTTTTCAAATTAATGTCTAGGAGAAAACTTGGAAACAGTGAAATGGACGAGATCTTTAGGGCATGGGAGGAGTGGAGTAGGCAGAGCGTCCATGCCCTCCAGAGCAGAGCACCCTCACCTGAGGACCATTTGTTCCCCATGCCTAAGCTCTCTCAGCCAGTATTTATGGATGTGTGCTGAGGTTTCACTCAACAGGCGTAAGTATTGAATCATCAGCCAGTGGTGCTGACCTCAGTCTCAGTCAGTGTCCCCCTGTCTCCCCACAGGTGCAGAAAGTTCAAACCTTTAATTGCTTTAGTGATTATTTCAGCCAATCCTGTTAGTATACCAGCTCCCTTTTTGACAATCTTGGTACCTATGAAAGAACAGATTTCAAATTTTTAGGTATATTGGACCATGAACCAGGACAAGTTTCAAATATGGAAAATAAAGTCATAGGCAAAAGTGTATACCCATGGCGGATTCATGTTGATATACGGCAAAACCACTACAATATTGTAAAGTAATTAGCCTCCAATTTAAATAAATAAATTTACATTTTTTTAAAAAAGTGGACAAAGGCAAAGGCCTGAAAAATTTGCTAATATTGTACCAGCCTTGGTCCCACGAGCCCAAGGAAGCAGGTAGAGAATGTTTTCATGAATCTATCCCAAAGGAAAATGACCAAACATGACCTGAAATGCGAAGGAGCAGTTTCTTCTTGTGGCTGGTAAAGGTTCAAAGAACTCATTTAGCATTGGTCTACTGTTCAGATGAGGACAGTAGATGACTTGACTTTGGACACAAGGCATGGGGATGATAGGGTCTGAAAAAGATACTTCCCTGTCAAAACCCACTGGATATACTATCCTATTTGGCCAGGAACTCTGAAAATTATCGATAAATGCTGAGAGCTTCTGGGTGCAGTGTCCTATCTTCATTATTTCCCTGTCCCCAGGACTCACCTGAGCTCCCAAAGCACAGGGAGACTGAGTCTGGATTTCCTTGATTTCTAGAAACAATATCCAATTCCTCCAACACCCCCTGGGTGTCCAACAGGGCAATTTATTTCTGACAGCCAACCCAGGGAGTTAGTACGATTGTGCCAGTTGAGGGCTCAGAACTGTCGTCAGTTCAGATGCCAGCCATGTTATCCCGAGTCACTCCTGATTTGACAAAGTGTCTAAAACTGGGAACTTCTATTACCCCACTCCTTGTTCAATAACTCAGTAAATCTGATGACCATACTCAGGAACCCCACTCACATCAGGATATCATGTTGTCAAAAAAGATAAATCTAGGCACAGGAAATGAGTGAGATTTGCAGGGCAAAGTGGAAGTATATGTGTGGAGAGACTCCACACCCTAGGCAACACACAACCTGCCGTGTGTTACCACCCCAAATGTTCCCTGAATGGCCATATTAATGGATTCTTCTTGAGGGTTCACTAAACAGGCATTTTGATTGAATCATTATTCAGTGTTGCCTAATCTCAATTTCAATGCCCTCTTCCTTCCCCAGAGTAGCAGAAAGTTCACACCTGTATCGATACCGTCGATGATACTTGTAGCCACATCTATTACTGAACGCTTCTCAGGTCCCCTTCTATGGCTTGTCTCCAGATCTATGAAAGACAGGAAATTCCAACAGTTTCAGCAAGCCTGGGGCATGAAACAAGTAAGGATGAAATATGCAAATGAAATAGTAGTCAACAGTGGACAAGGAAGAAATAAAATATGGATAATTGACTATAGTCAAAAGAAGACATGGGAAAGGGTCTGGACACTTTCCTAATATTGTCTCACCCTTGATCCATTGGTCAACCTACAGAGGGCTCTTTCTTACATTCCCTACAGCACATTTATTCCAGGTCTTTCTGATTACTTTTCATGATAGGAGAATACTCATTATTTGACATGTAAATATTCTTTCTTGCCCAAAGTAAGTAGTAAAGTAAATTTTTTCAGATTTTTCTGATTATAACACATATTGGTGGAAAATGTACAAAATTCAGCATGAAATTTGATTCACCGCTTATACATATGAATGGTAATCGGTTCAAAACCCATGTAACACATATCCCCTGTTTGAGAAGAAAATTGTAGATGACCTGCCCCAGGCATGTGGGTGGCAGGGCCAGGACAAGATACTAGCATGTTACAACCCATTGGATACACTCCCTGATTCTCCCAGGAACTCTGAAAATACAGACTACTGAGAACAGTTTCTGGCTGCAATGTGATCATTCATTACTCCCCCTTTTTGGAGCATCACCTGAGCCCCATATCACAGGGGAGAGTGATTCTGTGTTTTTCCCTGACACGAAATATGTGGTGTCTCTACCAACAGCATTCAATTCCCCAAACACTCACTGGGTGTGCAACAAGTCCATTTACATCTGATGGGAATTGATGGAGCTACTGCCAATTCTGCAGGTTGAGGGCTGAAAACTCCTCAGTTCAAATGCCAGCATTGAGGTTCCAAGTCAACCATGCTTGTGACCAAATAATTAAAATAGGGGGATTGTGGGTCCATGACCCCATCTTCAAATTCAACAACTCAATAGAACCAGTGGCTAAACTTCAGAAAACCATTGCTTATATTCCCAAAATAGAACTCAAGACAGAAAAATATAAGAGATGTGCCGGCAAAGAAGGAGGGAGGTGTGCCCAGCCTCTGTGCCCTAGTGAGCGCAGCACCCTCACATCAGCTTCCTGTATTCACCAACCCACAAGCTCTCTGAGACCAGTTCGTATGTCTTTCTCCCTAGGGTTCACTAAGCAGGCATGTTGGTTGGATTAGCAGCCACTGTGATTGATCTCACTCTCAGTTCCCTCCCTTCTCCTCAGAGGTGCGGGAGTGACAGTTGTTGAAAACTGTAAACAGTAGAGGCATGCGAGTGATTTCTTGGGCACCAACCACATCTTGAGGTTCCCTTGAGTTGCCTCGTCTCATCTCATAACATCTAACAGCAGGAAACGCCAACAGTTTTAGGGGACCTAGGCCATTAACTAAGAGATGGTACAAATTTGAAGCTTTCTACTACTATGCAGGCTTTCCTGGTGGCTCAGCTGTTGAAGAAACCACCTGCCTTGTGAGAGACCTGGGTTTGGTCCCTATGTTGGGAAAATCCCCTGAAGAAGGCAAAGGGATCCCATTCCAGGATTCCAGCCTGGAGAATTCCATGGACTATGCAGTTCAAAGGGTTGCAAAGAGTTGGACATGACTGAGTGCTTTTCACGTTACTTATTTTATTACTACACTACAGTGAGGTTCAGGGACATAGCAAGGAACAGGAAAAGAGAGTCTCAGAAATGGGGACCCTGATAGAATTATATATATATATATATATATATATATATATACACTCAGCAGTGGCCACAGGACTGGAAAAGGTCAGTTTTCATTCCAATCCCAAAGAAATGCAATGCCAAAGAATGCTCAAACTACTGCACAATTGCACTCATCTCACACACTAGCAAAGTAATGCTCAAAATTCTCCAAGCCAGGCTTCAGCAATACGTCAGCCATGGAATTCCAGACGTTCAAGCTGGTTTTAGAAAAGGCAGAGGAACCAGAGATCAATATGCCAACATTTGCTTGATCATTGAAAAAGCAAGAGAATTCCAGAAAAACATCTATTTCTGCTTTATTGACAATGTCAAATCCTTTGAATGTGTGGATCACAATAAACTGGAAAATTCTACAAGAGATGGGAATACCAGACCACCTGACTCACTTCTTGAGAAACTTATATGCAGGTCAGGAAGCAACAGTTAGAACTGGACATGGAACAACGGACTGGTTCCAAATAGGAAAAGGAGTACGTCAAGGCTTGTCACCTTGCTTATTTAACTTATATGCAAATATTGTCACCCTGTTTATTTAACTTCTATGCAGAGTACATCATGAGAAACGCTGGGCTGGAAGAAACACAAGCTGGAATCAAGATTGCTGGGAGAAATATCAATAACCTCAGATATGGAGATGACACCACCACTCTTATGGCAGAAAGTGAGGTAGAACTAAACAGCCTGCTGATGAAAGTGAAAGAGGAGAGGGAAAAAGTTGGCTTAAGCTCAACATTCAGAAAAGAAAGGTCATGGTCTCCAGTCCCATCACTTTATGGCAAATAGATGAATAAACAGTGGAAACAGTGGCTGAATTTATTTTGAGGGGCTCCAGTTTCACTGCTAATGCTGATTGCAGCCGTGAAATTAAACGACACTTACTCCTTGGAAGGAAAGTTATGACCAACTTAGACAGCATATTAAAAAACAGAGACATTATTCTGTCAACAAAAGTCCATCTAGTCAAGGCTATGGCTTTTCCAGTAGTCATCTATGGATGTGAGAGTTGGACTATAAAGAAAACTGAGTGTTGAAGAATTGATGCTTTTGAACTGTGGTGTTGGAAAAGACTCTTGAGAGTCCCTTGGACTGCAAGGAGATTCAACCAGTCCAACGTAAAGGAAATCAGTCATGGTTGTTCATTGGAAGGACTGATGTTGAAGTTGGAACTCCAATATTTTGGCCACCTAATGCAAAGAGCTGACTCATTTGAAAAGACGCTGATGTTGGGAAAAATGAAGGCAGGAGGAGAACGGGACGACAGAGGGTGAGATGGTTGGATGGCATCACCGACTTAATGGACATGAGTTTGGGTAAACTCCGGGAGTTGGTGATGGACAGGGAGGCCTGATGTGCTGTGGTTCATGAGGTCGCGAAGAGTCAGACACAACTGAGCGACTGAACTGAACTGCACTGACATATATATATATATGTAATAAAATATAATAAAATTGTAATATATATCCTCATGATAGTCAACATATCAGTGGAGTCAAATCTTTGCACTTTAAGTCCTCCCTGATGCTCCAGTAGATAAGAATGCACATGCTAAGGCAGGGGACATGGGTTCAGCAGGAGATATCTAGAAATGCTCGGCAATACCCACTCCACACCTGCTCCACCCCTTTCCATGGATTCCTATCATTTTCCCAGAAGCTGTAGAGGGGAGGTGAGGCTGGACCTACCTTCATCCTGGATATGGTGTATATTCAGCAGGGTGCAGTCCACCAGGAAAACCAGGAGGAAAAAAGGGCTGAGGAGAGGCAGAGCCATCTCATCTTGGTGGCCTTGCAGGAGGGCTCCTGAGGATGCTGAGGACGGACAGGCTGACCTTTTAATATCCTGGCTGAGGAGTGGGATCAGGTGATGAGGAGGGGAGTGGGCAAGGGGAGGAGTTGGGTCAGTCCTGTTTATTGTGTAATCTCCCTACCTAACCATGCCGCCTGCTTCTGTCTGCAGGGCTCAAATGCCCAGTAAGAGCACTTCTCACTTGATGATACCTGTGGGCCACATGTAAACACAGATTGTGATCAGAGAGATGGTGTCCTATATGGACAGTCAGGGAGCATCCCAGCCCCTAGAGCAGCGCCCGGCATGTGATGAATAAGTAGGTGGATGAGAGCAGATCAGAGGACAGACCAGTGACCAGCAGTGTGGTAACCAGGTCCTCCATTTCAGCCTCCTGCAGGTGTCATCTCACCTGGACCTCAATGTCCTGACCCCCTTCCCCTACCTCAGATGACAACTGTGACACAGGTCACCTTCCTACAACCGTTGCCACAGCTTCTCTGGTGGATGGACACTTGCGCTTTACCAGACATTGGTCCAGAAAGGTTCTTAGCTGGTGAAGGAGATGTTGTCCTGGGCAATAACCCTGTTTATGCATCAAAAAATGAGTAATGGGGGGTGCCTGAGGGGAAACAGGGAGCCGAATCTGTCTCCACAGTGTGTCCAGCAGTCACCCCTCACCTGGTTTCACAAACAGGAGAGCGGTCTCCCTGAGTGGACATCAGGCGACCTCAAAACACCATATCCACCCACTTCCTCCTGCTCTCTTCCTCTCTGTTGATGGGGCCATAGGACCTCAATTTGGGTACCAGCTATGCATTTTCCTACCTTTTTGTCTGAGGATTTTAACCTCTCAGAACCCCATGTCTTCAGGAGTCACATGAGACATGTGCTATGTACCCAGGTGGTTGCCATGGAAGCAATGGATGCAACAGGCATATATTCCTCCTCCCTAGAAGGCAAATCCTTTGCAGTAGTAATATTACTGTAATAAGTAACTTCTCCAGGCAAAACTTCAATTCTTTAATGTAACTAACATTATTCTAGACGCGTGAAATATGTAACTCATCTAATCCTAAAAATCTTTAAAGAAAGGGAGAGAAACTGTTGACACATCCTCATGTTACTGAGGACGGACCTGAGATATAAAGAAATGAAGCAATTAGCTTAGATCATAGCTTGTAGAGAGGATTTGGGCCCAGCGACCTGACTTAGAGGCTGTGCAAGTGCACTCTGCTGCACTGCAAGCTGTAGATTAGAGAGCACACACGCCACGCCCACCAGCCCTTCACTCTCTCTTGTTTATTACTTGTAGTTACAAACATAGAGCACCGTTGAGAATGGCGGGAGCTCTCAATACCAAGCTGGCTAAGTACACATGTGCATCGGAGTGTGTTACTCACAAAACAAGCCACTGGGAGTCGAGGGTCTACTCCCTTCTGAGACAATCCACGTGCATGATTTCATTTAGCATCATGTCAGTCCTACAACATCTGGGATTCTCGACGTTTGTGTGAAGCAGAAAGCAGAGGCTCAGAGGTAAAGCCCCTTGCTCAGAACACATAACCTGCAGATGGTAAAACAAGGATATGCATTCAGGAGGTGCTCCAGCCCTGCCCTTCTTTCTGAGTCAATCTCTGCATCTGAGACCAGGGAGTAGCTGAGACTCTTCCCAAAAGAAGCTCTTCTTTTCTCTCTTCTCGTCTCTCATCAGTCTGTCTGTCTCTCCCAATACCCTCCTCTCCTGATCCTCCTCACTCTTGTCCTAATTAGAGGCCCCCCAGGTCCACAAGCCTTCTGATGGGCCAGTTCTCACTCCAGTTCCCTCCTCCCTGTTCATGGATGTGTGGTCTCTAATTAGAAACCTCCCTGTCCCCTGCAGGCCTCTTTAGAGAAACTGAAGAACAGGAACAAACAGTCACTGTATACTAGATAAAGACAAGCAACCTCAACCCTCTGGGACCCCAGGTCATACTCTGCTTCTGTTCCTCAGTATCTCCATCTAATAATGAGAACCTTCAATTCCTTGGTCAAAGGTCACATGTTCAAATGGATGGAATGCACCTGGGGCAGACAGAAGATGTTTACATATTTGAGATGCTGTGTCATTGGAGAGGTATGTTCATATCCAAGTAATGGCTGATAACTTTCTGCTACATGATAAAAGAGCACCTGACATTTTGAAGCCTGCAGTATCTTTCTCCAGATCATTTTCAAAATTAAAAAGGAATGTAACCAGAGGATGCACATCAGTCTACAACATATGTGTCTTTAACTACAGAGTTCATTTTACAATTTTAGGAATTTATAAGATTTCACAATGGGACATCTCATTAAAAAAAATTTCTATCAATGTAAGACAAGTAAACAAACTGGCATCACAGTCCTGCTATTTAGCAAGGACCATGGGTCTCAAATGTGAGTGAGCATCAGAATTCCTTAGTCATTTGCTCAAACACAGATTTGAGATCCTCATCCTCAGAGTTTCATTTCAGTAGGTCAGGTTGGGACATGAGTAGCTGCACCAGCAAGGTTCCCAAGGTGCTGAGGGTGCTGCTCAAGGGACCACACTTTGAAAACCATGAACTAAGCTAAGAAGAGCAACCCTCTTCTCAGGAAGGGAGCATTCTCTCAGTTTCCATAATCTCCACCTTTCCTTATTGTCCGCCTGCCTCCACACCCACTCTGAACTTCCATTTACATTACTCACCTGTCCTTGAGGGAATTTAAAATTGTGACCTAAGATGTGGGCCCACAGTAAGTGTTGCCAAAAAGAATACCTTGCCCTTCTTTAACAATCTTATCAATTAAGTATCATTATTCCTTTTTTAGAGATGAAGATACTGAACCTCAGCTATGGAAAAGTGACTTTCTGGAAGACAAACAGATGAAAATCAGGAGGAAGATACTTGCCTGTTTTTCATGTGTTTTCAGATATTTCAATTTCAACAGTACACAAACAAATGAACACAACCCATGCATATCTATTTGATATTACACAGATGATGCATCAAAGGTATTGGACGAACTTCATGAGTGTCACATCATATTTATGAGAATAAGAGGTGGCCCCAGCCTCTCTGGCAGCATTCAGGCAGCCACATTCCCAAGGCTCTCGAAGTGCTGATGGGTGGAGGATGGAGGTGAGGATGCAGTGAGGAAGACGATTACAGCAGAATCAGGAATTCGCATCCCAGGCTCTACTCTCACTGCTCCACGAGGAGCTTCTCTCCTGCACTGTTTCCATCCTTACTTATACATTTGTGGACTATCCTATGTACCTGGAACTGTGCAAAGTTCTATAGATAAAGGAAAGTCCTGCTGTCATGGTGCTTAGAGCCAACTGGATGAGGCAGGAGCAAAGCAAGTAGTCATATGAGAGAGAGAAAAGAGGCAGATTTCTGCTGAGGATGTAGGGTTGAGAAGCAAGAGGGAAAGGCTGAATATTATCACAAACAGCCAGACCTCAGCCTTGACTGGGTCCTCCTTGGACTTCAGCTTCCCAGGGGAGCCCAGTTCTCATGGCCTCTGCAGAAGGAAAGGAACTTGATGATTGACTCTCAGAAGCCCCAGATCCTGACACTATGTACCTGGACAGGACCTAAGCCATCCTGGAAATGAGCAACCACAGTGCTCTCAGTAGCACAATGACAATCAAAAAGGAAGTGAATTTTCAAGCCGAGGAGGGGTAGAACTACAGACCTGCTCTGTGGCATGGCAGACTTACTCTTCCCATGCAAGAAGGGAGAATGAGTAAACTCAGATTATCAGGACGGTGCTTCTAGGGCTGATCTTTTGCCAAGTTGGCACCTGGAGGACATGCTCAGCACATGGTTTCTAAGGGCACTGCAGCCACTTCTCCCAGGAGGTAGCAAGGAAAATAGCCACTGTGGGCGATTTTGAGGAGTGTGTACCCTCATGAGCTCCACCTATTTCCCAGCCCTTTCCCTCTCCCCATTCTATGCCTGCTATCTTACCCAGAATAGGATAGCACCCGCTCTTAACACAGCCTGGTCCCCATTGTAATCTTTATTCTTATCATTTTAGCACCATATACAAAAATATCCCAGAAGCTGGACTTGGCATTGTAGCTGTGTCTGATTAGTTTGGCCTTGCAGGGACCTGTGTATGGAGGCTCCAGGCACACGTCAGGTCACAGGGCTGTAGGGATGGGAGGATCTCAGTGAAATAGGAAGATGGTCATCACAGCTGGGTCTAAACAGTCAATACAGAAAATATCAGTTTGTTTGCAATAGAGACTGGTAGGGGTGCATGTGAAAAAGCTGCTTCATATCTTGTTTCGTAGGACATTATTATTCATGTTTTTAGGCCTCAGATCGACAGGGTAATATTGTAAATAATTACATATCATTATATTCAAAAGCAGAGACATTACTTTGCCGACTAAGGTCCGTCTAGTCAAGGCTATGGTTTTTCCACTGGTCATGTATAGATGTGAGAGTTGGACTGTGAAGAAGGCTGAGCACCAAAGAATTGATGCTTTTGAACTGTGGTGTTGGAGAAGACTCTTGAGAGTCCCTTGGACTGCAAGAAGATCCAACCAGTCCATTCTGAAGGAGATCAGCCCTGGGATTTCTTTGGAAGGAATGATGCTAAAGCTGAAGCTCCAGTATTTTGGCCACCTCATGTGAAGAGTTGACTCATTGGGAAAGACTCTGACGCTGGGAGGGATTGGGGGCAGGAGGAGAAGGGGACGACAGAGAATGAGATGGCTGGATAGCATTACAGACTCGATGGACATGAGTCTGAGTGAACTCCAGGAGATGGTGATGGACAGGGAGGCCTGGCGTGCTGCAATTCATGGGGTCACAAAGAGTCGGACAGACTGAGCGACTGAACTGAACTGATGTTTTGACATGAATTGGCATGTTGCAACTGATTAGCTGCTAATACAACAGGAGTAAAAGATACATATTAAGAATATTCTCCATATGTTAATCATGACTGGAGCTGGACATTGGTCCATGAGTTACGACAGAGAATGAGATGGCTGGATAGCATTACAGACTCGATGGACGTGAGTCTGAGTGAACTCCAGGAGATGGTGATGGACAGGGAGGCTTGGCGTGCTGTGATTCATGGGGTCGCAAAGAGTCAGACACGACTGAGCGACTGAACTGAACTGATGTTTTTACATGAATTGGCATGTTGCAACTGATTAGCTGCTAATAGAACAGGAGTAAAAGATACATATTAAGAATATTCTCCATATGTTGATCATGACTGGAGCTGGACATTGGTCCATGAGTTTATGACATGTATGTAGCTGAAAGCTTCCAGTATAAAAAAAGAAAGTGTGAAGGCATTATGATTTAATGGAGGAAAACTTGGAAGAAAATCCCCCACTGTGTTCACATAATGGGCACTGAAGTTAAGGAATATTGAGAGTATATTGATACTTTGACTTATATAAGAAGTATTAATTGGTCTTTTAACCATTCTTCGAAACGAGCTTTAAAACGATTGGTTTCCTAAGAGATGACAGAACCAAGGGAGTCTTCCATGATGTGAGGGAGGTCACTAGCAAAACCTCAATCTAACCTTAGAATGGAAGTTTGTTGCCTGGGTAACCAACACCTGATTTGGTGGTTGAGTACTTTGCTTTTTTAAATTTATACATTGTTTTATTTGTAGGAAATTGCTTCACAGAGTTTTGTTATTCTCTGTGAATCATCAACATGAATCAGTGATAGATATAGGTTTTAATTCCCACCTTCTGCTTTTCCCTGACCCCAAACCTCACAGCGAGTTGGGAGTTTTAAGGGTGAATACATCACAAATGCCTAAAGATTTAATGAATCCTGATTTGTGATGAAGCTGCCACAGAAGTCTCAATACAGCAAGTTATTCATGTTATTCTAAGGAACTGAGATCAATCCAGGCAACAATATGGATACACACTTCATCATGGCTCCTCTGGAAAATACAGCAGCCTGCCCAGGGGCCTGTCTCTGCCTATCGCCCCCTAGAGGCCACTCTCCACACTACAGCCACAAGAATCCTGTTTCAAAGTGAATCCTATCCCCTGGCTCCCATGACCATTCCCTCAGCAAACCCCTCGCTTTCTAATAGTTAAATTCTGATTCTTAATATTCTACAAGCCTCTTCATGACTTGTCCTTGGGACCTCTCTATCTCATCCTGTCCACTCCCCTGCTCCTCAACCCTCTCAGCCTCAGCCACTCTGTTCCCGGTTGCGGCTCTAACGCTCAGGCACTTTTTTGCACAGCTCTGTCCAAAGCTTCCTTATCACAGAGTATTTCCTTGACCCTTGCCACATTCCTAATCCCCAAAACTCCTTCTTCACAGCACCCATCGTAGCTGGCATAGGATATTCCCTAGTCTTCACTGTGTGTTTCCCTCCTTAATGCGTATATTATTTTACTGTATTTTGTTTATAGCTGTTTCCTTGCTCTCAAATCAGAAAGATCCATTTTGATAAATAATCCTCAAGTAAATAACTCTTATATTTCATACTCATGCCAAGTACATCATCACTGTAGAGAGTCAATAGAGTAATATTCCTATTAGTCTCTATGATGGTGAGTCCTATCTATATAATTATGAATGCAACTGTCATCAATATCATTGTAGAAAAATAATATATAGTCTGATATGAGCAAAGGGAAGGGCACTGAGTCTTTACTAAGATCATAACAGCCTGGGAAAAACAGTCTTGGCCCCAAGAGCAAACTCAACAAAGTACTTCATTTCTTGCTCTGCCTACAGTTGCCTCTGAACTGATGACTCTCCACTGGCACTCAACTCTCTGATTAATTTCATCACAAAAAATGATCATTTTGTGACACATTTGTTTTTTTGCACATGTCATGGAGAAGTAAATGTAGGTAGGTTGACAAGTCTTTCAGGTGAAAATGCTTTGTATATAGTCTGATATGAGCAAAGGGAAGGGCACTGAGTCTTTACTAAGATCATAACAGCCTGGGAAAAACAGTCTTGGCCCCAAGAGCAAACTCAACAAAGTACTTCATTTCTTGCTCTGCCTACAGTTGCCTCTGAACTGATGACTCTCCACTGGCACTCAACTCTCTGATTAATTTCATCACAAAAAATGATCATTTTGTGACACATTTGTTTTTTTGCACATGTCATGGAGAAGTAAATGTAGGTAGGTTGACAAGTCTTTCAGGTGAAAATGCTTTGGGGGAAAATGGAAACCACTGGCCACAAAGGTGTAAATTCTTTGTCTTCATGACTAGTAATCCTTTCAAAAATCTCTAGAAACATAGTGACCCTGCTCTCATGAAAAAGCTTATGTCATGGAGAAGTAAATGTAGGTAGGTTGACAAGTCTTTCAGGTGAAAATGCTTTGGGAGAAAATGGAAACCACTGGCCACAAAGGTGTAAATTCTTTGTCTTCATGACTAGTAATCCTTTCAAAAATCTCTAGAAACATAGTGACCCTGCTCTCATGAAAAAGCTGTAGGTGGGACTATCCCCAGAGACATAGCATGTAGGTGGTAGGATGAGACAAGATACAATCTGTCACAACCCATTTTATCAAGTCCCTGATTCTGCTAAAAATTCTGAAAATGCAGAAAACTACTGAGGGGTTCTGAGTGCTCTATTCAACATAATGTAGTACCCTTTCCCTGAGCCTCAACCCAGACAGAAACGGAAAAAAAGTGTAAGTCTGAGTGTTGTCCCTGACACCAAACATGTGGGGTCTTTGCCAACAGCAACCAGTTCTTCCACACCCACTGGACATCCAGGAGTCTGTTCACTTCTGACACTAAATTTGCAGAGGTGATCCAGACTTTATAGGGTGAGGGTCCATTCATGAACACAGCCCACCCTTCAAGTTTTGATCACAAGTCCTAGGATCACTTACATGTGTGACCAACTGGCTGTCAATTCAAAGAATCCTTAGCCAAATTCCAAATATTCAGAACTACTCACAGAACTGAGGACCCTTTACTTGTGGGCCCCAGTTATTATAAACTATAAAACTCTGAGACAGCTAGAGAGAGGAAAAGCATAAGGCAAAGAAGGAGTAGGAATTGCCAAGCATCTACACTATCTCCAGACACTCCTCCTTTACAAACCTTTGATGTTATCAACCCTCTGAAGCTTTCTAAATTCAGTGTCCTTGGGTTTTAATTGATGGTTTGGTGTGTTCAGGCTGATTGACTCTTTGGCCATTATTGGCAGAATTCAGAATCTATTCTCTTCTCCCCAGGGGGACTGTTAATTCTAACCCTCTAAACAGCTGATGGCATTTCTGAAGTCCAGCTGTACACAGATACTATCTAAGTTCTTTTCCTTCAGAGATTTCAGTGCTTAAAGTAAGACAATAAATTCCAAGAGTTTCCAGCATCCTGGGGCATGAACCAGGACAAGGATCAAACTGGATCTTTTTACTATTCCAAAGTAGAGTTTAAGGAAAAGGAAGAAACCAGGAATAGACAGTCTCAGAAATGAAATTCATGATTTTGTAAAATGAGGTGGGATATTTTTTTAAAAAGCAGAACACATAATAATACTTCTGAGAGTCAAGAAATGTCCTTGGAGTTCAACTGCTCACTTCCCAGAAGAAATCCTCAGAGGGCTGGCAGCATCCACCACACTCCTCTTCCTGCCCCTTCCATGCACTCCCTTCCTTTCCCTCCAGTCTGTAGAGGACAGGTGAGCTGGAATGTAACCCAGACCCGGTTGCTTTTTTCACTCCCCAGAAAGCTGGCCAGAAGGGTCCCCAGGAGGATGAGAAGGGCTGCAGAAAGTCAGAGTGTGCTCATGTTTTTGGGCTTTAAGAATGGCATTTATGGAGAGAAGGGTGCTGACAGATATGTTTACACCCCAGCTGATGGGTAAGAATAAACGCAAAAAGGGGAGTGTGGAAAAGGAGGATTTGGGGTCAGCCATGTGCAATATGTAATCTCATCACCTTCCATTGTCCTGCTTCTGCCTGTATGTGTCTGCTCAGTAACTCAGCCTGATCTGACTCTTTGAGACCCCATGGACTGTAGACCGCAATGTTCCTCTGTCCTGCTTCTGTCTGCTTTGGCGAGGATGCCCAGGAAGTATGATTCTAAACTTGACTCTGTCTGTGGTCTTGTGAGAAAACAGAATGTGATTCTCCATGTGGAATTTTGAGTATAGTCACTCTAGGAGCATTCCAGCACCTAGAGTACTGCATGGCACAAGATGGATAGTCCATGAGTGGATGAGAGCTGATCAAAGACTGCTAGGTGACCAGCAGTGTGTTAGCCCAAGTCCTCCTTTACATCCTCATGAGGAGACTTCATATATACCTGTAAGTGCGCTCCCTCTCACATTAGCTCCACCTACTTCAGAAGAGAGGTATGACACAGGTAGGCTTCCTGCAACCATTGTGGCAGCATCTCTACTGGAATTCACAAGCTGTTTACCTGGCACTGGTCCAAAGAGATATTGAGCTGGGGAAGAGCAGCTCCATCTGGGGCACAAACTCTGATATTCTGGGTAGAAATAAAGTAAATGGAGTGGGCAGAAGGGAAACAGAGACATAAACCCATCTCCAGAGCATGACCACCCACTGCCCCTCACTTGGTTTCACCAAGAGGAGAGCTACCTGCCAGAGTGGACCTCAGGGATTAGAGTGGATCTCAGGGATTAGAGTGTTGGGTAGAAATAAAGTAAATGGAGTGGGCAGAAGGGAAATAGAGACATAAACACATCTCCAGAGCATGACCACCCACTGCCCCTCACTTGGTTTCACCAAGAGGAGAGCTACCTGCCAGAGTGGACCTCATGGATCAGAGTGGATCTCAGGGATTAGAGTGGATCTCAGGAACTTTGCAAGATTACCTATCACCAATATGCCCCCTCCTCAACTCTGGACTCTCCTCTAGTGGTTTTCGAAACAGAAGAGTTCAGTTTGAGTCTCAGTTCTGCCATTTTCTAACTATGTGATCTGCAGCTGGAAATTACCCTCTCCTTCACTTGTGACATGATATTGTGTTGCTCATATCCTGGGGCTTCTCTGAATCATTAGAGGCCACAGACATATATTCTTCTCCCTGCAAAGTCAAAATCCTTTGAAATAATTATGATCAGTAATTATGATAACTAACACTTTACTTTTCCAACAAAGGTCCATCTAGTCAAGGCTATGGTTTTTTCCAGTGGTCATGTATGGATATGAAACTTGGACTGTGAAGAAAGCTGAGCACCGAAGAACTGATGCTTTTGAACTGTGGTGTTGGAGAAGACTCTTGAGCTTTGGATTGCAAGGAGATCCAACCAGTCCATTCTGAAGGAGATCAGCCCTGGGATTTCTTTGGAAGGAATGATGCTAAAGCTGAAACTCCAGTACTTTGGCCACCTCATGGGAAGAGTTGACTCATTGGAAAAGACTCTGATGCTGGGAGGGATTGGGGGTAGGAGGAGAAGGGGACGACAGAGAATGAGATGGCTGGATGGCATCACTGACTCAATGGATGTGAGTCTGAGTGAACTCTGGGAGTTGGTGATGGACAGGGAGCCCTGGCATGCTGCAATTCATGGGGTCACAAAAAGTCAGGCACAACTGAGTAACTGAACTGAACTGAACACTTAACTAAGTTATGACTTTATGGTGGTCATAGCAAACACCCTCTTCCAACAACACAAGAGAAGACTCTACACATGGACATCACCAGATGGTCAATACCGAAATCAGATTGATTACATAATTTGCAGCCGAAGATTGAGAAACTCTATACAGTGAGCAAAAACAAGACTGGGAGCTGACTGTGGCTCAGATCATGAACTCCTTATTGCCAAATTCAGACTTAAATTGAAGAAAGTTCCTGGAATGCTAAGTCAAGTGGGCCTTAGAAAGCATCACTACAAACAAAGCTAGTAGACAAGATGGAACTCCAGTTGAGCTATTTCAAACCCTAAAAGATGATGCTGTGAAAGTGCTGCCCTCAATATGCCAAAAATTTGGAAAACTCAGCAGTGGCCATGGGACTGCAAAAAGTCAGTTTTCATTCCAATCCCAAAGAAAGGCAATGCCAAAGAATGTTCAAACTACCACACAATTTCACTCATCTCACGCGAGCAAAGTAAGGCTCAAAATTCTGCAAGTCAAGCTTTAACAGTACGTGAACTGTGAACTTGCAGATGTTCAAGCTGGAATTAGAAAAAGCAGAGGAACCAGAGATCAAATGGCCAACATCCAGTGGATTATGAAAAAAGCAAGAGAGTTTCAGAAAAACATCTACTTCTTTACTGACTATGCCAAAGCCTTTGACTGCGGATCACAACAAACTGTGGAAAATTCTCCAAGAGATGGCAGTATCAGAACAATTTACTTGCCTCCTGAGAAATCTGTATGCAGGTTAAGAAGCAAAAGTTAGAACTGGACGTGGAACAACAGACTGGTTCCAAATTGGGAAAGGAATACATAAGGCTGTATATTGTCACCCTACTTATCTAATATATGCAAAATACATCATGCAAAATGCCAGGCTCTATGAAACACAAGCTGGAATCAAGACTGCCAGGAGAAATATCAATAACCTCAGATAACAACAAACTGTGGAAAATTCTCCAAGAGATGGCAGTATCAGAACAATTTACTTGCCTCCTGAGAAATCTGTATGCAGGTTAAGAAGCAAAAGTTAGAACTGGACGTGGAACAACAGACTGGTTCCAAATCGGGAAAGGAATACATAAGGCTGTATATTGTCACCCTACTTATCTAATATATGCAAAATACATCATGCAAAATGCCAGGCTCTATGAAACACAAGCTGGAATCAAGACTGCCAGGAGAAATATCAATAACCTCAGATATGCAGATGACACCACCCTTATGGCAGAAAGCAAAGAAGTCTAAAGGGTCCCTGGCACCAGTCCCATCACTTCATGGCAAATAGATGGGGAAGCGATGGAAATGGTGAGAGACTGTAGTTTCTCGACTGTATTTTGAGGGGCTCCAAAATCACTGCAAATGGTGACTGCAGCCATGAAATTAAAAGGCGCTTGCTCCTTGGAAGAAAAACTATGACCAAACTAGATAGCATATTAAAAAGCATAGACATTGCTTTGCCAACAAAGTTCTGTCTAGAGAAAGCTATGGTTTTTCCAGTAGTTATGTATGGATGTGAGAGTTGGACTATAAAGAAGTATAGCACCGAAAAATTGATGCTTTGATTTGTGGTGTTGTAGAAGAATCTTGAGAGTCCCTTGGACTGCAAGGAGATCAAACCAGTCAATCCAACTGGTTCATACCAGTCAATCCTAATCAAACCAGTCAATTCAGGACTGAAATCAGTCCTGAATACTCATTGGAAGAACTGATGCTGAAGCAGAGACTCCAATACTTTGGACACCAGATGCAAAGAACTGATTCCTTAGATTATACTCTGATGCTAGTAAAGAAAGGTGGAGGAGAATGGGTCGACAGAGGATGAGATGGTTGGCTGGCATCACCGACTCAATGTACATGAGTCTGAATAAGCTCTGGGAGTTGGGATGGACAGGGAGGCCTGGTGTGGTGCAGTCCATGAGGTCACAAAACGTCAGAAATGACTGAGCAACTGAACTGAACTGAACTGAACACTTAACAACGTTGTCGAGAGAGTCAAATAAACACAAGGAGGAGTGGGGAAAGGGCTGGACCAAGGTGAGATCAATCACTGAAGCATGAGGGCTTTTGGCTACCTCTGAGGAAGGAGATCTATTAGGAACTGAGACGGTGACTCCAATCTGGCACTGGGGCAGTCTCCCCGAGGGTGTCTAGAAGATGACACTAATAAGGTCAATGTTATTTCTTCCTTTCTTTACTCCAGTTGACAGCTCATTTAAGAGCAGTCAGGAACAGAGGAAAATAAAACTCTCTGCTTCTAGACAATTTGCCTTAGTCTGTGGTGTTCAAAGCACGTTAGCATTGAAATCATCATGATTCTCGAAGTACCCAGATCTGGGCAGTTTTTAATGTAGATATCATATTTCTCTTTTTGCTAAAAAAGAACCTGTATTACAGGGAGATAAAATGACTTGCCCAAGATCACAAAACACAGTGAGTTACTGAAGCCAAACTCTTTTCATTAATATCAAGTCATTTTTATTACACTGTTATAAACTAATAATGATCCAAAATTAAATAACATATATTATAGCATTACTCCTCTTCTTGGATCACTGCCTCGTTGTGGCAAAGGGGCTTGAGTAACTCAATGAATCTATGAGCCATATGTAGGGCCACCCACGTTGGACAGGTCATAGTGGGGAGTTCTGACAAAATGTGATCCACTGGAGCAGAGAATGGCATACCACCCCAGTATACTTGCCATGAGGACCTCATGAACTGTATTAAAGGATGAAAAGATATGACCCTGAAAGATGAGTTCCCCAGGTCAGAAGCTGTCCAATATGCTACTGGGGAAGAGCAGAGGAGAACTACTAATAGCCTCAGAAGAATGAAGCGGCTGGGCCTATGGGAAATGATGTTCAGTTGTGGATGTGTCTGGTGATGAAAGTTAAATAAGATGCTGCAAAGAACAGTACTGCATAAGGAACCTAGAATGTTATGTCCATAATTTGATGTAAACTGGACGTGGTCAAACAGGATTGGTAACAATAGACATCAACATCTTAGGAATCAGTGAACTGAAATGGGCAGGAATGGTGAATTTAATTCAGATGACCATTTATCTACTATGGTGGGTAAGGAACCTATAGAAAAAATGGAGTAAACCTCATAATCAGCAAAACAGTCTGAATTGCAGTACTTGGGTGCAACCTCAAAAATGACAGCATGAATTCAGCTCATCTCCAAGGCAAGCCAATCAACATCACAGTAATTCAAGTTTATTCCCCTACTACTGATGCTGAAGAAGCTGATGTTGATCATTTCTCTGAAAACCTAGAAGACCTCATATAACTAACTCTAGAGAAAAAAAAAAAGTGGTCTACTCATCACTGAGGATTGGAATGCAAAAGTAAGAAATCAAGAGATACCTGGAGTAACAGGCAAGTTTGGCCTTGGAGAACAATACAAAGCAAGGCAAAGACACACTGAATTCTACCAAGAATGCACTGGTCATAGCAAATACCCTTTATCCACAATACAAGTTCACACCTGGACCTCACCAAATGGTCAATACCAAAATTATTTTGGTTGAATTCTTTGTAGCCGGAGATAGAGAAGCTGTGTACAGTCAACAAAAACAATACCAGGAGCTACTTTGGCTCAGATCAGGTTCTCATAGCAAATATAAGGCTTAAACTAAAGAAAGCAGGGAAACTACTAGGCAAATGAGAAACAACTTAAATCAAATGCACTTTAAATATGTAATAGAGGTAGCAAATAGATTTAAGGGATTAGGACTTGTAAACAGTGTACCTGAAGACCTATGGATGGAGGTAAAGCAAGGCAAAGATACACTGAATTCTACCAAGAATGCACTGGTCATAGCAAATACCCTTTATCCACAATACAAGTTCACACCTGGACCTCACCAAATGGTCAATACCAAAATTATTTTGGTTGAATTCTTTGTAGCCGGAGATAGAGAAGCTGTGTACAGTCAGCAAAAATAATACCAGGAGCTACTCTGGCTCAGATCAGGTTCTCTTTAAGCAAAAAGGCTTAAACTAAAGAAAGCAGGGAAACTACTAGGCAAATGAGAAACAACTTAAATCAAATGCACTGTAAATATGTAATAGAGGTAGCAAATAGATTTAAGGGATTAGGACTTGTAAACAGTGTACCTGAAGACCTATGGATGGAGGCCAATAATATTGTACAGGAGGCAGCAAACCAAACTATTCCAAAGAAAAAGAAAAGCCAGAAGGCAAAGTAGAGTATTTAAGTGGTCTCTGGCTGGAAATATTAACAATTACAAGCCTTATCTTTATTTTATACTAAAGAAAGCAAAGCTCAGAAATGTTGAGAATTTGCCCAAGATTAGAAAGATATGAAAAATAGCACCAACACCCTGTCTGCTCTCATTTATTGAAATACTACCACTTGTTGTGTCTCCATGCCAAACTTTACTAAACTGTGGTTAAACAGATACTGTCCATTTCCAAAGTTGCCTCCATTCTAAATCTTCCCAGATGCAGAGCAGGAACGCATCATCAAAGTCCCTCTGCTTGGGAGAGTGAGGACCTGCCATGCTAGGCAATGAATAAAGCAGCTATGAATAAAGCCAATGAATAAAGCCATCTCTATGCTTCCATTTCTTCCCTTGAAAGATTCTTAACATGATTAATAGAAACATGTAGGCAAAATGTTAACACAGAGCCAGGGATAATAAATGGGAGCTATACTTTTTTAACTGAAGTAAGAAGCTCCCTCTCCATGTGTGGGAATCAGATTTCTGATAAAAGTAGGCAATTGAGTCTCCTACACATTCCCCTTCTGGGATTCAGGAGGAAACCCGCCCTGTGTTTGAATGAAATTAGAAGGAAGGAAGAAAAGTTGTCCTCTTGCTATGTGCATCTCCCAGGATTCTGTGTAACTTGTGTTCCTATTAAGAAGTCATTGATGATATAATGGGTTTGCTTCCTATACCTGATAGGGCAGTTTGTGGAAAGGGAATGGGGAGGGACCCACTGTCTGAAGAACAGAGAAGGACCACCAATTCCCTGGACTCCATTGGTTAAGGTTTGTAATTACAAACAACAGACTCCACTCCAGTCAGTTTAATTTTGAATATATATTTATTGAAATATAACCTATAATGTTTGAAGCTACAGAAATAAATATTGCAACATCATTGTGCAGCTAAGGATCTTTCTTAAAACAAACTCTTCTCCCATAACTGATGATGAGAACTTGATGCTGGAAATTCCACCATGGACACCCACGGGAGAGTAGAGGTGTTGGGAAGGGTGATAAAGGTGAGGATACTGTGAGGATGAGGGTAAAACAAAACCCCTGTGTTACATCACAGCCTTGTAGTTAATCTGGTCATGAGGAATGTGCTCCTACATTCCTTCCTTCCATCCTCAAATAATTACCAACTGTCTCATTGTTTTCAGGAGCTGTGTGAAGTGTAGGGGTAACGAGAAGGCAGATTCTCATGGTGCTGAGAGCCAGCTGGATGAGACAGAATCAAGACATGCTGACCAATAGAGGAAAGGAAACAGGCAGGCTCTGCTGAGGAGGGTAGGGGAGAGAAGGACTGCGAGGAGACAGGAGAGGTTCAGACACAGCCACAGCCCAGTCCTGAAAGACTCCTCCTCGGACTTCAGTTTCCAGAAACCACTCTCTGCATGTCCTCTGCAAAAAGAAAGGAACTTTTTGAGTGCCATCATTGTAGCCCCAGACCTGGACACCCATCATCTTGACAGATCCTATGTTTTCAAAAAACTATAGAACTGTTGTCTTCATGACTCAACGGCCACAACAAGAAAGAAGTGAGTTTTCGAAGTCTAGATGTGGTGCTCAGGAGTCTTGCAGACCTACCCTGGAGGCTTCCCTAGTGGCTCAGAGGGTAAAGTGTCTGCCTGCAATGCAGGAGACCTGGGTTTGATCCCTGGGTTGGGAAGATCCCTGGAGAAGGAAAAGGCAACCCACTCTGGTACTCATGCCTGGAAAATCCCATGGGCAGAGAAGTCTGGTAGGCTACAGTCCATGGGGTCGCAAAGAGTCAGACACTACTGAGCAACTTTCCCTTCTTTCCCTTTCCCTTTCTGTCTATATAATTATGGATGTTGCTAGGGGTGATATGATACAGTAATCATGTGCAAATATATATCTCCTCATGAAGTCTTTTAAGAAAGATTGGTATGATGCCTTTGAATAGCCTTAAAACTTCTGTAAGACTTCTGAAGCCATCCAGTGGTTAAGAATCACCCTCTGTTGAAATAGTCATAGGTTCAGTCCCTTGTCAGGGAAATGCACTCCCAAATGGTGTAGACACTAAGGTGGCAGGGCATAAATTCTTTATATTCATGACTGGTGCTCTGTTCAAAGAATGCACATTTTTCCCCTCTTCAGATGAGGAAACTGCAGATAACTTTCCCCAGGAAACAGAGCACATGTGTGGTAGAGTCAGGACAAGTTGCTATGATGCACAACACATCTGATACAATGCCTGATTCTACCAGGAATTCAGAAAATATTACTTCCAAGTGTTTCTGGAGCCAGTGTCCTAGTTTCATTACTACTTTGTACCCAAGGTAACCTAAGCCCCCAATTCACAGGGCAGAGTGAGCCTGGGTTTATCCTAACACAAATATGTGGTGTCTCTACCAACATCAATCAATTCCCCAGACTCCCACTGAGCGTCCCCACTCAACTGACTTCTGATATGAAATCCATGCAGTTAGTGCAGATTGCACAGGTTGAGTGCTCAGGACTTTTCACTTTAGTGCCAGCCACGTGGTCCCCACTTACTTTTGCTTGTGACCAAATGGCTAAAATGGGGAGGTCCATGACCTCACCTCCATGTTCAGTAACTGAAGGTTACTGATGATTAAACTGAAGAAAGCAACGTACTTACTGTTCTCATTTCCACAGATGGATATGCATAAAAAATCAACAAACAGTGAAATGGAGGAGATGTATAGGCCAAAGGGGGAATGGAGGTGTGTGGAGCCTCTGTTCCCTAGTGAGCATAGCACCCTTACAATCGTATTCACCACCCAGAAAACTCTCTGAACCCAAATATTTCTGCACTGTTGAGGTTTCAAGAAATAGCCTTATTGATGGAATCAGTGGCCATTGGTGATTGATTTGAATCTCAGTGCCCTTCCCTCTTCCCTGAGGTGCAGAAACTACATACCTTTATTGTCCTCACTGAGTGTTGAGTATTGAGGAATGAGCGTTGGGAATTCCTCTACTGTATGGTTATCAAATTGTGCTCTGGAAATCATCACGTGACCTGTGAAAGAGTAAATTTCAACAGTTTCAGGAGGCCAACTTCATGAAACAGGAAAATGATCAAGCATGAATAAGCCAATAGCAGTCAAAAGACAAGGGAAAGAGCCTGGAGGCTTCGTAATATTGTATCAGCCTTGGCCATACAAGGGCTGTGTTTCTTTGCTTTCCCTGCCGTTGCCCTCCTCCATGGCTTGACATCTTTTCATTACCTTAATAATGCATGAATAAATATTATTTGAAAATAAATAGTTTTACCTGGCCACAGCAACTAGGTAGAGAATTTTTCTTCAGATTAACACGTTGTGGTGCCAAATGGACACATCTGGTCGTGACACGTGAACAAACTCTTCCTGGTTATAACTCGTCATCTATTTGAAGAACTCATGTAGCGTGTTTCCCCTGTTCAGATGAGGAAACATCAAATGACTTGCCCCAGGATGCAAGCCTGTGGGTGGCGCAGTCAGGGCAAGACACTGCCATGTCATCACTCACTTGGTACATTGCTGATTCTGACAGGAACTCCAATAAACAGATAACTGGTAAGAGTTTCTGGGTAGAGTGTTCTGCTTTTAATACTCACCTCTCCTCAAGCCACACCTGAGCCCTCACATCAGAGGGTAAGTTGGATTTTTACATGAACTCAAATACGTGTTTTCTCCACAACACCATCCAATCCCCAACATCCAACTATCAATTGATTTCTGATACCATATCTGTGGAGTTAGTGTCGAAACCACAGGCTGAGGTGTCAAGACTGCCCTGACTTCAGATGTCAGCCATGTGGGCTCCAGTTACCATGCTTCTGACCAAGTGACTCAAAGTCGAACTTTCCATGACCTCAACTCCATGCTCAATCTCAACTGAACCAGCGACCAAACTCAGGAGAACTCTTACTCACTTTCCTCACATTAATGTACAGGATAAAATGAGAAATAGCTAAATGAAGGAGACGTTTAGGGCAAAGAGGAAGTAGATGTGAGCAGAGCCTCCATGCCCTGGTGAGCCCAGCACCCTCACCTCATCGCCATTTTTTCCCACTTCAAAAGCTCTCTGAGCCAATATTTATGGATTTTTATTGAGGTTTCACTCAACAAACATATATATTGACTCATCAGCCAGTGGTGACTGAGCTCAGTCTCAGGGGCCTCCTCTCTCCCCATAGGTGCTGAATGTTCTAACCTTTCAGGACTTTATGGTTTCAGCCAATCCTTGTGTTATTCTGGATTCCTTTATGCAATCTTGGTACTTATAAAAGACAAAGATTTCAAAATTTTCAGGAATGCACCAGGACAAGTTTCAAATATGGATAATAAAACAATAGTCAAAAGTGGACAAAGGAAAAAGCCTGAAGAATTTGCTAATATTATACCAGCCTTGGTCCCACAAGCCAACCACATAAGGACTGGGTTTCATTCTTTCCTGGCAGTTCCACTTCTCAGTAGTCCAGGTCTGTGTGATTAATTTTTAAAGAGGGATAATCATTATTTGACAAATAAATGTTCTTTCTGGCCCCAAGCAAATAGGTAGAGAAATCTTTCAAGAACATATCATGGTGGAAAATGATTATACTTGGCCATGAAATGTGAATAAGCTGTTTATAATTGACTGATAATACTTGTACCACTTATCTGCTGTTCAGATGAGGACTACAGATGACTTGCCAGAGAACTGAAGGCATGGGAATGACAGGGTCTGAACGAGATACTCCCCTGTCATAACCCACTTGATATACTATCCTATTCTGCCAGGAACTCTGAAAATACCAATAACTGGCAAGAGTTCCTGGATGCAGAGTCCCACTTTCATTACTCCCCTGTCCTGTGACTCATCTGAGCTCCCAAAGCACAAGGAGAGTGAGTTGGGTTTTCCCGACACCAGATATGTGGTGTCTCTAGCAACAATATCCAATTCCTCCAAACACCCAACGGGTGTCCAACGGGATGGTTTAATTCTGACAGGGAATCCAGGGAGTTAGTATAGATTGTGCAACTGGAGGGCTCAGAATTGTCCTCAGCTCAGAGGTCAGCCATGTTGGCCCAAGTCATACCTGATTTGACAAAATGTCCAAAACTGGGAAGTTCCATTATTCCACTCAATAAATCTGATGACCAAACTCAGGAAGACCACTCACAGAGGGATCTCACATTGTTATGAAGGACAAATCTTGGCACAGTGAAGGGAGGGAGTTGTGCAGGGGAAAGTGGAAATGGAGGTGTGGGGAGCCTCCATGCCCTAGGGAACACAGGACCCTCACATACCATCATATGTTACCACTCCAAATGCTCCCTGAATGCCCACATTCATGGATTCTTATTGAGGTTATTGAGGTTTCACTAAACAGGCATTCTGATTGAATCATTGGCCAGTGGCACCCGTTCTCAATCTCAGCACCCTCTCCTCTCCCCACAGGTGCAGAAAATTCAAACCTGTAATAACACTGTCGAGTGTACATGATCTCCCAATCCATGTCGATGTGTAGCAAAACAAATACAGTATTGTAAAGCAAAACAAACTAAAAAAATAAAAAATTAATAAAAAAAAATAAAAATAAAAGTTCCCCACTCAAAAAAAAAAAAATAACACTGTCGATATTTTTAACCACATCTATTACTGAATGCTTCTCAGGTCCCAGTTGATGGTTTGTCTCCATGCCTATGAAAGACAGTAAATTCCAACAGTTTCGGGAAGCCTGGGATGTGAACCAAGCTAAGGATCAAATATGCAAATAAAATAGTAGTCAGCAGTGGACAAGGGAGGGTGTAAATATGGATAATAAATAATAGTCAAAAGGGGACATGGGAAAGGGCCTGGAGACTTTCTTAATATTGTCTCAACTTTGGTCCCAGAAGTCACCCTACATAGGACTGTGTTTTTCCCTTTCCCTGTGGCACATTCATCCCAGGTCTTTCTGGTTATTTTTCATGATAGAGGAAAGCTCACTATTTGATACATAAATATACTTTCTGGCCCAAAGTAAGTAGTTGAAGAAATTTTTTTTAGATTAACACAGGTGGCAAGAATACACAGAAGAACTGTACAAAAAAGATCTTCATGACCTGGATAATCATGATGGTGTGATAACTCATCTAGAGCCAGACATCCTGGAATGTGAAGTCAAGTGGGCCTTAAAAAGCATCACTACGAACAAAGCTAGTAGAAGTGATGGAATTCCAGTTGAGCTATTCCTAATCCTGAAAGATGATGCTGTACAAGTGCTGCACTCAATATGCCAGCAAATTTGGAAAACTCAGCAGTGGCCACAGGACTGAAAAAGTCAGTTTTTATTCCAATCCTAAAGAAAGGCAATGCCAAAGAATGCTCCAACTACTGCACAATTGCACTCATCTCACATGCTAGTAAAGTAATGCTCAAAATTCTCCAAGCCAAGCTTCAGCAATATGTGAACCATGAACTTCAGATGTTCAAGCTGGTTTTAGAAAAGGCAGAGGAATCAGAGATCAAATTGCCAACATCCACTGGATCATGGAAAAAGCAAGAGAGTTCCAGAAAAACATCTATTTCTGCTTAATTAACTACGCCAAAGCCTTTGACTGTGTGGATGACAATAAACTGTGGAAAATTCTGAAAGAGATGGGAATAACAGATCACCTGACCTGCCTCTTGAGAAATCTGTATGCAGGTCAGGAAGCAACAGTTAGAACTGGACGTGGAACAACAGACTGGTTCCAAATAGGAAAAGGAGTACGTCAAGGCTGTATATTGTCACCCTGCTTATTTAACTTATATGCAGAGTACATCATGAGAAATGCTGGACTGGAAGAAACACAAGCTGGAATCAAGATTGCTGGGAGAAATATCAATAATCTCAGATATGCAGATGACACCACCCTTATGGCAGAAAGTGAGGAGGAGCTAAAAAGCCTCTTGTTGAAAGTGAAAGAGGAGAGTGGAAAAGTTGGCTTAAAGCTCAACATTCAGAAAACGAAGATCATGGCATCTGGCCCCATCACTTCATGGGAAATAGATGGGGAAACAGTAGAAACAGTGTCAGACTTTGTTTTTTTGGGCTCCAAAATCACTGCAGATGGTGACTGCAGCCATGAAATTAAAAGGCGCTTACTCCTTGGAAGAAAAGTTATGACCAACCTAGATAGTATATTCAAAAGCAGAGACATTACTTTGCCGACTAAGGTCCGTCTAGTCAAGGCTATGGTTTTTCCTGTGGTCATGTATGGATGTGAGAGTTGGACTGTGAAGAGGCTGAGCGCCGAAGAATTGATGCTTTTGAACTGTGGTGTTGGAGAAGACTCTTGAGAGTCCCTTGGACTGCAAGGAGATCCAACCAGTCCATTCTGAAGGAGATCAGCCCTGGGATGTCTTTGGAAGGAATGATGCTAAAACTGAAGCTCCAGTACTTTGGCCACCTTATGCGAAGAGTTGACTCATTGGAAAAGACCCTGATGCTGGGAGGGATTGGGGGCAGGAGGAGAAGGGGACGACCGAGGATGAGATGGCTGGATGGCATCACAGACTCAATGGACATGAGTCTGAGTGAACTCTGGGAGTTGGTGATGGACAGGGAGGCCTGGCGTACTGCGATTTATGGGGTCGCAAAGAGTCGGACATGACTGAGTGACTGAACTGAACTGAACTGAACTGATGACATAATGAGTTTGCTTCTTATACCCGGTAGGGCACAGTCTGTGGAAAGGGGAAAGGGAGGTGCTCACTGTCTGCAGAACAGTGAAAAGGATCACCATTTCCATGGACCCTATTGGTTGAGGTTTGTAGTTACAAACAACAGACTCCACTCCAGTCAGTTTAATTTTGAATGTACATTTATTAAAATATAACCCATAGTGCTTGAGGCTATAGAAATGAAAATTTCAAATCATTGTATGGTCAAGAAATATTTTTAAATGAAACTCTTCTCTCATGACTGATGCTCAGAACTGGTTGCTGGAAATACCGCATTGGACACCCACAAGGAGAGCAATGATGGTGGGGACAGGGATGAAGGTGAAGATGTTGTGAGCATGGGGGTGAAAACAAAAATCCTGTGTTACACTGCAGCCTCTGAGTTAGTGTGGTCATGAGGAATGTGTTCCTACCTTACTCCTTCTTTACTCAAATAATTATAAACAGCCTCATTGGTGTCAGGAACTGTGTGAAGTGCTAGGGGTAAAAGGAAGACATGCTGTCATGGTGATGAGAGCCACCTGGATAGAATAGAATCAGATATGCTGGCCAATGGAGGAAAGGAAAAGGCTGGCTCTGCTGGGAGGGTAGGGGAGAGAAGGACTGCGAGGAGACAGAAGAGGTTCAGACGCAGACACAGCCCAGCCTGCAGGAGTCCTCCTCGCGCATCAGAGTTTCAGGGACTACTCTTCACATGTCCTCTGCAAAAAGAAAGGAACTTGTTGAGTGCCATCAGTGTAGCCCCAGACCTAGATAATGCTCAACTTAATAGATCCCATACTTTCAAAAAAATATGGACCCACATTCCTGAATCACGAACAAAAAGGAAGTGAATTTTCCAAGCCTAGGTGGGGCACTCAGGAGCACTGCAGACCTGCCCTGGAGGGTGGCTGAGTCAGTGTTCCCAACTGAGAAAGAGGAGCATGTGATCAGCCTGAGATGATCACAAAGAGGCCTCTGGGGTTGACCTCCTGCCATTCTCTCCCTGGAGAACTCACTCAGTGTGTGGTTTCACAGGACACTGCAGCCTCTCCTGGCAGCAGGGAGGAGGAAGACACTGTGCAGGGTGAATGGTATGTGGCCCCCTGAGCTCCGCCCCTTTCCCCAGCCCTTCCCCTCCCCCTGTGTCCTGGCCCCTGTCTTACCACAGGGACCCTGCCTTTGGATAGCAGGTCTTCATGCACTCCTCCAATGTTTGGAAGTTGTTTTCATTTCCTCCGCAACCGCCATATACAAACATCTCACAGTGTCCGGTCTGGGCGTTGTAGAAGTACCTGATCACTGAGGTCTTGCAGACACCCATAAATTTAGGCTCCATGCAGAAAGAAGGCATAAAAGCTGGGGAAACTAGAGGGGCAATGGCTCAGTTATGAGGATGGTCATCACTGCTCCATACAAGGACAAAAACTAGAACCACTCGTTTGTTTGCAAAAGAGAATGTTAGGGTTGTGGATTGTGGTCAAATTGAAATGCCAATTTGAAAACACCCCTTCTGGGACAGAATATGAATGTTGCTAGGGATGACATGATATAGTAATCATGTACAAGTGTATATCTCCTCATGAAGTCTTCTAAGAAAGATAGGTATAATGCCTTTGATAAGCGAAGAACATCTATAAGACTTCTGAGGTGGTCCAGTGGTTAAGAATCTGTATTCCAATTAAGTAGTCCTAAGTTCAGTTCCTTGTCAGGAAACTAAACTTTCAAATGCTGTAGACACTAAGGAGGCAGGGCAGAAATTCTTTATATTCATGACTGGAACCCTGTCCAAAGGATGTATGTAATATATTTCCCCTCTTCAGATGAGGAAATTGAAGATAACTTTTCCCATGAAACAGAGCATGTGGATGGTAGAGTCAGGACAAGTTACTATGGTGTCACAACGCATCTGATATAATATATGATTCTACCAGGAATTCGGGAAACACAGTTTACTTGTAAGAGTTTCTGGAGCTGGTGACCTACTTTCATTACTTCCTTGTATGTAAGGTAACCTAAGCCCCCAAATCAAAGGGCAGACTGAGCCGGGATTTATCCTATCACAAATATGTGGTGTCTCTACCAGCATCCCATGGACGGAGGAGCCTGATAGGCTACAGTCCATGCGGTCGCAAAGAGTCGGACACGACTGAGCGACTTCACTTCTTCACTTCTACCAACATTAAGCAGTTCTCCAGACACCCACCGGGTGTCCCCCAGTCAATTGATGTCTGGTATGAAATCTATGCAGTTACTGCAGATCCCACAGGCTGAGCACCCAAGACTGTCCTCACTTTAATGCAAGCAACGTGGTCCCCACTTAGTTTTGCTTATGACCAACCAAATGGTTAAAATGGACAGGTCCATGATCCCAATGCCATGTTCAATAACTGAGTGTTAATGATGACTAAACTTTGGACAACACTTACTGTTCCCAGATGAATATACATGAAACATCACAGTGAAATGGAGGAGAGGAGTAGGGCCAAGGGGCAGTGGAGGTGTGTGGAGCCTCCATTCCCCAGTGAGTACAGTACCTCACAATGGTATTGACAACCCCCAAAACTCTCTGAACCCAAATACTTATGCACTGTTCAGGTTTCAATAAACAGGCTTATTGAAGGAATCATTGATCATTGGTCATTGACTGAATCTCAGTGCCCTCCCCTCTTCCCTGATGTCCAGAAAATACAAACCGTTATTCTCCTCATTGAGTGTTGAGTATTCCATATTGAGTGTTGGCAAATCCTCTTGTGTGTGGTTATCGAACTGTATTCCAGAAATCATCACCTAACCTATGAAGGAGAGTAAATTTCAAGAATTTCAAGAGTCTTGGTCCATGAAACAGGAAAAGGATCAAACATGAATAAGATAATACCAGTCAAAAGACACAAGGGAAAAGGCCTGCAGACTTCCGTTATATTGTATCAGCCTTGCTCCCACAGGCTACCCCACGAGGGCTGTTTCTTGCTTTCCTGCAGTTGCCCTCCTCCATGGTGGTTCGACATCTTTTGATTACTCTTAACAACACAGGAATAAACATTATTTGATAGAGAAATACTTTTACTTGGCCAAACTATGTAGGTAGACAATCTTTTTTCAGATTAAAACACTCTGATGGAAAATGGACAAATCTGTTCACGACATGTGAATAAAGTCTTTCTATTCATAACTTGTCATCTCTTCTAAGAACAAATGTAACATGTTTCCCCTATACAGATGAGGAAACTGCTGATGATCTTCCCCAGGAAACAAGCATGTGTCTGGCCTGGTCAGGACAAGATACTGTCATGTCATATCACATTTGATACACTATTGATTGGCTAGGAACTCAACAATACAAATGACGGGTGAGCAGGTCCCGGGTCTTACTTTTACTACTCACCTCTCCCCAAGCCTCACCTGAGCCCTCACATCACAGGGGAGGGTGAGCCTGGCTGAGTCTATTTTTCCTGACACCAAATACATGGTTTTTCCACCAACCATCTAATTCCCAGCACCCAACAGGCCTCCTACTGTCCACTGACTTCTGATATCATATCTGTGGAGTCAGGGCCAATGCCACAGGTTGAGGTATCAAGAATGTCCTGACCTCAGATGCCAGCCATGTGTTCTCAAGTTATCATGCTTCTGACCAAGTGATTAAAACTCGAAATTTCCATGACTCCACTCCATGCTCAAAAAGTCAATTGAACCAGTGACCAAACTCAGGAAAACTCTTAATCACTGTTCTGAGAGTAATGTACAGGGAAAAAAAAACTCAGAAACAGTGAAACGGAGGAGATCTTTCAGACATGGGAGGAGTGGAGGTGAACGGAGTCTCCACGCCTTCCTGAGCTGAGCACCATCACCTCATGCCCGTTTCTTCCCATGTCATAAGCTCTCTGAGCCAACATTTATGGATTTGTATTGAGGTTTCACTCAATAGGCATATGTGTTGAATCATTAGCCAGTGGTGGCTGACCTCAGTCTCAGTGCCCTCCTCTCTCCCCAGAGGTGCAGAAAGTTCTAACCTTTAAGTGCTTTCTTGACTATTTCAGCCAATCCTGTTAGTATACTGGCCCCCTTTCCAAAAATCTTGGTACCTAAGAAAGACAAACATTTCAAAATTTTCACAACTATTGGACCATGAACATTCAAATATGAAAAATAAAATGATAGGGAAAAGTGGAGAAAGGAAAAGGCCTAGACAATTTGCTAATATTGTTCAAGCCTTGGTCCCATGAGCCAAGGGCTGGTTTTCATCCTTTCCCAGCAGTTCCATTTCTGAGTGGTCAGGGTCTGTGTGATTAATTTTTAAATAGAGGGATAATCATTATTTGATCCATAAATATTCTTTCTTTCTGCCCCCAAGTAAGTAGGTAGAGGAATATTTCATGAACATATCCTTGTGGAAAATGACCAAACATGGCCATGAAATGTGAATAAACTGCTTATATTTATGACTGATAATATGTTCAGTGGAGAAGGAAATGGCAACCCACTCCAGGATTCTTGCCTTGAAAGTCCCGTGGACAGAGGAACCTAGCAGGCTAGAGTCCATGGGTCACAAAGAGTCGGGCATGACTGAAGAAACTTTACTTCATGTTCAAAGAACTCATGCAGCACTTATCTGCTGTTCAGATGAGGACTATGGATGACTTGCCAAAGGACACGTAGTATGAAGGTGAAAAGGTCCAAACAAGATACACCTATCGCAACCCACTTGATACACTCTCCTATTCTGCCCAGAACTCTGAAAATACCGGTAACTGGTAACAGCTTCTGGATGCAGTGTCCCACTTTCATTACTCCCCTGGCCCAGCAATCACCTGAGCTCCCAAAGCACAAGGGAGAGGGAGTTGGGTTTCCTTGACACCAAATATGTGGTGTCTCTCGAAACAACATCCAATTCCCCAAACACCCACTGGGTGTGCAACAAGGCAATTTAATTTGGATAGGAAATCAGGGGAGTTAATATACATCCTGCACGTTGAGGTCTCAGAACTGTCCTCACTTCAGATACCAACCATGTGGGCACATCCCTCATGATTTGACAAAGTGTCTGAAACTGGGAAGTTCCATTACTTCACATCCATGTTCAATAATTCAGTTAATCTGATGACCAACCTCAGGAAGACAACTCACATGTGGATCTCACAGTAATATTAAGGATAAATCTCGACACACCAAAATGAGTGAGATGTTCAAGGCAAAGTGGAAGTGGAATGGTGGGAAGACTCAACATCCTAAAGAACACAGGACCCTCATATCACCAACCTCACCAATTTAACAGCCCAAAAGCTTTCTGAATGCCAACTTTTATGGATTCTTCTGCAGGTTTCATTCAACAGGTATTTTGATTGAATCATTGGCCAGTGGTTACTGTTCCCAAAATCAGGGCCCTCTCCTCTCCCCAGAAATATAAGAAGATCAAACCTTTAATCACACCGCCGAGGATACTTTTGACCACATGTACTACTGAACGCTTCTCAAGTACCCGCTTCTGGCTTGTCTCCACACCTATAAAAGACAGAAAATTCCAGATTTCAGGAGGCATGGTCCATGAACTAAAACAAGGATCAAATATGCATAATAAAATGGTAGTGAAGAGTGGACGAAGGAGGGAACAAATATGGATAATAAATAGTTGTCAAAACGGGACATGGGAAAGGGACTGGAGACTTTCCTAATAATGTCTCAGCTTTGGTATCAAGAGTCAACCTCCAGAGGATGTTTCACACATTCCCTGCAGAACACTTATATCAAATTTTTCTAATTTCTTTTCATGCTAGCAGAATACTCCTTATTTGACACCTAAATTTTTTTTCCTTGCCCAAACTAAGAAGGTAAAGAAAGTTTTTGAGAATTATACATTTTGGTGGAACATGCACAAAACTCACCATGAAACATTTATGCAATGTTGAGGTCTCAAGATATAGGTTTATTGATTGAATCATTGGTCATTGATCTGAATCTCAGTACCCTTCCCTCTTCCTCAAGGTCCAGAAAATACAAACCTTTATTCTCCTCACTGAGTGTTGAGTATTCAATCTGGAGTGTTGGCAATTCCTCTTGTGTATGGTTGTCGAATTGTATTCCAGAAATCATCACCTGACCTATGAAAGAGAGTAAATTTCAAGAGTTTCAGGAGGCCTTGGTAATGGAAATAGGAAAAGGATCAAGCATGAATGAGATAATAACAGTCAAAAGACAACAAGGGAAAGGGCCTGGTCACTTTTGTTATATTGTATCAGCTTTGCTCCCACAGGCTACCCTACAAGGGCTGAGCTTCTTGCTTTCCCTGCAGTTGCCCTCCTACATGGCTCAACATCTTTTGATTACTCTTAATAATACAGGAATGAACATTATTTGATAAAGAAACATTTTACTTGGCCAAGGCATGCAGGTAGAGAATCTTTTTTCACAATAAAATATCGTGTTGGAAAATGGACAAATCTGTTCTTGACATGTGAATAAAGTCTTTCTATTCATAACTCGTCATCTGTTCTAAGAACTAATGTAGCCCTGTTCCACTCTTTTGGAATCCTGTTCCAAAACTAATATTTTCCTTGTTCAGAAGAGGAAACAACAGGTGACTTGGTCAGGACAGAAAAATGTGCATGGCCTGGTCAGGACAATATACTGTCACGTCACAACTAATTTGATACACTATATATTGGCTAGGAACTCAACAATACAGAGAACGGGTGAGAGTTTCCAGGTCCAGGGTCTTACTATCACTACACACTTCTCCCAAGACACACCTGAGACCTCACATCACAGAGGAGGGTGAGCCTGGATGAGTCTATTTCTCCTGACACCAAAGGCGTGATCTTTCCACCAATCATCCATTTCCCTGTACTTTGATTTCTGATAGCGTGTCTGTGGAGTCAGGGCCGATGCCATAGGCTGGGGTAGCAAAACTGCCCAGACTTTAGATGCCAGCCACGTGTTCTCGAGTTATCATGTTTCTGAACAAGTGACTGAAATTTGAAATTTCCACGCTACCTCTATGCTCAAAACTTCAATCAAACCAGTGAACAAACTCAGGAAATCTCTTATCACTGTTCTCAGAGTAACATACAGGAAAAAAAACTCAGAAACAGTGAAATGGACGAGATCTTTAGGTCGTGGGTGTAGTGGAGTTGGATGGAGCTTCCATGCCTTCCTGAGCAGAGAACCCTCAACTCATGACCATTTCTTCCCACCTGATAAGCTCTCTGAGCCAATATTTATGGATTTGTATTGAGGTTTCACTCAAGAGTCATATGGATTGAATCGTCAGCCAGTGGTGACTGACCTCAGGCTCAGTGCCCTCCTCTCTCCCCAGAAGAGCAGAAAGTCCTAACCTTTAAGTGCTTTCTTGAGTATTTCAGCCAATCCTGTTAGTATACTGGCTCCCTTTCCAAAAATCTTGACACCTAGGAAAGACAAACATTTCAGGAATATTGCACCTTGATCCAGGAGAATGTTCATGTATGAAAAATAAAATGATAGGAAAATGTAAGACAGAGGAAAGGCATGAAAAATTTTCTAATATTGTACAAGCCTTGGTTGATGAACCAACCAAAAGGCCTGGGTTTCATGCCTTCCTGGCAATTGCTGTTCTCGGGGGTCCAGGTCTGTGTGTTTAATTTTTATATAGAGGGATAATTATTACTTGTCCCATAAATATTCATACTTTCTGGCCCCAGGTAAGTAGGTACAGAACTGTTTCATGAACACTTTCTGGTGTAAAATGACCAACCATAACCATGAAATGTGAATAAGCTGTTATATTGATGACTCATAATATGTTCCCAGAACTCAGGCAGCACTTATCTGCTGTTCAGATGAAGGCTATACATGACTGCCAGAGGACATATGGTTTGAGGGTGACAGGATCCGAACAAGATACACCCTGTCACAACCCATTTGATACACTATCCTACTCTGCCTGGAACTCTGAAAATACCGGTAACTGGTGACAGCTTCTGGGTGCAGTGTCCCATTCATTACTCACCTGGCCCAGCACTCACCTGAGCTCCCAAAGTACAAGGGAGAGTCAGTTGGGTTTCGTTGGCACCAAATATGTAGTGTCTCTCAAAACAATATCCAGTTACCCAAACACCCATGGGGTGTGCAACAACGCAATTTAATTCGGAGAGGAACTTGGGGGAAGCAACATACATTCTGAATGTTGAGTCTCAGAACTGTCCCAAGTTCAGGAGCCAACCATGTGCGCCCATTCATCATTTTTTGGCAAAGTGTCTAAAACTGGGAAGTTCTAATAACCCACCTCCCTGTTCAATAACTCAGTTGATCTGATGACCGAACTCAAGAAGATGCTCACATCACCACCCTCCCTGTATTAAAGGCACAGAAGCTCTCTGAATCCCCACATTTGTGGATTCTTCTTGCAATTTCACTAAACAGGAATTTTGATTGAATCATGGGCCAGTGAGGACTGTTCCCAGTCTCAGTGCCCTCTCCTCTCCCCAGAGCTACAGGAAGAACACAAACCTTTAAGCACACCGCCGAGGATACCTTTAACCACGGGTAGTATGGAACGCTTCTCAATGCCCTGTTCATGGCTTGTCTCCACACCTAGGAAAGACAGTAAATCCAAGAGTTGCAGGAGGCCTGGTCCATGGACTAAAACAATGATCAAATATGGATAATAAAATAGTCATCAACAGTGGACAAATAGGGGGAAAATATGGATAATACGCAATAGTCAAAACAGAGTGTGGGAATGGGCCTGGAGACTTCCTAATAATGTCTCAGCTTTGGTATCAGGAGTCAGCCTACACAGGGCGTTTCTTTCATTCCCTGCAAAACATTCTTCCCACCTTGCCTTAATTATTTTTCATGATAGCAAAATACTCATTTTTTGACACCCAAATATTCTTTGTGGCCCAAAGTAAGTAGGTAAAGAAACTTTTTTGATGAATGCATCTTGGCGGAACATGCACTAAATTCACCATGAAATACTATGTGCTGTTGAGGTTTCACAAAATAGGCGTATTGCCTGAATCACTGCTCATGGGTCTGAATCTCAGTGCCCTTCTCTCTCCTCCGAGGTCCAGAAAATACAAACCTTTATTCTCCTCAATGAGTGTTGAGTATTCAATCTGGAGTGTTGGCATTTCCTCCTGTGTGTGGTTATCAAACTGTATCCCGGAAATCATCACCTGACCTATGAAAGAGTAGATTTCAAGAGTTTCAGAAGACATGGTCCATGAAACAAGAAGAGGAACACAGATGCGTAATATAATACTAGTCAAAAGACAACAGGGAAAGGGCCTGGAGACTTTCCTAATATTGTATCAGCCTTGCTCCCACAGGCTACCCCACAAGGGCTGTGTTTCTTGCTTTGCCTGCAGCTGCTCCCCTTGTGGCTCAGATCTTTTCATTACTCTTAATAATATGAGAATAAACATTGTTTGATAAAGAAATATTTTTACTTGGCCACAGTAAGCAGGTAGAGAATCATTTTTACCCCTTAACACACTGTGTTGGAAAATGGACAAATCGGGTCATGACATATGAATAAAGTCTTTCCTTTCATAATTCTCCATCTGTTCTAAGAACTAATGTAACATGTTCCCCTGTTCAGATGAGGAAACTCAGGATGACTAGCCCAGGAATAAGCATGTGGGTTGCCTGGTCAAGACAATATACGATAAAGTCAAAACCCACATGAAACACCACTGATTGGCTAAGAACTTGAAAATACAGAGAATAGGTCAAGAGTTTCCAGGTCCAGGGGATTACTTTCACCACTCACCAGTACCCAAGTCTCACCTGAGCCATCAAATCACAGGGGAGGGTGAGTCTGGTTTTTTCCTGACACCAAATATGTGGTTTTTCCAACAACCATCCAATTCCCAACACCCAACAGGCAGCCCAGTGTCCATTGACCTTGGATACCATTCTGTGGAGTTAGTGATGATGCCAAGGTTGACGTAGTGAGACTGCCCAGACTTCAGATGCCAACCATGTATTCTCAAGTTATCATGTTTCTGAACAAGGGACTGAAACTCGAAATTTCCACTCTACCTCCATGACCAAAAACTCACTCAAACCAGTGAACAAACTCAGGAAAACTTTTATTCACTGTTCTCAGAGTAATGTACAAGAAAAAACTCAGAAACCGTGAGATGGAGGCGATCTTTAGGGCATGGATGGAGTGGAGTTGGATGGAGCCTCCATGTACTTCTGAGCAGAGCACCCTCAACTCATGACCCTTTAGCCCCACCTGATAAGCTCTCTGAGCCAATATTTATGGATATGTATTGAGGTTTCACTCAAGAGTCATACATATTGAATCGTCAGCCAGTGGTGACTGACCTCAGGCTCAGTGCCCTCCTCTCTCCCCAGGAGAGCAGAAAGTCCTAACCTTTAAGTGCTTTCTTGACTATTTCAGCCAATCCTGTTAGTATACTGGCTCCCTTTCCGAAAATCTTGACACCTAGAAAAGACAAACATTTCAGGAATATTGTACCATTGAACCAAGACAATATTCACATATGAAAAATAAAACAGTAGGAAAAAGGAAAGCAAAGTAAAGGCCTGGAGAATTTTCTAATATTGTACACGCCTTGGTCCCATGAATCAACCACCCAACAGCTGGGTTGCATGCCTTCCCAGCATTTGCTCTTCTCAGTGGTCTAGTTCTGTGTGATTAATTTTTAAACAGAGGGATAATCCTCATTTGACCCATAAATATTCTTTCTTTCTGGCACCAAATAAGCAGGTATACAAATTGTTCATGAACATTTCCTGGTATAAAATGACCAAACATGGCCATGAAATGTGAATAATCTGTTTATATTTATGACTCGTAATAAGTTCCCAGATTCATCCAGCACTTATCTGCTGTTCAGATGAGAACTATGGATGACTTGCCAGAGAACATGTGGCATGAGGGTGACATGATCCAAACAAGATATACCATGTCACAACCCAACTGATACACTCTCCTATTCTGCCAGGAACTCTGAAAATACCGGTAACTGGTAACAGCTTCTGGGTGCAGTGTCCCACTTTCATTATTCCCCTGGCCCAGCAATCTCCTGAACTCCCAAAGCACAAGGGAGAGTGAGTTGGGTTTCCTTGACACCAAATAGGTGGTGTCCTTTGAAACAACATCCAATTCTCCAAACACCCACTGGATGTGCAATAATGCAATTTAATTCACATAGGAAATCAGAGGAGTTAATATACATTCTGCATGTTGATGTCTCAGAACAGTCCTCAGTTCAAATGTGAGCCATGTGGAACCATCCTTCATGATTTGACAAACTGTCTAGTACTGGGAAGTTCCATTACTCCACCTCCGTGTTTAATAACTCAATTAATCTGATGACCAAAGTCAGGAAGACCACTCATATAGGGATCACACCTTGTTATTGAGGATAATTCTAGGTACATCAAAATGAGTAGGTGTGAAAGGCAAAGTGGAAGTGGAGCTGTGGGGAGCCACCAAGTCCTAGAGAACACAGGACCCTCACATACCATGCTTGCTATTTTAAGAGCCCATAGGCTCTATGAATCCCCACATTTGTGGATTCTTCATGCAGTTTCACTAAACAGGAATTTTGATTGAATCATGGGCCAGCGAGGCCTGTTCCCAGTCTCAGTGCCCTCTCCTCTCCCCAGAGCTACAGGAAGAACACAAACCTTTAAGCACACCATCGAGGATACCCTTAAGCACAGGTAGTACTGCACGCTTCTCAAGTCTCTGCTTATGGCTTGTCTCCACACCTAGGAGAGACAGTAAATCCAAGAGTTGCAGGAAGCCTGGTCCATGGACTAAAACAATGATCAAATATGGATAATAAAATAGTCATAAGCAGTGGACAAATGAGGGAAAAATTATGATAATACGCAATAGTCAAAACAGAACACAGGAATGGGCCTGGAGACTTTCCTAATAGTGTCTCAGCTTTGGTATCAGGAGTCAACCTACACAGGGCTGTTTCATACATTCCCTGCCAAACATTCATCCCAGCTTGCTCTAATTCTTTTTCATGATAGCGGAATACTCATTATTTGACATCCAAATATTCTTCGTGGCCCAAAGTAAGTAGGTAAAGAAATCTTTCGAGATGAATACATCTTGGCAGAACATGCACAAAATTCACCATGAAATATTTATGCACTGTTGAGGTTTTAAGAAACAGGCATATTGATTGAATCATTGGTCATTGGTCATTGATCTGAATCTCAGCGCCTGTCCCTCTTCCCCGAGGTGCAGAAACTACAAACCTTTATCCTCCTCACTGAGTATTGCGTATTCAATCTCGAGTGTTGGCAATTCCTCTTGTGTGTGGTTATCGAACTGTATTCTCAATATCATCACCTCATCTATGAAAGAGTAAATTTCAAGAGTTCAGGAAGTTTGGTATATGAAACAGGAAAAGGATCATAGATGGATAAGATAATACCAGTCAAAAGACAGCAAGGGAAAGGACCTGGAGACTCATTATATTGTAAAGCCTTGTTCTCACAGGCTACCCTAGAAGGGCTGTGTTTCTTGCTTTCCCTGCAGCTGCCCTCCTCTGTGGCTCTACAGCTTTTCATTACTCTTAATAATACAGAAATAAACCTTTTCCAACAAGAAATATTTTCACTTGGCCACAGCAAGTAGGTAGAGAATATTTTTTCAGATTAACGCATTGTGGTGGGAAGTGGACAAATCTGGTCATGACACGTGGATAAACTGATTCTATTCATAACTCATCATCTGTTCTATGAACTCATGTAACATGATTCCTTGTTCAGATGAGAAAACTGCAGATTACTGGCACCAGGACACACGTTCAGGAGGCTTGGTCAGGACATGAAACCGTCACATCACTACGCATTTGATACACTATTGCTCGGCTCGGAACTCGACAAACTCAGAACTGGTGAGAGTTTCCAGGTCCAGGGTCTTACTTTCCTAACTTACCTATCCTCAAGCCTCACCTGAGCCATCACATCACAGTGGTGGGTGACTCTGGGATTTTTCCTAACACCAAATACATGGTTTTTCCAACAACCATCCAATTCCCAACACCCACCATGTCGCCCAAAGTCCACTGACTTCTGATACCATCTGTGGAGTTCGGGCCGATTCCACGGGTTGATGTAGGGAGACAGCCCTGACTTCAGATGCTAGCCCTATCCTCTTGAGTTATCATGATTCTGACCAAGTGACTGAAACTTCAAATTTCCACAACTCCACCTTCATGCTCAAAAACTCAGTCAAACCAGCAACCAAACTCAGGAAAACTCTTAATCACTGCTCTCAGTGTACACTGCAGGAAAGATCTCAGAAACAGTGAATAAGAGGAGATCTTTAGGAGATCCAGTGTACATTACAGGAAAAATCTCAGAAACAGTGAATACGAGGAGATCCACGGGAGGAGTGGAGATGGACGGAGCCTCCATGCCTTTCTGAGCAGAGCACCTTCAACTCACGCCCGCTTCTTCCTCCCCATAAGTTCTCTGAGCCAATATATGTTGAGTTTTATTGAGGTTTCACTAGGAGTTCAATATGTACTCAATCGTAAGCCAGTGGTGACTGATCTCAGTCTCAGTGCCCTCCTCTCTCCCCAGGGGAGCAGGAAGTCCTAACCTCTAATTGTTTTGTTCAGTATTTTAGCCAGTCCTCCTAGTATGCTGGCTCCATTTCCGACAATCTTGGAACCTATGAAGACAAAAATTTCAAACATTTCAGAATATTGGAACATGAACCAGGACAACATTCACATATGAAAAATAAAATGATAGCAAAAAGTGAGAAAAGGGAAGGCCAGTGGAATTTTCTAATATTGTAAGGTCCTTGGTCCCATGAAGCAACCACACAAACCCTAGGTTTCATGCTTTCCTAGCAGCTCCTTTTCTCGGTGTCCTAGGTCTCTGTAATTAATGTTTAACAGAGGGATAACCATCACTTGAGCCATAAATATTCGTTCTTTCTGGCCCCAAGTAAGTAAGTGCAGAAATGTTTCATGAACATTTACTGGTGTAAAATGACCAAAAATGGCCATGAAATGTGAATAAGCTGTTTATATTTATGACTGGTATTATGTTCCAAGAATTCATGCAGCACTTATCTGCTGTTCAGATGAGGACTATGGATGACTTGCCAGAGGACACGTGGCATGAGGGTGACAGAGTTCACAACCAGTCACAACCCACCTGATAACACTCTCCTATTCTGGAGGGAACTCTGAAAATACTGATAATTGGTAATGGCTTCTGCGTGCAGTGTCTCACTTTCATTACTCCCCTGGTCCAGCACTCACCTGAGCTCCCGAAGCACAAGGGAGAGGGAGTTGGGTTTCTCTGACACCAAATTAGTGGTCTCTCTAGAAACAACATCCAATTCCACAAACACCCACAGGGTGTGCAACAATGCAATTTAACTCAGATAGAAACTCGAGGGAGTTAATATACATTCTGCATGTTTAGGTCTCAGAACTGTCTTCAGTTCAGATCCCAGCCATGTGGCCCATCCCTCACGATCTGACAAAGTGTCTAAAACTGGGAAGTTCCATTCCCCCACCTCCGTGTTCAATAACTCAGTTAATCTGATGACCAAAGTCAGGAAGACCACGCACATAGGGATCACATCTTGTTATTAAGGATAATTCTAGGCACACCAAAATGAGTAGGTGTGCAAGGCAAAGTGGAAGTGGAGCTGTGGGGAGCTTCCATGTCCTAGAGAACACAGGACCCTCACATCACCACCCTCGCTGTTTTAACAGCCCAGGAGCTCTCTGAATGCTCTCTGAATGCCTGAATTCTTCTTGAAGTTTCACTAAATGGGTGTTTTGGTTGAATCATTGGCCAGTGGGGACTCTTCCCAATCTCAGTGCCCTCTCCTTTCCCCAGACGTACAAGAAGAACAAACCTTTAATCACACCGCCGAGGATCTTTTTAAACACTTTTTTTATGAACGCTTCTCAAAGTCGTGTTTATGGCTTGTCTCCACACCTATGAGAGACAGCAAACTCCAAGAGTTTCAGGAGTCCTAGCCATGAACTAAAACAGCAGTCAAATATGGACAATAAAATAGTCATCAACAGTAGACAAATGAGGGAATAACTATGGATAATATAAAATAGTCAAAAGGGAACATGGGAAAGGGCCTGGAGACTTTGCTAATAATGTCTCAGCTTTGGTATCAGCAGTCAACCTACACAGGGTTGTTTCTTACATTTCCTGCAGAACATTCATCCCAGCTTGTGCTAATTATTTTTCATGATAGAGCAATACTCATTATTTGACACCCAAATATTCTTTCTGGCCCAAAGTAAGTAGGTAAAGAAATCTTTTGAGATGAATGCATATTGGCAAAACATGCACTAAATTCACCATGAAATATTCATGCACTGTTGAGGTTTCAACAAACAGGCTTATTGATTGAATCATTCATCATTGATCATTGATCTGAATCTCAGTGCCCTAAACCTCTTTGGCGAGGTCCAGAAACTACAAACCTTCATTCTCCTCACTGAGTGTTGAGTATTCAATCTCAAGTGTTGGCAGTTCCTCTGTCGTATGGTTATCGAATTGTATCCCAGAAATCATCACCTGACCTATGAAAGAGAGTAAATTTCAAGAGTTTCAGGAGGCCTGGTCCGTGAAACAAGAAAAGGAACAAACATGGATAAGATAATACCAGTCAAAAGACAACAAGGAAAGGGGCTGGAGACTTTCCTTATATTGTATCAGCCTTGTTCCCACAGGCTACCCCACAAGGGCTGTGTTTCTTACTTTCCTTGCAGCTGCTCCCCTTGTGTCTGGGATCTTTGATTACTCTTAATACTACACGAATAACATTATTTGATAAAGAAATATTTTTCTTGGCCACAGCAAGTAGGTAGAGAATTTCTTTTTCAGCTCAACACATTGTGTTGGAAAATGGACAAATCAGGTCATGACACATGAATAAAGTCTTTCCTTTCATAACTCTCATCTGTTCTAAGAACTAATGTAACATGTTTCCCCTGTTCAGATGAGGAAACTGCTGATAACCTCCCTGGGAATAAGTATGTGGGTTGCCCAGTCAAGAGAATATAGGATGATGTCACAACCCATTTGATACACTATCGATTGGCTAGGAACTCGACAATACAGAGAATGGGTGAGAGTTTCCAGGTCCAGGGGTTTACTTTCACTACTCACCTCTCCCCAAGCTTCACCTGAGCTTCAAATCACAGAGGAGGGTGAGTCTGGGTTTTTTCCTGACACCAAATATGTGGTTTTTCCACAACCATCCATTCCCAACACCCAACAGGCCGCCCAGTGTCCATTGACCTTGGATATCGTACCGTGCAGTTAGTGCTGATGCCACAGGTTGAGGTATCGAGACTGCCCAGACTTCAGATGCCAGCCATGTGTTCTCGAGTTATCATATTTCTGAACAAGGGACTGAAACTCGAAATTTCCACTCTACCTCCATGACCAAAAACTCACTCAAACCAGTGAACAAACTCAGGAAAACTTATTCACTGTTCCCAGAGTAACGTACAGGAAAAAACTCAGAAACAGTGAAATGGAGGCGATCTTTAGGGCATGGATGGAGTGGAGTTGGATGGAGCCTCCATGTACTTCTGAGCAGAGCACCCTCAACTCATGACCCTTTAGCCCCACCTGATAAGCTCTCTGAGCCAATATTTATGGATATGTATTGAGGTTTCACTCAAGAGTCATACATATTGAATCGTCAGCCAGTGGTGACTGACCTCGGCTCAGTGCCCTCCTCTCTCCCCAGAGGAGCAGAAAGTGCTAACCTTTAAGTGCTTTCCTGACTATTTCAGCCAATCCTGTTAGTATACTGGCTCCCTTTCCGAAAATCTTGACACCTAGAAAAGACAAACATTTCAGGAATATTGTACCATTAACCAAGACAATATTCACATATGAAAAATAAAACGAGAGGAAAATGTAAGACAGAGGACAGGCAAGGAAACAAGCCTTGGTCCATGAACCAACACACAAGGTCTGGGTTTCATGCTTTCCTGGCAATTGCTGTTCTCAGTGGTCCAGGTCTGTGTGATTAATTTTTAAATAGAGGGATAATCATTACTGGTCCCATAAATATTCGTTCTTTCTGGCCCAAGTAAGTAGGTACAGAAATCTTTCATGAACATTTCCTGGTATAAAATGACCAAACATGGCCATGAAATGTGAATAAGCTGTTTATATTGATGACTGGTAATATGTTCCCAGAACTCATGCAGCACTTATTTGCTGTTCAGATGAGGACTATATATGACTAATGTAGGACACATGGTTTGAGGGTGACAGGGTCCAAACAAGATACACCCTGTCACAACCCACTTGATATACTCTCCTATTCTGCCCTGAACTCTGAAAACACTGATATTGGGGACAGCTTCTGGGTGCAGTGTCCCACTTTCATTACTCCCCTGGCTTAGCACTCACCTGAGCTCCCAAAGCACAAGGGAGAGTGAGTTGTGTTTCCTTGACACCAAACAGGTGGTGTCTCTAGAAACAACATCCAGTTATCCAAACACCCACGGGGTGTGCAACAACGCAATTTAATTTGGAGAGGAAATTGGGGGAGTTAACATACATTCTGCATGTTGAGTCTCAGAATTGTCCCAAGTTTAGGAGCCAGCCATGTGGGCCCATCTCTCATGATTTGGCAAAGTGTCTAAAACTAGGAAGTTTTACTCCATTTCCATTTTCAATAACTCAGTTAATCTGATGATCAAAGTCAGGAAGACCACTCACATAGGGATCACACCTTGTTATTAAGGATAATTCTAGGCACACCAAAATGAGTAGGTATGCAAGGCAAAGTGGAAGTGGAGCTGTGGGGAGCCTCCTTGTCCTGGAGAGCACAGGACCCTCACATCACCAGCCTCCCTGTTGTAACAGGCCAGGAGCTCTCTGAATGCCCCACATTTATGGATTCTTCTTGCAGTTTCACTAAACAGGAATTTTAATCGAATCATGAGCCAGTGAGGACTGTTCCCAGTCTCAGTGCCTCTCCTCTCCCCAGAGGTACTGGAAAAACAAACCTTTAAGCACACCGCTGAGGATACCTTTAAGCACAGGTAGTACTGCACGCTTCTCAAGTCTCTGCTTATGGCTTGTCTCCACACCTAGGAAAGATAGTAAATCCCGGAGTTGCAGGAGGCCTGGCCCATGGACTAAAACAACAATCAAATATGGATGATAAAATAGTTGTCAACACTGGACAGTGAGGGAACAACTATGAATAATACACAATAGTCAAAACAGAACGTGGGAATGGGCCTGGAGACTTTCCTAACAATGTCTCAGCTTTGGTTTCAGGAGTCAACCTACACAGGGCTGTTTCTCATATTCCCTGAAGAACATTCATCCCAGCTTGCTCTAATTATATTTCACAATAGAATAATGCTCATTATTTGGCACCCAAATATTCATTGTGGCCCAAATAAGTAGGTAAAGAAATTTTTAAGATTAATACATCTTGGCAGAACATGCACAAAATTCACCATTAAATATTTATGTACTGTTGAGGTTTTAAGAAAGATACTTATTGATTGAATATTTAGTCTTTGATCATTGATCTGAGTCTCAGTGCCCTACCCTCTTCCCTGAGGTGCAGACACTACAAACCTTTGATCTCCTCACTGAGTGTTGTGTATTCAATCTCAAGTGTTGCCATTTCCTCTTGTGTATAGTTATCAAATTGTATCCCGGAAATCATCACCTGACCTATGAAAGAGAGTAAGTTTCAGGAGTAAATTTTCAGCCTGGTCCATGAAACAGCAAAAGCATCCAACATGGATAAGATAATACTCATCAAAAGATAACAAGAGAAAGGGCCTGGAAACTTTCAGTATATTTTATCAACGTTATTCCCACAGGCTACCGTACAAGGGCTATGTTTCTTCCTTTCCCTTCAGTTGCCCTCCTCTGTGGCTCAACATCTTTTGATTACTCTTAATAATACTGGAATAAACATTATTTGACCATAGCAAGTAGGTAGAGAACTTTTTTTTCGTATTAACACATTGTGTGGGAAATGAACAAATCTGTTCATGACACGTGAATAAAGTCTTTCTATTCATAACTCGTCATCTCTTCTAAGAACTCATGTAACATGTTTCCCCTGTTCAGATGAGGAAACTGCTGATGACTTGCCCAGGAATAAGCATGTGAGTTGCCTGTCAAGACAATACATGATGATGTCACAACCCATATGATACACTATTGATTGGCTGGGAACTCGACAATACAGAAAACTCGGGAGAGTTTCCAGGTCCTGGGTCTTACTTTCACCACTCACCTCTCCCCAAGCCTCACCTGAGCCCTCACATCATAGGAGAAGGTGAGTCTGGATTTTTTCCTGACACCAAATACGTGGTTTTTCCACCAGTCACCCAGTTCCCAACACCCAGTTGGCCACCCACTCTCAATTGATTTCTGATACCACATCTGTGGAGTTAGTGCCAATGACACAGTTTGGGATAGCAAGACTGCCTTGACTTCAGATGCCCACCATGTCTTCTCAAATTATCATCTTCCTGACCAAGTGACTTAAACCTGAAATTTCCGTCTCCACCTCTATGCTTAAAAACTCAATCGAAGCAGTCCCCATACTCAGGAAAACTCTTAATCACCTTTCTCAGATTAATGTCCAGGAAAAATCTTGGAAACAGTGAAATGGAGGAGATCTTTATGGCACAGGAGGAATGGGGTTGGACAGAGTGACCATGCCCTCCTGAGCAGAGCACTGTCACCTCACAACCATTTCCTCCCACCTCCCACCAAGTTCACTGAGACAATATTTATGGCTTTATATGATGTTTCAGTCAATAGTCATATGTGTTGAATTGTCAGCCAGTGGTGACTGATCTCAGTCTCAGTGCCCTTTCCTCTCCCCAGAGGTGCAGAAAGTCCTAACCTTTAAGTGCTTTGTTGATTATTTCAGCCAATCCTGTTAGTATACTGGCTCCATCTCCGATAATCTTAGTACCTGTGAAAGACAGAGATTTCAAATTTTTCAGGAATATTGGACTATGAACCAGGACAACATTAAATATGGACAATAAAATGATATTCAAATGGGACAAAGAAAAAGGCCTGGAGAATTGTCTAATATGGTACAAGCCTTGGTCCCATGAGCCAACCACACAAAGGGTGGGTTTCATGCTTTCTCAGCATTTCCTCTTCTCAGTGGTCCAGGTCTGTGTGATTAAATTTTAAATAGAGGGATAATTGTTACTTGACCCATAAATATCCTTTCTTTCAGCCCCTAGTAAGCAGGTAGAGAAATTGTTCATGAACAGATCCTAGTGTAAAATGACCAAACATGGCCATGAAATGTGAATAAGCTGTTTATATTTATGACTCCTAATATGTTCCAAGAACTCATGCAGCACTTATCTGCTGTTCAGATGAGGACTGTGAATGACCTGCTGGAGGACACATGGCATGAGGGTGACAGGGTCCGAACAGGATACACCCTGTCACAACCCAACTGATACACTCTCCTATTCCGCCAGGAACTCTGAAAATACCGGGAACTGGTAACGGCTTCTGGGTGCAGTGTCCCACTGTCATTACTCCCCTGGCCCAGCAATCTCCTGAGCTCCCGAAGCACAAGGGAGAGGAAGTTGGGTTTCCTTGATACCAAATATGTGGTGTCTCTCAAAACAACATCCAATTCCCCAACAACCCACTGGGTGTGCAACAACGCAATTTAATTCAGATAGAAACTCGAGGGAGTTACCATACATTCTGCATGTTGAGATCTCAGAACTGTCCTCACTTCAGATGCCAGCCATGTGGGCCCATCCCTCATGATTTGACAAAGTGTTTAAAACTGAGAAGTTCCATTATCCCACTCCATGTTCAATAACTCAGTTAATCTGATGACCAAAGTCAGGAAGACCACTCACATAGGGATCACACTTTGTTATTAAGAATAATTCTAGCCACACAAAAATGAGTAGATGTGCAAGGCAAAGTGGAAGTGGACTTGTGGGGAGCCACGACGTCCTAGAGAACACAGGACCCTCACATCACCACTCTCCCTGTTTTAACAGGCCAGAAGCTCCTGAATGCCCATATTTATGGATTCTTCTTGAGGTTTCACCAAACAGGTAATTTGCTTGAATCATTGGCCAGTGGGGACTGTTCCCAATCTCAGGGCCCTATCCTTTCCCCAGAGGTGCAGAAAGCTCAAACCTGTAATCACACCGCCGAGGACACTTTTAATCACGTTTACTACTGAACGCTTCTCAAGTTCCCATGTATGGTTTGTCTCCAGACCTATGAAAGACAGTAAATTCCAAAAGTTTTAGGATGCCTGGTTTATGAACTAAAACAAGGATCAAATATGGATAATAAAATAGTAGTCAACAATGTACAAAGGAGGGAAAACATATGGATAATACCCAATAGTCAAAAGGGAACATGGGAAAGGGCCTGGAGACTTTCCTAATAATGTCTCAACTTTGGTATCAGGAGTCAACCTACACAGGGTTGTTTCTTACATTTCCTGCAGACAATTCATCCCAGGTCTTTCTGATTGTTTTTCAGATAGAGGAATACTCATTATTTGACACATAAATATTCTTTGTTTCCCAAACTAAGTAGTTAAAGAAATTTTTGTAGAGTAACACATCTTGGTGGAGCATGCACAAAATTCACCATGAAATGTAATTCAATTTTTATTTTAATCACTGGTGATCTTTTTAAAAAGCCATGTAAAATGTATCCCCTGTTCTGATGAGAAAATTGCAGATGACTTTCCCCAGGATATGGCATGTGTGTTTTAGGACCAGGACAAGATTCTGGCATGTTACAACCTATTTGATACAGTCCTTGATTATCCCAGGAACTCTGAAAATACAGATAACTGGAAACAATTTATGGGTGTAATATGTACTTCCATTGCTCTCCCTCTTTGAAGCATCACCTGAACCACCAGTCACAGGGGAAAGTGATTCTGAGTTTTTCCCTCACACCAAATATGTGGTGTCTCTACCAACAGTAACCAATTCCCCAAACACCCACTGGGTGTTCAACGCTTCTGATGGGAATCGATGGAGTTTCTGCAGATTCTGAAAGTTGGGGCTCAAGACTATCCTCAGTTCAGATGCCAGCCATGAGGTCCTGAGTCAATCATGCTTGTGACCAAATAACTAAAATGGGGGGCAGCCAGGTCTATGACCCCAAATTCAAATTCAACAACTCAATAGAACTGGTGGCTGAACTTCGGGAAACCACTGCTTACTATTCCCAGATTAATGTACAAAATATAACTCAAGGCAGCAAAATGGAAGAGATGTGCAGGGCAAAGGGAGAGGGAGGTGTGCCCAGCCTCTGTGCCCTAGTGAGCACAGCACCCTCACTTGGTATTGGTACCAATACCAACTTTGTATTCACCAACCCACAAGCTCTCTGAGCCCAGTTCTTATGTCTTTCTTCCTAGGGTTCACTAAGCAGGCATATTGGTTGGATTAGCAGCCACTGTGATTGATCTCACTCTCAGTTCCCTCCCTTCTCTTCAGAGGCACTGGAGTGACAGTTGTTGAAATCTGTAAATGTTAAATGGGTGCTTGTGGTTTCTTGGACACAAACCACACCTCAAGGTTACCTTGAGCTGCCTTTTGTTACTCATCTCATGACATCTAAAGTAAGGAAACTGCAAGAGTTTTAGGAGACCTGGGCCATTAGCTAAGAGATGGTTCAAATTTTAAGCTTTTTATTACTATACAGGGCTTCCCTGGTGGCTCAGCTGGTAAAGAATCCACCAGCAATGCAGGAGTTCAATCCCTGTGTTTGAAAGATCCCCTGTAGAAGGCAAAAGGATCCCATTCCAGTATTCTGGCCTGGAGAATTCCATGGATGATAGAGTTCATGGGGTCGCAAAGAGTTGGACATGGCTGAATGACTTTCACTTTACTTACTTTTATTACTGCAGTACAGTGAGGTTCACAGACATGGCAGGGAACAAGAAGAGATTCTCAGAAATGGGGTCCCTCATCTGGCAGAATTTTGAGGCATATATATATAACATAAAATTCTAATAAATATAAAATTTTAATAAATATCCTCATGAGAGTCATGATGTCAGTGGAGTTAAAAGTCTGCAATAAAGACACCCCTGGTAGTCCAATAGAAAAGAATCCACATGCTAATGCACAGGACTTGGGTTCTATCCCTTGTTGTGAAGATTCCACTTGCCTTGCAGCAACTAAGAAGGTGAACTGCAACTACTGAGCCCAGATGCCTAGAACCCCTGATCTGCAACAAGAGAAGCCACCCCAACAAGATTCCACACTCTGCAACCAGAGAGAAGACTCCGGAACTAGAGAATACCCTTGAATAGGGAGGAAGACCAGTGCTGCCAAAACCAAAGAAGCAAACAAAAATCCTGGCCAGCATGACAGGAGAAATCCAGAGAGGGTTGGCAACAACCTGCCCCACCCACTTTCATGGACTTCCATCGTTTTCCCGGAAGCTGTAGAAGAGAGGTGAGGCTGGACCTACCTTCATCCTGGATATAGTGTATATTCAGCGGGGTGCTGTCCACCAGGATAACCAGGAGTACGAGAAGGGCTGTGGAGAGGCAGAGCCGTCTCATCTTGGTGGCCTCGGAGGAGGGCTCCTGAGGATGCTGAGGACAGACAGACTGAGCTTTTAATATGCTGGCTGAGGGGTGGGATCAGGTGATGAGGAGGGGAGTGGGCAAGGGGAGGAGCTGGGACAGTCCTGTTTATTGTGTAATCTCCCTACCTAACCATGCCTCCTGCTTCTGTCTGCAGGGCTCAAATATCCAGTAAGAACAATTCTCAGACTTGATGATGCCTATGGGTCTCATGTAAACACAGATTGTGATCAGACAGGTGGAGGGAGCATCCCAGTCCCTAGAGCAGTACCTGGCATGTGATGGATGATAAGTAAGTGGATGAGAATAGATCAGAAGACAGATAAGTGACTAGCAATGTGTCAGCCCAGGTTCTCCATTTCAGCTTTCTGCATGAGTCATCTCATCTGGACCTCAATGCCCTGACCCCTCTCACCTACCTCAGATGACAGGTGTGACACAGGTCACCTTCCTGCAACCATTGCCACAACTTCTCCCCTGGATGGACACATGCACTTTACCAGGCATTGTCCAGGCAGGAACTTAGCTGGTGAAGGTGAAGTCGTGCTGGGCTCTAACCCTGTTTATGCATCAAAAAATGAATAAGGGGAGAGGCTGAGGAGAAGCAGGGAGCTGATCATGTATCCACAGCATGACCCACAGTTGTCCCTCATCTGGTTTCATCAACTAGATAGTTAAAAAGCTAAGATCATGGAATCTGCCACTATTTCATGGCAAATAGAAGGGTAAAAGGTGTAAGTAGTGACAGATATACCCTAATTGAGCTCTAAAATCACTGTGGTTGGTGACTGCAGGTGTGAAATCAGAAGAAAATTGCTTCTTTTTAGCAAAGATATGACAAACCTAGTTAGTGTGTTGAAAAGTAGAGACATCACTCTGCCAAAAAAGTTCCATATAGTCAAGTCTATGGTCTTCTCATTGGTCACATACGCTTGTGAGATCTGGACCAGAAAGGCAGACTGCCAAAGAATTGATGCTTTGGAACTGTGGTGCTGGAGAACACTCCTGAGGCCCCTTGGACAGCAAAAAGATCAAACTAGTCAATCTTAAGGGAAATGAACCCTGAATACTGATTGGAAGGTCTGATGCTAAAGCTGAAGCTCCAGTATTTTGATCATCTGATGTGAAGAGCCAACTCATTGGAAAAGTCCTTGATGCTGGAAAAGACTGAGGGCAGAAGAAGAGGGTGTCAGAGGAAGAGATGACTGGATGGCATCACTGATGCAATGGACGTGAACTTGGGCAAACTTGGGTGATGGTGAGAGACAGGGAGGCCTGACGTGTTGCTCTCCATGGGGTCGCAAAGAGTGGGACACACCTGGGTGACTGACCAACAGCAACAATATGGTATTGCTATCACTATTATCATATCTGACATTCATTAAGTGGTTACTCTGCTAACATTTGAACAAAGCATTTAACAAATATATCTCTTGCACTCTCATCATGATCATTTGAGATTGATAGAGAAAGAGAAAAGCAACCTCTGAGTTCCAAGACCTGAGCTGGTACCACGAACAGCCCTTCTATCTCCTGCTCAACATAAACATTTTACAAAGCTTCAACATCAGATGAGACCATACTGGGTTGGTGAAAGTTTTAGACAAAAATAGGATATTGGATAACCATGCTTGAGCACTGAGCAAAGGAGTTATATTACACAAATCACTGATATGATCAAACATTTTATCTTGTGTGAGTGTTATTTCTTGGCCAGGTACAGCTCAAATCTCTATCTAGTCTTTCCTTCTTAAAGTTGAGATTAAGATACTCAGAGAACTACTCCACTTCCTAAACATCATCCATCCAGACAAAGCCAGCTTTCTGAAACCCTCCCCAAATTCAACTCACAGAAGCCCATGTCTTTTAATTTCTGTGGACAAGGGAAAGCAGGGATCTGAACCTGTACCAACAATCACCCCTCATCTGGTTTCACCAACAAGAAAGAGCTGTCTGCCTGAGTGGACATCAGGGGACCTCGGAAGACCACCAATAGCCACCCCCTTCCTCCTGCTCTCCCCTTCAATGGCAATGGGGACATAGCCCCTCGGTTTGGGTATCAGCTCCGCATTTTCTTAACTTTGTGCCTGAGGGTTTAAGTCTCTCAGAACCCCGCATCTTCAGGTGTTACCTGAGATCCATGCAGCACACTCATGTGGTTGCCGTGGAAGCAATGGATGCAACAGGCATATATTCCTTCTCCCTAGAAGTCAAAGTCTTTGTAGTAGTAACAATAACAGTAATGAGTAATTACTCTAATTAAAATTTAAATTCTTCACTGTAGCAGGCATTACCCTAGACATGAAACATAAAATTCATCTAATCCTAAGCAATCTTTAAAGAGAGGGGGAGAAAATGTTGACATATCTGTGTGGTACCTGAGAAAACAAGAAATAACTTGTTTAGATCATAGCTTGTAGAGAGAGGATTTGGGCCCAGCGATCTGACTTAGAGTCTGTGCACATGCACTCTGCTGCATTGCAAGCTGGAAATTAGAGTGCACACACGCCACGGCCACCAGCCCTTCACTCACTCTTGTTTATTACTTGTATTACAAACATAGAGCTCCACTGAGAATGGCAGGAGCTCTCAATACCAAGCTGGCTTAGTACACGTGTGCATCAGGAGTGGGCAGCTCACAAAAGAAGCCACTGTGAGTGGAGGGTTCCTCTCTCCTGAGACATTCCACGTACATGATTTCATTTAGCCTCATTGACATCAAAAAAATCCTACAATAAAATCCTACAATATCTGGGATTCTCATACCACAGTGTCAAGCAGAAAGGAGAGGCTCAGATAGGCAATGCCACTTGCTCAGGACACGCAACCTGCAGACGGTACAACAAGGATTCACATTTAGGAGGCGCTCTGGCCCTGCCCCTCTTCCCTCCTCAATGTCTGCATCTGAGACCACAGAGTACCTGAGACTCTCCCCAAAAGAAACTCCTCTTTTCTCCCCTCTCCTCTCTCATTGGTATGTCTTTTTCTCCCATTGTTCTCTTCTCCCGGTCCTCCTTACTCTGGTCAAAATTAGAGGCCCCCACTTCTGCAAGCCCACTGATGGGCCAGTTCTGACTCCACCTCCATGTTCCCTGCTCATGTAAATGTGGTCTCTAATTAGAAACCTCATTGACCCCTGCAGGCAGACCTCTTTAGAGAAATTGCAGGACAGGAAAAAACAGTGGATGTATACTAGATGAAGACAAGTGATGCCAACCCTCTGGGATCCCAGGTCAAATCTCTGCTTCTGTTCCTCAGTATCTCCATCTGAATAATGGGAATCTTCAATTCCATGCTATCTAAGGCCACATCTTCAAATGGATGGAATGCACCCGGGGCAGAAATAAGATTTTAGATATTTCTGATGCTGTGCCATGGATGAGGTACTTTCACATCCGAGTAATGGGTGATTGTTTTCTTGCTACATGATACAGAGCACCTGACTTTTTGAGCCCCATGGTATATATTTTTTTAATTACGTCCAAGATTAAAAGGGAGCGTAAACTAGAGGTTGCACATCTGGTTAGACTATATGTAATATAAGCTCACAGAGGTGATTTTACAATTTTAGGCTTTATAAGACTTCACAGTGGGAGATTTAATTTAAAAAATTTATATTAGTGCAGGACAAGTAACCCAACTGGCATCACAGTCCTGGTATTTAATAAGGACCGTGGGTCTCAATGTGAGTGAGCATCAGAATCCCTTAACCATCTGGCCAAACACAGATTTGAGATCTTCATCCCAGACTTTGGGTTCAGTAGCACATGGTGGGACCTGAGTAGCTGCATCAACAAGGTTCCCAAGGCACTGAGGGTGCTGCTCAAGGGACCACACTTTCAAAACCCTGAACTAAGCTAACAAGAGTGGCTCTCTTCTCAGGAGGGGCACATTCTCTCCAGTTTCAATCATCCCCAGCATTTCTTATGGTCTACCTGCCTCCACTCTGACTCCAAATACTTCCATGTACATTGCTCACCTGTCCTGGAGGGCATTTAAAATTGTGACCTGTGAGGTGGACTCATGATAAGTGTTGATGAAAAGATAGCTTGATCTTCTTTAACAATCTTGTCAATTAACTATCATTATTCCTTTTTCAGAGATGAAAATACCAAGCTACAGCTATGGGAAAAAAAACTTTCTGGAAGACAAACAGCTGAAAATCTGGAGAAAAAAGTTTGGCTGTTTGTCAAGTGTCACCAGATATTTCAAAATCACTAACTAACAAACATATGCACACCACCCAGGCAAATCTATTTGGTATTAACACAGATGATGCAGCAAAGATTTGGGGCATGACTTCATGAATGTCACAGCATCTTTGCAAGAATATCAGGTGGTCCCAGCCTCTCTCGCAGCATCCAGGCAGCCACGTTCCCAAGGCTCCCAAAGTGCTAGTGGGGCAGAGGATGAAGGTGAGAATGCAGTGACGGAGATTACAGCAAGAATCAGGAATTCGGATTTCAGGCTCCACGTTCACTCCAGAATGGAGGAGCTTTTCTCCTACATTGTTTCCATCTGTACTTTAATATTCATGGACTGTATCCTTTGTGCCTGGAACTGTGCAAAGTTCTAGGGATAAAGGGAAGACTTGCCTCATGGTGCTTAGAGCAAACTAATTGAGACAGAAGTAAAGCAAGTACTCACATGGGAGAGAGGAAAAAGGCAGATTTCAGCTGAAGAAGGTTTAGTTGAGAAGCAAGAAGGAAAGGCTGAATATTGTCACAAGCAGTCAGAATTCAGCCCTGACTGGGTGCTCCTTGGACTTCAGCTTCCCAGGGTAGACCAGTTTCCATGACCTCTGCAAAAGAGAGGAACTTGCAGATTGAATCTCTGAAGTCCCAAACCTGGACTCTATGTACCTGGATAGGACCTAGGCCTTCCTAAAAATGAGCAACAACAGTCCTCTAAAGATCACGATGACCACCAAGAAGGAAGTGAATTTTTGAAGCCAAGGTGGGGGACTCAGGAGCACTACTGACCTGCTCTGGAGGTAGCTGATCTTACTCTTCCCATCTAAGAAAGGGGAGCATAAGAGTAAGCTCGGGTTACCATGACAGTGCTTCTAGGGCTGACCTTTTGCCAAGCTGGTCCCTGGAGGGTTTGCCCAGCCCATAACTTCTGAGGACACTGCATCCACTTGTCCTGGGAGGTAGCGAAGAAAATAGTCACCGTGGGCAGTTGTGAGGAGTGTGTACCCTCCTGAGCTCCATCTTTTCCCCTAGCCCTTGCCCTCTCCCCATGTCCTGCCTGCTGTCTTACTCAGGATAGGATATCACCTTCTGGGGCCTTAACACAGCCCGCCCCCATTATAGTCTTTGATTTGAACAGTTTAGCTCCCATATACAAAGGTCTCCTAAAACCTGGACTTGGCAATGTACAAGTTCTGCATATTTTGGCCTTGTAGGGACCTATGTACAATAGTTCCAAACACACATCAGGCTACAGGGCTGTAGGATTGGGAGGATCTCTATGAAATAAGACAATGTTCATTATAGCTGGGTCTAAAAGGCAGACAACAGAAAATATCAGTTTGCTTGCACTGAGAGTGGTAGGGATGCAGGAGTGTGAAAACCCAGAGGGATGGGTTGAGGAGGGAGGTGGGAGGGGGTTCAGATGGGGGGGGGGGCAGGGACACATGTACATTCATGGCTGATTCTTGCCAATGTATGGCAAAAGTCACCACAATATTGTAAAGTTAATTAGCCTCCAATTAAAGTAAATTAATTTTTTAAATTACAAAAGTACTAGTTTGCTTGCAATAGAAAGTGGTAGTGGTGCAGGGCCATGAATGTGAAAAGGCCCTTTCATACCTGCTTTGTAGGACATTATTACTAATGTTGTTAGGATTCAGATCAACAGGGTAATATTGTAAATATTTACATATCATTACTAAATATTTATACATGAATTGGCATGTTGCCAATGATTAGCTGCAAATGGAACAAGAATAGGATACATATTAAGGATATTCTCCATATGTTGATCAAGACTGGAGCTAGACAATGGTCCATGAGTTTATAACCACTCATGAGTTTACTGGTCACTCTTCACACTACAGTCACAAGCGTCCTGTTTCAAAGTGAATCATATTCCGTGGCTCCAATGACCAGTTTCTCAGGGACCCCCTAGCTTTCTGAGAGTCACATTCTGATTCTTAAAGTTCTGCAAGCCTCTTCATGACTTGTCCCCAGGCCCTCTCTGTCTCATCTCCTCCTCTCCCCTGTCCCTCAACCCTCTCAGCCTCAGCCACTCTGGTCCTGGCTGCTGCTCAAACTTTCAGGCCATTTTTTGGAAGGAATTGATCAAAATCTCCTCATCACAGAGCATTTCTCTGATGCTTGCCATCCACCTTTACCTCCATCACTCTCTTTCTTCACCACACTCATCATAACCTGGCATAGGATTTTCCCCACTCTTTATTGTGTGTTTCTCTCCATTTTGTATGTATATTATTTTCCTTATTTTGCTTATAGTTGTTTCCCTGCCGAAAAAACTATGCTCTCAGAATCAAAAAGATACATTTTGATAAGTATTTCTCAAGTAAATGACTCTCCTGTTCTGGACTCATGCCAAGTGTATCATCATTGAAGAGAGTGGATAGAGTGAAAATCCTATTAGTCTCTATGATAATGAGGCCTATATATATATAAATATGAGTGCAACTGTCATGTATATCCTTATAGAAAATTAAAATATACTCTGATAGAAGAGCAAGGGGAAGGGCATTCGGTCTTGACTAATATCATATCAGCCTGGGGAAAACAATTTTGGCCCCAAGAGCAAACTCAACAAAGTATTGCATTTCTTGCTCTGCCTGCAGTTACCTCTGAAAGAAGACCCTCAGGTCTCATACAACTCTCTGATTAATTTCATCACAGGGACATAATCATTATTTGACACATTTTTTTTGATATGTCATGGAGAAAAATAGATATGTTGACAAGACTTTGAGATGAAAATTTTTGCTGGAAAATGGACACAACTGACAACAAAGGTGTAAATTCTTTGTACTCATGGCTGGTGATCCTTCTAAAAATCTGTGAAAACATGGTGATCCTGCTCTCATGTAAAAGCTGCAGATGGGAATATTCTAGGACACACAGCATGTAGGTGGTAGGATGAGGACAAGACACAATCTGTCACAACCCATTTAATCAAGTCCCTGATTCTGTCAGGAATTCTGAAAATGCAGAGAACTACTGAGGGGTTCTAAATGCTCTGTTCAACATATTATGGTTCCCTTACCCTGGATCTCACCCGAGACACAAATGGAAGAAAACAGTGAGTCTGAGTTTTGTCCCTGACAACAAACATGTGGGGTCTCTGCAAACAGCAACTAGTTCCCCCACACCCACTGGGCACCCAGCAGTCTGTTCACTTTTGACACTAAATCCGCAGAGGTGACCCAGACCCCACATAGTGAGGGCTCCATCCTTGAGGACAGCCCACACTTCCAAGTGTTGATCACAAGCCTTGGGGCCACTTACACGTGTGGCCAACTGACTGTTAATTCAGATATTGTTTGACACAACTCCCATGCTGAACAAGTTATCAGGATCACTCACAGAAATGGGGACCCTTTACTTAAGATCCCCTCTTATATAAAGTCCACACTGAATAAAATAAAACTCCAAGACAGCAAAAGGGAGGAGAAGAAAAGGCAGAGAGGAAAAAGGAAATTCTGAGGATCCATGCCATCTGAGAACTGCTGCTGCTGCTAAGTCACTTCAGTCGTATCCGACTCTGTGCGACACCAGAGACAGCAGCCCATCAGGCTCCCCTGTCCCTGGGATTCTCCAGGCAAGAACACTGGAGTGGGTTGCCATTTCTTTCTCTAATGTGTAAAAGTGAAAGTGAAAGGCAAGTCGCTCAGTCGTATCTGACTCTTAGCGACCCCATGGACTGCAGCCTCCCAGGCTCCTCTGTCCATGGGATTTTCCAGGCAAGAGTACTGGAGTGGGGTGCCATCGCCTTCTCCACCATCTCAGGACACTCCTCCCTTAAACCATTGATGTTATCACCCCTCTGAAAGGCTCTGAATGCAGTGTTTTAAGGGTTTTAATTGACAGTTTGACTGAATCTTTGGCCATTCTTGATGGAATTCAGTATCCATTCTCTCTTCTCCAGAAGACTGGGGACTGAAAATTCTAACCTAATCATATGATGGCATATTCTGGAGTCCAGGTGTGCACAGATACTATCTAAGGTCTGATCCTTCACAGATTTCAGTACTTAGAGAAAGATAATAAATTCCAAGAGTTTCCGGATTTCTGGGGCATGAACCAGGATAAGGATCAAATATGGATATTTTAACTATCCTAAATGGCATTCAGGGACAAGATAGAGACTAGGAATAGACAGTCTCAGGATGAAATTCATGATTTTGTACAATGAGGTGGGATAATTTTATTAAAAGCAGAACACATATTGATACTTTCTGAGAGTCAAGAAATGAACTGGAGTTCAACTGCTCACTTCCCAGAAGAAATCCAGAGAGGGCTGGCAGCATCCTCCACACCCCTATTTCCACCCCTTCCATGCACTCACCTTCTTCCCCTCCAGTCTGTAGAGGAGAGGTGACCTGGGACATACCCCGGACCTGGTTGCTGGTTTCATCCCTGGAATGCTGGCCAGAATGGTGCCCAGGGGAAATGAGCAAGGCTTCAGAGAAGCAGAGTCTGCTCATGTGTGTGACCTTGCAGAAGGGCATCTGTGGAAAGACAGATGTTCACAGATGTGTTTACACCCCAGCAGATGGGAAAGAACAAGTGAGAAGGAGGGAAGTGAGGAAACAGAGGATTTGGGGTCAGTCATGTACAACGTGTAATCTCCCCACCTTCCATTGTCCTGCTTTGCCCTGTGCTTGTGTGTTTGCGAATCACTTCATCCTGTCTGACTCTTTGACACCCATGGACTGCAGCTCACCAGCATGCTCTGTCCTGCTTGTGTCTGCTCAGGGCAAATGAACAGTGACTTCAATCTTCAAGTTTGACTCTCTCTGTGGTCTTGTGAAAACACAGAATACGACTCTACAGGTGGAATTCTGTCCAATATGGTCCTCAAGAAGCATCCCAGCACCTAGAGTGCTGCATGGCATGAGAAAGATGGTCTGTAGGTGAATGAGAGAAGATCAAAGGACCGCTAGGTGATCAGCAGTGTGTTAGGCCAGGTCCTTCTTTACAGCCTCAGGCAGCTGTCTTCATATCTACATGTCAGTGCTCTCACATTAACCCCATTTATTTCAGAGGACCAGTATGACACAGGTAAGTTTCCTGCAACCATTGTGGCAGCACCTCTCCTGGAACACACAAGCTATTTTCTTGGAACTGGTCCAAAGAGATGTTGAGCCAGGGAAAAACATCTCTATCTAGGCCACAAACCCTGATATTCTGGATAGAAATAAAGTAAAGGGCATGGGCAGAGTGGAAATAGAAGAATTATATGTCTCCAGAGCATGACACCCATTGCCCCTTGCCTGGTTTCACATAACAGGGGAGCTATGTGCCCGAGTGGACCTCAGAAGCAAGAGTAGATCTCAGGAACTGGAAGATTTCCTACCACCATTCTACCCCAACCACAACTCAGGACTCTACACTGTAGTTTTTGGAACCGAGGAACCCTGGCTCTGACATTGGCCCAGGCAGGAACTTAGCTGGTAAAGGTGATGTCATCCTGGGCTATAACTCTGTTCATGCATCAAAAGCAAGTAAGGGGAGGGGGCAGAGGGGATTAAGGGAACTGAACCTGTATCCACAGCATGACCAATAGTCATCTGTCATCTGGTTTCACCAGCAGGAGAGCTGTCTGCCTGAGTGGACATCAGGGGAACTTGGAAAAACACTGGTAGCCACCCCATTACTCCTGCTTCCTCTGTCACTGACGATGGGGCCATAGGATTTGGTTTGGGTACCAGCTCTGCATTTTCCTAACTTTGTGCCTGAGGATTTAAGACTCTCAGAACCCTGTGTCTTCAGGTACATGAGACCGATGATGCCCACATGATGTGGTTGCTGTGGAAGCAATGGATGCAGCAGGTATTCCTTCTCCCTAGAAGGCAAAGTCTTTTGTAGTAGTATTACTTTAGGTAAAACTTAAATTCTTCATTGTAGCAGGCATTATTCTAGACACATGAAACATATAATTCATCTAATCCTAAAAATCCTTAAAGAGTGGGGGAAACTGTTGACATATCCTAATGTGGCTCTCTTCTCAGGAAAGGAGCATTCTCTCAAACTTCCACAAGCCCTACCATTTCATATGGTCCACCTGCCTCCACCTCACACAAAATACTTCCATTCACATTACTTACTAGTCCTGGAGGGGCATTTAAAAGTGTGACCTGTCATGTGGACTCACAGGAAGTGTTGATAAAAAGATAGCTTGCTCTTCTTTCACGATCTTATCAATCAACTATCATTATTCCTTTATTAGAGATGAAGATACTGAACTACAGCTACAGAAAAGTGACTTGCTGCAAGACAAACAGCTGAAAATCAGGAGGAAGACACTTGCTTGTTTTTCAAGTATTCCCAGATATTTCAGTTTCACTAACACACAAACAAACACCACCCAGGCAAATCTTCTTGATACTAACACAGATTATGCATCAAAGATTTTGGATGTGATTTCATGACTGGCAATCACATTTACAAGGAAATGAGGTGGTTCCGGCCTCTCTGGCAGCATCCAAGCATCCACATTCCCAAGGCTCTCAATGTGCTGTTGGCGTGGAGGATGAAGGTGAGGATGTATTGACAAAAAAGATTACAGCAAGAGTCAGGAATTCACATCCTAGGCTCTTCTTTTCCTGCAGTCATGAAGAACTTTTCTCCTGCATTATTTCCATCCTTACCTCAATATTAATGGACTGTATCCTATGTGCCTGGAGCTGTGCAAAGTCTTAGGGATAAAGAGAAGACTTCTCTCATGGTGCTTAGAGCCAACTGGATGAGGCAGGAGTAAAGCAAGTAATCCTAAGGAAGAGAGAAAAGAGGCAGGTTCTGCTGAGGAAGGTCAGGTTGAGAAGCAAGAGGGAAAGGCTGAATATTCTCACAAGCCATGACCGGCTGCTCCTTGGACTTCAGCATCTCTGGGGAGCCCAGTTCCCATGGCCTTTGAAAAAGTAGAGGAATTTGCTGATTGGATCTCTGAAGCCCCACACCTGGACACTGTGTACCTGGTCAGTACATAAGCCATCCTAACAATGAGCAACAGCAAGTCCCCCCAGGATCACATGACCACCAGAAAGAAGTGAATTTTTGAAGCCGATGTGTGGGACTCAGTAGCACTACCAACCTGTCCGTGGAACAGCTGAATTACTCTTCCCATCTAAGAAAAGGGAGCTTGAGAGTAAGCTTCAGATTATCAGGATGGTGCTTCTAGGGCTGACCTTTTGCCAAGCTGGCCCCTGGAGGACATGCTCAGCCCATGATTTTTTTTAATATAAATTTATTTATTTTGATTAGAGGCTAATTACTTTACAATATTGTACTGGTTTTGAAATACAACAACATGAATCCACCATGGGTGTACATGTGTTCCCCATCCTGAACCCTCCTCCCACATGCCTCCCCATACCATCCTTCTGGCTCATCCCAGGGCACCATCTCCACGCATCCTGTATCATGCATCGAACCTGGACTCGTGATTCGTTTCCCATATGATATTATACATGTTTCAATGCCATGCTCCCAAATCATCCCACCCTCTCCCACAGAGTCTAAAAGCCTGTTCTATACATCTGTGTCTCTTTTGCTGTCTCACATACAGGGTTATCATTACCATCTTTCTAAATTCCATATATATGCATTAGTATACTGTATTGGTGTTTTTCTTTCTGGCTTACTTCACTCTGTATAATCGGCTCCAGTTTCATCCATCTCATTAGAACTGATTCAAATGTATTCTTTTTAATGGCTGAGTAATGCTCCATTGTGTATATTACCACAGCTTTCTTATCCATTCATCTGCTGATGGCATCTAGGTTATTATAAACAGCGCTGCAATGAACATTGGGGCACACGTGTCTCTTTCAATTCTGGTTTCCTCGGTGTGTATGCACAGCAGTGGGATTGCTGAGTCATATGGCACTTCTATTTCCAGTTTTTAAAGGAATCTCCACATTGTTCTCCATAGTGGCTGTACTAGTTTGCATTCCCACCAACAGTGTAAAATGGTTCCCTTTTCTCCACACCCTTTCCAGCATTTATTGCTTGTAGACTTTTGGGTAGCTGCCATTCTGACTGGCGTGAAATGGTACCTCATTGTGGTTTTGATTTGCATTCCTCTGATAATGAGTGAAGTTGAGCATCTTTTCATGTGTTTGTTAGCCATCTGTATGTCTTCTGTGGAGAAATGTCTGTTTAGTTCTTTGGCCCATTTTTTTATTGGGTCGTTTATTTTTCTGGAATTGAGCTGCATAAGCTAATTGTATATTTTTGAGATTAGTTGTTTGTCAGTTGCTTCATTTGCTATTACTTTCTCCCATTCTGAAGGCTATCTTTTCACCTTGCTTAGAGTTTCCTTTGTTGTGCAGAAGCTTTTAATTTTAATTAGATCCCATTTGTTTATTTTGGCTTTTATTTCCAGTATTCTGGGAGGTGGATCATAGAGGATCCTGCTGTGATTTATGTTGGAGAGTGTTTTGCCTATATTCTCCTCTAGGAGTTTTATAGTTTCTGGTCTTACGTTTAGATCTTTAGTCCATTTTGAGTTTATTTTTGTGTATGGTGTTAGAAAGTGTTATAGTTTCATTCTTTTACAAGTGGTTGACCAGTTTTCCCAGCACCACTTGTTAAAGAGATTATCTTTTCTCCATTGTATATTCTCACTTCCTTTGTCAAAGATAAGGTGTCCACAGGCACATGGATTTACCTCTGGGCTTTCTATTTTGCTCCATTGATCTATATTTCTGTGTTTGTGCCAGTACCATACTGTCTTGATGACTGCGGCTTTGTAGTAGAACTGAAGTCAGGAAGGTTGATTTCTCCCATTCCATTCTTCTTTCTCAAGATTGCTTTGGCTGTTCGAGGATTTTTGTATTTCCATACAAACTGTGAGATTATTTGTTCTAGCTCTGTAAAAAATACCGTTGGTAGCTTGATAGGAATCGCACTGAATCTATGGATTGTTTTGGATAGTATACTCATTTTCACTATATTGATTCTTCCGATCCATAAACACAATATATTTCTCCATCTATTAATATCCTCTTTGATTTCTTTCACCAGTGTTTTATAGTTTTCTATATATAGGTCTTTAGTTTCTTTAGGTAGATATATTCCTAAGTATTTTATTCTTTTTGTTGCAATAGTGGATGACATTATTTCCTTAATTTCTCTATTTTCTCGTTATTAGTGTATAGGAATGCAAGGGATTTCTGTGGGTTGATTTTATATCTTGCAACTTTACTATATTCATTGATTAGCTCTAGTAATTTTCTGGTGGAGTCTTTAGTGTTTTCTATGTAGAGGATTATGTCATCTGCAAACAGTGAGAGTTTTACTTCTTCTTTTCCAATTTGGATTCCTTTTATTTCTTTTTCTGCTCTGATTGCTGTGGCCAAAACTTCCAAAACTATGTTGAATAGTAGTGCTGAGAGTGGGCACCCTTGACTTGTTCCTGACTTTAGGGGAAATGCTTTCAATATTTCACCATTGAGGATAATGTTTGCTGTGGGTTTGTCATATATAGCTTTTATTATGTTGATCAGCCCATGATTTCTAAGGACACTGCAGACACTTCTCCCAGGAATCAGTGAGGAAAATAGTCACTGTGTGCAGTTTTAAGGAGTGTGTACCCTCCTGAGTTCCACTTCTTTCCCCAGCCCTTCCCCTATCCCATGCCCTGCCCACTGTCTTACCCAGGATAGGATAGCACCAGCAGGGGTCTTAAAATAGCAAGGCCACCACTGTAGTCTTTGTTCTTAATATTTTAGATACATATGCAAAAATATGCCAGAACCTGGACATGGCATTGTAACTGTGCTGCTTAGTTTGGCCTTGCAGGGACCTATGAATGGAAGCTACAGACAGATGCCAGGCCACAAGGCTGTAGGAATGGGAGGATCTCAGTGAAATGGGAAGATGGTCATTACAGCTGAGTCTAAAAGGTAAAATACAGAAAATGCCAGTTTGTTTGTTTGCAATAGAGAATGGTATGGGTGTGAATGTGAAAAGGCCATTTCATATCCTGCTTTGTAGTACATTATTATTAATATTCTAAGGCTTCAGATTGACAGGGTAATATTGTAAATAATTACATACCATTATTGCCATTTATACATGATTTGGCATTTTTCCACTGCTTAGCTACAAATAGAACAAGAAAAAAGGGTCCATATTAAGAATATTCTCCATATAATACACTGATCTGTAGATGTATATAGTTGTAAGATTCCAGTATAAAAAAAGAAACTGTGAAGGCATCATGATTTAGTGGAGGAATGAATGGAAGAAAACCTCCCATTGTGTTCACTTTGTTTACATCATGGGTACTGGGGTTAAGGAATTTAGAGGGAATACTGATGTTCTGATTTATATAAGAGGTATTAGTTTGATCTTCTAACTGGTCCCAGAACTGACCACCAAAAACTACTGGTTTTCCTTAGAGGTGACAGCAGCAAGGGAGTCTTTTATGATGTGAGAGAGGTAACCAGCAAAGCCTCAACCTAATCTTAGAAAAGAGGTTGTTTGCCTGGGTAACTAACACCTGATTTCGTGGTTGATTTGTTTTTATTTTAATATATTTTTTAATTGAATGAAAATCACTTTACAGAATTTTGTTGCTTTCTGTCAAACATCAACATGAATCAGCCATAGGTATAGGTTTTAATTCCAGCCTCTGCTTTTCCTTCCCCCAAAACTCAAAGAGAGGCAAGGGCTAGAATGGTGAATACATCACAAATGGCTAAAGACTGAATGAATCCTGATTTGTGATGAAGCCGCCACAGAAATTTCAACAGAGCAAGTGATTCGTGTTGTTCTAATGTACCAAGTTCAATCCAGGCACAATATGGATACACACTTCATGGCTCACTTGGAACATGCATCAGCCCCCCAGGGGCCTCTGCCCTTGGCCCCCTAGAAGCCACTCACCACGCTACAGCAACAAAGATCCTGTCTCAAAGTGCATCCTATCCCATGGTTCCCATGACCCGTCCCTCAGTGACCCCCTAGCTTTCTGAGAGTCAAATCCTGATTCTTAAAGTTCTACAAGCCTCTTCATGACTTGTCCCCAGGCCCTCTCTGTCTCATCTCCTCCACTCCCCTGTCCCTCAACCCTCTCAGCCTCAGCCCTCTGGTCGTGGCGGCTGCTCAAACATTCAGGTACTTTTTTGGAAGCATCTGCTCATAACCTCCTTATCACAGAGCATTTCCCTGACCCTTGCCAGCCTCCTTTATCCCCATCTGTCTCTCTCTTCACAACACTCATCATAAACTGGCATAGGATTTTCCCCAACTTTATCGTGTGTTCCCCTCCTTTATTGTGTGTATATTATTTTACTATATTTTGTTTGTAGCGGTTTCCTACTTAAAGACTATGCTCTCAGAATCAAAAAGATACATTTGGATAAACATTTCTCAAGTAAGTGGCTCTCCTGTTTTGTACTCATGCCAACTGCACCATCATTGAAGAGAGTGGATAGAGTAAAATTATTCTATGATGATGAGGCCTGTCTATATAATTATCCATGTAACTGTCATCTATATCATTATAGGAAAATAAAATGTAGTCTGATAGGGGTGCAAGGAAAAGAGCATTGACTCTTGACTAAGATCGTACCAGCCTGGAAAAAGCAATCCTGGCCCCAGGAGCAAACTCAACAAAGTACTGCATTTCTTGCTCTTCCTACCGTTGCCTCTGAAGAGAAGACCCTCAGCTGTTATTCAACTCTGATTAATTTCATCACAGAGAAATGATCACTGTTTTCCGCATTTTTTTTTTGATATGTCATGGGAAAATGTAAGTAGGTCAACAAGTCTTTCAGACAAAAATATTTTGGTGGAAAATGGACACTGCTGACCACAAGGTGTGAAATCTTTGTACTCACTAGTAATCCTTTCAAAAATCTCTAGAAACTTGGTGCCACTGATCTCATGTAAAAGTTGCAGATGGGACTATTCCAGGATACACAGCATCTAGGTGGTAGGATGAGGACAAGACACATTCTGTCACAACCCATTTAATCAAGTCCCTGATTCTGTCAGGAATTCTGAAAGTGCAGAGAACTACTGAGGGGTTCTAAATGCTCTGTTCAACATATTATAGTCCCCTATCCCTGGATCTCACCCCAGATACAAATGGAAGAAAACAGTGAGTCTGGGTTTTGTCCCTGACACCAAACATGTGAGGTCTCTGCCAACAGAACCCAGTTCCCCCACACCCACTGGGCACCCAGCCGTCTATTCACTTTTGACACTAAATCTGCAGAGATGACCCAGACCCCACAGGGTGACAGCTTCATCCTTGAGGTCAGCTCACACTCCAAGTGTTGATCACGAGCCCTGGGGTCACTTAGGCCCGTGACCAACTGACTGTTAATTCAGATATTCTTTGACCCAACTCCCATGTTCAAGAAGTTATCACAACCACTCACAGAATTGGGGAACCTTTACATATGGTCCCCTCTTATAATAAAAACTAAAACTCTGAGACAGTGAAAGGGAGGAGAAGCATAAGGCAAAGAGGGAGTATGAAATTCTTAGCATCCATGCCATCTCAGGACACTTCTCCCTTACAAACCATTTATGTTATCACCCCTCTGAAGCTCTCTGAATGCAGTGTTCATGGATTTTAATTAAGGGTTTCAGGTAGGCAATTTTATTGAACCTTTGGCCACTGTTGATGGAACTCAGTATCCATTCTCTCTTCCCCAGAGGGTCTAGGGACTGATAATTCTAACTCTCTAATCATATGATGGCATATCCTGGAGTCCAGGTGCACACAGATACTATCTAAGCCCTCATCCTTCAGAGATTTCAGTACTTAGAGAAAGACAATAAATTCCAAGAGTTTCTGGAGTCCTGGGGCATGAACCAGGTCAAGAATCAATATGGATCTTTTTATTATTCTAAAGTGGCATTTAGGGACAAGGTAGAAACTAGAAATTGACAGTCTCAGAGATGACGGTCATGATTTTGTAAAATGAGGTGGGATTTTTTTTTTTAATACCTGTAATATTTTTTAAAGTGGGCAATTTTAATCTTTTTTTAAATCACTTCACTGCTTTTTTTTTTTTTACTTTACAATATTGTATTGATTCTGCCACACATCAACATGAATCCGCCATGGGCGTACACGTGTTCCCCATCCTGAACCCCCCCCCTCCCACCTCCTTCCCCATACCATGCCTCTGGGTCATCCCAGTGCACCAGCCCCAAGCATCCTGTAAAGCAGATCACATGCTTTTTGAGACTCAAGAAGTGTCCCTGGAGTTCAACTGCTCACTTCCCAAAAGAAATCCAGAGAGGGCTGGCAGCATCCACCACACCCCTCTTCCCACCCCTTCCATGCACTCACTCACCTCCTTTCCCTCCAGTCTGCAGAGGAGAGGTGATCTGGGACTTACTCTGGACCTGGTTGCTGGTTTCACTCCCTGAGATTCCAGCCACTAGGGTGCCCTGGAGTATGAGCAGGACTGCAGAAAGGTCGATTCTGCTCATTTTTTTTGCCTTGGAGAGGGCATCTATGGAAAGCTGGATGCTGACAGATCTGTTTACACCCCAGCAGATGAGTAAGAATGGGTGAGAAGGAGGGGGAAGTGTGGAGATGGAGGATTTGGGGTCGATCATGTACAATGTGCAATCTCCCCACCTTCTATTGGCCTGCTTCTGCCTGTGTGTGTCTGTCTGCTCAGTCACTCAGTCTGTTCTGACTCTTTGAGGTTCCATGGACTGTAGCCCACCAGGCTCCTCTGTCCTGCTTGTGTCTGCTGAGGGCAAATAACCAATGGCTTCAGTCCTCAAACTTGACTCTGTGGTCATGAAAACACAGTGGTCATGAAACACTTGTGATTTTACAAGTGGAATTTTGTCCAGTATGTTCCTCAAGTAGCATCCGGCACCTAGAGCACGAATGGCACCTGAAGGATGGTCCATGAGTGGATGAGAGCAGATCAGACTGCTAGGTGATCAGCAGTGTGTTAGCCCAGGTCCTCCTTCACAGCCTCATGCAAGGGTCTTCATATCTACATGTCAATGCTCCCCTCTCACATTAACCCCACCTACTTTAGAAGACAGGCATGACACAGGTAATTTCCTGCAACCATTGTGGCAGCATCTTTACTGGAACACATAAGTTCTTGACCTGGCAGTGGTCCAAAGAGATGTTGAGCCAGGGAAGAACATCTCCATCTGGGGAACAAACCCTGATATTCTGGATAGAAATAAAGTAAAGAGAGTGAGCAGAAGGGAAGCAGAGACATAAACACATCTCTAGAGCATGACCACCCACTGCCCCTCACCTGGTTTCACCATCAGGAGATCTACCTACCTGCCAGAGTGGACCTCGGAGGCTAGAGTGGATCTCAGGCACCTTGGAAGATTACCCACCACCCATTTACCCCCACCACAACTCTGGACTCTTCACTAGTGGCTTTTGGAACAGAGGAACTCAGTTTGAGTCTCAGTTCTGCCATTTCCTAGCTATGTGATCTGAGGCGGGAAATTACCCTTTTCTTCACTTGTAGCATGATATCATGTTGCTCACATCATGAGGCTGTTCTGAATCACTGGAGACCATAGACATATATTCTTCTCCCTGCAAAGTCAAAGTCCTTTGAAACAGTAATAATAATGAGTAATTATTGCAATTAACATTTAATGATATTGACCAAAGAGTCACACGAAGACAAAGGAGGGTTGCGAAAAGAGCTGGACCTGGGTGAGGCCAATCACTGAAGCAAGAGGGCTTTCAGTTATCTCTGAGGAAGAAGGAGGCCTAATTGGAACTGGGGCTATGACTCCACTCTGGCACTGCACCAGTTACTTGAGCGGGAACTTCTAGAAGATGACATTACTACAGTCAATGTTATTTGTTCCTTTCTTACTACAGTCAATAGCACACCTAAAGAGCAGTCAGGAGTGGCGGAATCTATACTTGATTTTGCTTCTAGACAATTTGTTTTGGTGTTCAATGTCATTAGCAGCGTAATCAACATGGTTTTTAAAAGTATGCAAATCTTAATGCAGATATCACCATCGTCTTTCATTAAAAGCATAAGTAAAATCTGTGTCTCAGGGAGATGAAATGACTTGCCAAAGACCAGAAAATATAGTCAGTTGCTGAAGCTAAGCTTTTTCATTAATACCAAGTCATTTTCTTTACACTGTTATCAACTAAAAATTGATCAACCCTGGGATTTCTTTGGAAGGAATGATACTAAAACTGAAGCTCCAGTACTTTGGCCACCTCATGCGAAGAGATGACTCATTGGAAAAGACCCTGATGCTGGAAGGGATTGGCGGCAGGAGGAGAAGGGGACGACCGAGGATGAGATGGCTGGATGGCATCATGGACTCAATGGACGTGAGTCTGAGTGAACTCCGGGAGTTGGTGATGGACAGGGAGGCCTGGCGTGCTGCGATTCATGGGGTCGCAAAGAGTCGGACACGACTGCGCGACTGAACTGAACTGAACTGAGATAACATATATTTATACTACTAATATCACTATTATCATATCTGACCTTCATTAAATGATTACTCAGGCAGTCTTAGATAAAGAATTTAACAAATAAATCTCTTTCATTCTCATCAATACTCCATGAGATTGATAAAGAAAGAGAAAAGCAACCTCAATTCTAAGACCTGACCTGATACCACAATGGCCCTTATGTTCTTCTGCTCAAGATAAACATTTTACAAAGCTTCAACATCAGATGAGGTTATTCTTGGTTGGTGAAAATTTTAGGCAAAAATAGGACATTGGGTAATCATGTTTTAGCCCTGAGCAAAGGAACTACATTACACAAACTACCGATATGGCCAAATACCTTCCTATCTTGAGTGACAGCTTTTCTTGAACAACTACAGCTCTAAACTCTATCTAGCCTTCCCTTCTTAGAGTGAAAATTAAGATACCAATCAGATAACCCTATATGTGAGACAGTAAAAGAGCACAGATGTATAGAACAGTCTTTTGGACTCTGTGGGAGAGGGCAATGGTGGAATGATTGGGAAGAATGGCATTGAAACATGTATATTACCATATGCGAAACAGATCCCCAGTCCAGGTTCGATGCATGGGACAGGGTGCTCAGGCCTGGTGCACTGGGATGACCCCGAGGGATGGGATGGGGAGGGAGGTGGGAGGGGGGTTCAGGATGGGGAACACATGTACACACATGGCTGATTCATGTCAATGTATGGCAAAAACCACTACAATACTGTAAAGTAATTAGCCTCCAATTAAAATGAATAAATTTTTAAAAAATAAAATAAAATATAAAATCAAAATAAATAAATAAATGCTTTACATATTTTGCTCCAAAAAAAGAAAAGATACCAATCAGAGAACTACCCTACTTCCTAAACACCATCCTTCCAGGGCAAAGCCATCTTCCTGATATCTTCCTCAAATTCAAATCACAGAAGCCCACATCAAGTTCCTTCGAACATTGTCTTAATATGACAGCATATTGTTTTCCAAGATGATTCCTATTTCTTGCTGCTGTGAGTAGGAAATAAATCCAATGAGCTCAACTAGAAACAGGAGTATTTCTAGTGGTCTCTGGCTAGAAACCTGAACGAGTACCAGTCTTATCCTTATTTTATAACTAAAGAACGCCAAGTTCAGAGATGTTGAGGATTTGCCTAAGACTGGAAAGCTATCAAAAACAGCACCAGCACCCTATGTGTTCTCATCTATTTAAGTAATATACTTGCTTCGGTCCCCATGGTAAACTTTACTCAATTGTAGTGACATAGATACTGTTTCTGAAGTTGCCTCCATTCTAAATCGTCCCAGAAACAGAACAGGAAAGCATCATCAAAGTCCTTCTGCTTGGGAAAGTGGGGACCCGCCATGTTAGGAAATGAATACAGCAGCTAAGTGCCATCTCTATGATTCCATTTCCTCCCTTGAAGGATTCTTAGCATGATTAATAGAATAATGTAAGCAAAATGCTTGCATGGAGCCTGGACACTAAATGAGAGTTGCCCTTCTTTACCAGAACTAAAAACACTCCTCCTCAAATGTGACATCAGAGAACAGGATTCCTTAGAAATTGGACGACTGAGCCCCAAGCCCTTTCTCCTTCTGAGAGTCCAGGAGAACAACCTGGCCTCAAATTTGAACTGAACTTAAAAGTAAGGAATGAAGTTTTCATGTGCAGGTGTGTGCCTCCCAGGTTTCTGTGTAGCTAGGGTGACTACTAAGATGATGAAGCTATAACAGGTTTTCTTCCTATACCTGGTAGGACACAGTCTCTGGACAGGAAAAAAGGAGATGCCCAATCCTCTGCAGAACAGTGAGAAGGATCACCATTTCCACGGACTCTCCTGGTTAAGTTTTGTAGTTGCAAACAACAGACTCCAGTCAGTTTAATTTTTAATATGTATTTATTTAAATGTAAACCACAGTGTTTGAAGCTACAGAAAAGAAAATCACAGCATCATTGTGGGGTCAAGAGGCTTCTTTATTCCAAACCCTTCTCTTATTACTGACAATGAGAACTGAATGCTGGAAATTCCTCTTAGCCACCCAGGAGAACAGTGATTGTGGGGATGGGTTGAAGGTGAGGATACCGTGAGGATGGAGGTAAAAACAAAAATCCTGTGTTACACCGCAGCCTTGTACTTAATCTGGTCATGAGGAATGTGCTCCTACATTCCTTCTTCTTTCCTCAAATAATTATAAACTGTCTCATTGGTGTCAGGAACTGTGTGAAGTGCTATGGGTACAGGGGAGACATGCTGTCATGGTGCTGAGAGCCAGCTGGATGAGACAGAATTAGACATGTTGACCAATAGAGGAAAGGAAACAGGCAGGCTCTGCTGAGGAGGATAGGGGAGAGAAGGACTGCGAGGAGATGGAACTGTTTCAGAAGCAGCCACAGCCCAGCCCTGCAGGGGTCTTCCTTGGATTTCGAGTTTCAGGGACCACTCTTCGCATGTCCTCTGCAAAAAGAAAGGAACTTGTTGAGTGCCATCATTGTGGCCTAGACCTGGACACTGGTCATCTTGACAGAGCCTAAACTTTCCAAACACTATGGAACTGTAGTGCCCATGACCCAAATGACCTACAAGAAGGAAGTGGGTTTTCCAAGCCTAGGTGGGGCACTCAGGAGCACTGCAGACCTGCCCTGGAGGGTGACTGAATCAGTGTTCCCAGCTGAGAAAGAGGAGCAGGTGATCAGGCTGAGATGATCACAAAGAGGCCTCTGGGGTTGACATGCCATTCTCTCCCTGGAGAACTCGCTCAGTGTGTGGTTTCACAGGACACTGCAGCCTCTCCTCCTGGCAGCAGCGAGGAGGCAGACCCTGGGCAGGGTGAATGGTGTGTGGCGCCCTGAGCTCCACCTCTTTGCCCAGCCCTTCCCCTCCTATGGTGCCCTGGCCCTCTCTTACCCCTGGGACTCTTTCAGAGTGCAGCAGGTCTTCATGCAGTCGGGACAGCAGGACTTTAAGCAGTCCTCTATCGTGTTGAAGTTGTTTTTGTTCCCGTCGCAGCCACCATAAACAAACGGCTCGCAGCATCCGGTCTTGGCATTGTAGAAGTACCTGGCTGCTTTGTCCTTGCAGGAACCAGCTAACTTAGGCTCCAGGCAGAAGGCAGGCTGAGAATCTGCTGGAATGAGAGGGGTAATGGCTCAGTTATGATGATGGTCATCACAGCTCTGTAGAAGGCCAACAATTAGAACCTCCAGTTTGTTTGGGGTAGAGAATGTTAGGGTTGTGGGGATGGTCAAATTGAAATGCCCATTTGAAAATCTCCTCTTCTTTCTGGGACAGAATTATGAAGGTTGCTAAGCGTGACATGTTATAGCAATCATGTATGATTTTAAGAAAAATTGATATAATGCCTTTGAATAGCCTTAAAACTTCAGAAGGACTTCCGAGGTGGTTCAGTGGTTAAGAATTTGCCTTCCAACAAAGGAGTCCTATCTTCAATCCCTTGTCAAGGAATTAAAGTCCCAAATGCTGTAGGCACAGAGTCGACAGGCCCTAACTACTGAGTCTGGGCCCACATATAAGAACCAGCCCACACAAACAAATACATAAATGCTCAAAAAAAAAAAAAAAAAAAGAAACTACAACAACAAAAAGAGGACAAAGGTAAAAATTATTCCCTATATGTCAATAATTAATGGGTCTGGATAACAGAGTTTTATAATACTATTAATATTCTCTTCGCTTAAGTGTGTGGTAAAGAACTTTTCACCATTAGTAACAGTGGCGAGGGAATCATACTATGATGGGAAAAGGCATGAAGAAGACGTGACACTGTGTTTACTTCGGTTACCTCACAAGGATTCTATAAAATGAATGTTGATACTAATGATATTGTGATTCTAAGAAGAAATATACATATTTCTTTTTTCTTCATTTTCCTGACACTGTTCCTAAAAATCTTGGTATTTCTTATATGATGAGAACAATAAAGGTGTCTTTTGCTACGTGAAGTTTGGTGAGTTTGGAAAGACCCTCATAAGCCCAGAATGGGCTCTGATATTGCGCCAGAAAGGACTGCCTACAGGAGGGTGAAAACTTTCATTCCCACCCTCCCCCGTGGTCTTTCTTCCACAATCTTGCCTTCCCTCAACCTCAGGGAGGTTTATGGAGCTGTCTGTTGAACAGTCCCCAGTGGCTAATGATTTAATGCATCATGACTAGGTAACGAAGCCTCCATAGAAATCTCAACAGAGGAAGACATTTATGTTACTCGAGAGACCTGGGACCCACCCAGGGAACATGGATACGGACACACATATGAGCACTCTCCATGTGGACCACCGCAGCAGCCTGCTCAGTGGGGCGCTGTCTCTGCTCCTCGCCCCCTAGAGGACGCTCTGTGCACTGCAGCCTCAGGGGTTCTGTTACGCAGTCCTATCCCACGGCTCCCTGGAGACCAATTCCTCAGTGAGTCCCCTTTTTCATGATAGTGAAATTCGTGGCTGATCCATGTCGATGTGTAGCAAAACGAATACAGTATTGTAAAGCAAAGCAAACTAAAAAAATAAAAATTAATTAAAAAAAAAAAAAAAGTCCTGCAGAGCTCCTCGCAACCTGCTCCCATGACCTCTATGCCTCAGCCGTCTCCACTGCTTTCCCCTCATCTAAACCAACTCAGCTCCAGCCACCCTGGCCCTGGCTCCTGCTCAAACACAGTAGTGATGAGTAACCAGGCACGTTATTTCTGCAGTTCTGCTCAGTACTTCCTTATCACAGAGGGTTTCCCTGACCCTTAGAGAAAAAGCACAGCATCTTTTCTCTGCTTTACTCTCTACCTTCAAGAAACTGATAACCTACCGTAAGATTTCACTCTCTGGTATTTTTAAGTGTCCCTCCTAGAAGGCAATTTATTTTGCCATATTTTTTTAACAGCTGTGTCCCGATCCCCAAGAACACTGCTTTGTAGGGACTTCCTAACTCTTATTTTCATTCTCTCCACAAGTGCAAGCTTATCAAATAGAATGGGTATAATTGAATTCCTTTTAGTACAAAATCACCTTGATGATGGAGCACATCAACACAGTGGTCAATCTCCCTCTAACATTCAATCTGCTGAGAGGATAATAAAATAATATGTCCTGGTGATCTTTAACCCCGAAACCCCTGAACCCAAATACATATGGATATTTATGGAAGTTTTCAATAAATAACCATATTGACTGAATTAGCCACTATTGCTGATTAATCATAAGTTCAGAGCCTGCCCCTGAAGGTTCCTGGGTTGCTTTCCCTGAGTGCTCTCATGACCTAGCAAAGAAAGTAAATGCCAAGGGTTTCAGGAGGCCTGGGCAATGAACCAGGACAAGGATCAAATATGAATAATAAACTCAGTCAAAAGAGAACAAGGAAAAGGGTTTGGAGGCCTTACTCCTATTGTCTCAGCCTTGATCCCATGAGCCAAACCACACAAGCACCATGTTTCTTATGCTTCCGCGATTGCTGCTCAGTGGTCCCAAGTCTTTCTGATTATTCTAATAATAAAGGAATAATCATTACTTGACACCTCAATATGTTTTCTTGCCCAAAGGAGATCAAAGGATAGTTATTCAGATTACACATTGGTGGATAATGGACAAAATTGGTCATGAAATGTGAATAAATTCATTATATTCATGACTGGTAATGTGTTCAGAGAACCCATGTAACATGTTTCCTCTGTTCAGATGAGGAAACTGCAGATGACTTACCCCAGGACACAGAGCATGTGGGTGGTAGGGTCAGGACAAGTAACTATGATGTCACAACCCATCTGATACAATACCTGATTCTACCAGGAATTTTAAAAATATAGTTTACTTGTAAGAGTTTCCAGCTTCCAGATGGCTCAGATGGTAGAGACCCTGACTGCAATGCAGGAGACCCGGGTTTGATCCTGGGCTGGAACGATCCCCTGGAGAAAGGCATGGCAACCCACTACAGCATTCAGGCAGAGAACCCTGTGGCCTTCAGTCCATGGGGTGGCAAAGAGTCAGACATAGCTGTGCAACTAACACTCTACTTTCACTGTAAGATTTTCTGGATGCAGTGTTCTATTTTCATTACTTCCCTGTCCCCAAGTCTCATCTAAGCGCCTCAGTCACAGGAGAGAGTGAGCTCGTGTTTACCCTATCACCAAATATGCGGTGTCACCACCATCGACCAGTTCCCCAGACACCCGCTGGGCGTCCCCCAGTCAATTGACGTCTGATATGAAATCCGTGCAGTTAGTGCAGATCCCACCCATGGAAGGATCATGACTGTCTTCACTTTAGTCCCAGCCACAGGGTCCCGACCAGCTTAGGCTTGTGACCAAATGTCTGAAATGTAGAGGTCCATCTTCCCAGAGGTGCAGAAAGTACAAACCTTTATTCTCCTCTTCGAATATATATGTTGGGAACTCCTGTAGTGTATGGTTCTCGAGTTGCCTTAAGGAAATCAACTCCTCACCTATGAAAAAGAGAAAATTTCAACAGTTTCAGGAGGCCTGGTCCATGAAACAGGAAAATGATCAACCATGGGTAAGAAAATAAGGGTCAAAAAAGGACAAGGGAAAAGGCCTGAGACCTTAGTAATGTTGTATCAGCCTTGGTCCCAGAGCTCCCACACAAGGGCTGTTTCTTGCTTTTCCAGCAGTTGCTCTCCTCCATAGTTCAACATCTTTCAATTAGTTTTAATAATAGAGGAATAATCATTATTTGATAAAGAAATGTTTTTACTTGGCCAAATCAAGAAGGTAGAGAAATTTGTTTTTCAGATTAACACATCGTGGTGGAAAATGGACAAATCTGGCCATGGCATATGAATAAACACATTCTATTCAAGACTCATCATCTGTTCAAATAACTCATGCAACATGCTTCCACTGTTTAGATGAGGAAACTACAGATGATTAACCCATTTGATATATTATCGATTCTGCTAGGAACTCAAAAATACAGATGACTGGAAAGAGTTTCTGGGTGCAGTGTCCCATTTTCACGACTCACTTCTCCCCAAGCCTCACCTGAGCCCTCAAATCACAGAGGACAGTGAGTCTGGGTTTTTTCCTGACACCAAATATGTTGCTTCTCCACCAACACCATCCAGTTCCCAACACCAACCAGACAGCCCTCTGTCCATTGATTTCTGATACCATGTCTGTGGAGTTAGTCCCAATGCCACAGGCTGAGGGATCCAGACTGTCCTGACTTCAGATGCCAGGCATGTAGTCTCGAGTCACTTATGATTCTAACCAACCGACTAAAAGTGAGAGTTTCTATGACCCCACCTCCATGCACAATACCTCAATCGAACCAGCGACCAAACTCAGGAAAATTTTTACGCACTGTTCTCAGATTAATGTATAGGATTAAATCTGAGAAAAAGTGAAATGGAGGAGATGTTCAGGGCAAAGTGGGAGTGGAGGTGAGTAGAGCCTCCATGCCCTGGTGAGCACAGCACCCTTACCTCACCACAATTTGTTCCCACCTCATAAGCTCTGTGAGCCAATATTTATGGATTTTTATTGAAGTTTCACTAAATAGTGATACTTATTGAATCCTCGACCAGTAGTAACTAATTTCAGTTTCAGTGCTATCCCCTCTCCCCACAGGTGCCGAAAGTTCAAACCTTCAAGGCATTTTTGAATGTTTCGGCTGCTTTTCTTATCATCTTGCATGCCTTGCAGATAATTTTGGTACCTATGAAAGAAAAAAATTCCAAAATTTGCAGGAGTCTTGAACCATAAAGCAGGATGAGGTTCAAATATGGAAAATAAATTGATGCCAAAAGTGGACAAGGGAAGAGGCCTGGAGACTTTGCTAGTATTGTATCAGCCTTGGTTCCATGAGCCAGTCACACAAGGGCTGTGTTTCATGCATTCCTAGCAGTTGCTCTACTAAGTGGTCCCAGGCCTTTCTAATTAATTTTTATTGTACAAGGATAATCATTGTGATGCATAAAGGTTCTTTCTCATCCAAAGCAAGTAGGTAGAGAAATCTTTTCAAATGAACATATCTTGTTGGAAATTAACCAAAATTGGCCATGAAATGTGAATAAACTTTTTATATCTGTGGCTGGAAGTATGTTCAAAGAAATCAAGTGGCATGTATCTGCTGTTCAGAAGAGGAAGCTGTAGATGACTTGCCACAGGACACAAGGCATGTGTGTGTCAGGGTCAGGACAAGACACTTCCTTGTTACAACTCATTTGTTACACTATCCTGTTCTGCCAGGAACTCTGAAAATACCAATAACTGCTGAGAGCTTCTGGGTGCAGTGTCCTACCTTCATTACTCCCCTGTCCCCAGGACTCACCTGAGCTCCCAAGTACACAGAGTGTGAGTTTGGGTTTCCCTGACACGTGGTGTCTCTGGAAACAACAACCAATTCCCCAAACACCCACTAAGTGTCCAACCAGTCAATTTACTTCTGATATGAAATTGAGGGAGTTGGTACAGACTCTGCATGTTGAGGACTAAATCTGTCCTCAGTTCAGATGCCAGCCATGTTGTCCCGAGTCATTCATGATTTGACAAAATGGCTAAAATTGGGAAGTTCCAGTTATTGAAACTCCATGTTCAATAACTCAATAGATCTGATGACCAACTCAGGACAACCACTTACATACTGAGTCTCACATTGTTATTGTTAACGATAAATCTAGGACAGTGGAGCAAGTGAGATGCGCAGGGCAAAGTGGAAATGGATGTATGGGGAGCCTTCAAACCCTAAAGAGCGCAGGACCCTCACATCACTATCATGTGTTACCACCCCCAAAATCTCTCAGGATGCCTGTATCTATGGATTTTTATTGCAATTTCACTAAACAGACATATTGATTGAATCATTCATTGTCCAGTGGTGGCTGGTCTCAGTCTCAGTGCCCTCTTTTCTACCACGAGATTCAGAAAGTTCAAACCTATAATCACATCGTCGACGATTTCTTTAATCACAGATGATACTACAAGCTTCTCAGGACCCCTTGTAAGGCTTGTCTCCAGACCTGTGAAAGACAGTAAATTCCAAGAGTTTCTGGAGATGTGGGACATGAACTAAGACAAGGATCAAATATGGATCATAAAATAGTCGTCAACAGTGGACAAGGGAGGAGACACATATGAATACTAAAATAATAGCCAAAAGGGGACAAGAGGAAGGGCCTGGAGACGTTACTAACGTTGCATCAACCTTGGTCCAAGGAGCCAACCCACACGGGCCGTGATTCATTCTTTCCCTACAGTGGCTCTGCTCATTCATCCCGGGTGTTTCTGGTTATTTTTCATAATAGAAGAATAAAAATTATTTTATACCTAAATATTATGTCTTGCCAAAAACAAGTAGGTAGAGAAATTGTTTTCAGATTAACACATCTTGTTGGAAAATGCACTAAATTCACCATGATATCTGATTCATCTCCCTTATATATATGACTGATAATCTGTTCAAAAACCCATGCAACACTATCTCTTGTTCCAATGAGAAAAGTGCAAATGACTTTTCCCAAGACGTGGCATGTGGGTGGCAGGGCCAGGAGAAGATAGCATGTTACAACCCATTTGATACACTCCCTCTTTCTCCCAGGAACTCTGAAAATACAGATAAGTGAGAACAGTTTCTGGTTGCAACATGTACTCTCATTTCTCCCTTTTTCTGGAGCATCACCTGAGCCCCAAATTACAGGGGAAGTGAGTCTAGGTTTGCCTAGGTTTCCCTGACATCAAATATGTGGTGTCTCTACCAACAGCAACCAATTCCCCAAACACCCACTGGGTGCCCAACAAGTCCATTTACTTCTGATTCCAATCCATGGAGTTACTGCAGATTCTGCGGGTTGAGGGCTCAAGTCTGTCCTTAGTTTAGATGCCAGCCATGAGGTCCCGAGTCACTCATGCTTGTGACTAAATGGCTAAAAATGGGGCATCCATGACCCCACCTTCACATTCAATAATTCAATAAAACAGGAGGCTGAACTTAGGAAAACCCTTACTTACTGTTCTCAGAAAAATATACAAAATAGGGCTCAAGGCAGCAAAGGGAGGAGATGTGTAGGGCAAAGGGGGAGGGAGGTGTGCCCAGCCCCCATGCACTAGTGAGCAGAGCACCGTCACACCATCCTCCTGCATTCACCCACCTGCAAGCACTCTGAATGCCAACATTTCTGTATTTCTTTCTAGGTTTCGCTAAACAAGCATATTGGTTGGATAATCATCCATGGGTGATTTTTCTCTCTCTCTGTTCCCTCCCATTAGCTCAAAGTGCTAGAATGAGAGGTGGTGAAGACTGTAACCTTTAAAGCGGTATTTGAGGTTTCTTAGAGACCAGCCCCATTCTTAAGGTACCCTGAGTCACCTTTAGTGACTCATCTCATAACCACTAAAATCAGTAAATTCCAAGAGTTTAGGAGGCCTGGGCCATATCATGAGAAGGATCAAATATGTATCTTTTTATTACTACACTACAGTGCAGTTCATGGACAAGGCAGGGACCAGGAACAGATAGTCTCACAGATAGGGTCCCTGGTCTGGTATAGCTAGGTGGGATTATTTATCTTTATATATGTGAATTTTAATGTATCTCTTCATGCATATCATAATGTCAGTGGAGTTAAAAGCCCGACTCCCTGGTGGTTCAGCAGTTAAGAATCCGCCTGCCAACTCAGGGGACGTGGATTCGATCCCTAGTGTGAGAAAATTCCACGTTGCCTCAGGGAACATGTCAACCGCAACTACTGAGTCCAGATGCCTAGAGTCCCTGCTCTGCAACAAGAGAAGCCACACCAATGAGAAGGCCACACACAGCAACCATAGAGTAGCCCTCGTGACTAGAGAATATCCTCACATATCGAGGAACACCAAGGCAGCCAACACCAAACTAACAACAAAATCCTGCTCAACTTGACGGGAGAAATCCAGAGAGGGTTGGCAGCACCCACCCCACCACTGATCCCCTCCCCCTAACCCTTCAATGGACTCTCCTAATTTCTTGAGAACCTCTAGAGGAGAGGTGTCCAGACCTACCTTGGTCCAGGGAATGGTGTTCATACACTGGAGTACCATCCACCAGGATAACCAGGAGGAAGAGAAGGGCTGCAGAGAGGCAGAGGCAGTTCATCTTCATGGCCTTGCAGGAGGGCTCCTGAGGATGCTGGGGACGGACTGAGCTTTTAATATCCTGGCTGAGGGGTGGGATCAGGCAATGAGGAGGAGAGTGAGGGAGGGGAGGAGCTGGGTCAGTCCTGTTTATTGCGTAATCTCCCTCCTAACCATGCCTCCTGCATCTTTCTGCAGGGGCCAAAAGTCCAGTAAGAGCAGAACTTAGATGTCACTATGCCTGTGAGTCTCCTGTCAATACAGATCATGACTTCAATATGTTCACTTGGGGAGCATCCCAGGACCTAGAGCAGTGCATGGCACATGATGGACGGTCAGTGAGTGGATGAGACATAGGACCTATAAGTGAAAAGCAGTGTGTGAGCCCACGTCCTCCTTTTCAGCCTCCTGTACATGTCATCTCACCTGGACCTCAATGCCCTGACTCCCCTCACCTAGCTCACATGACAGGTGTGACACAGGCCACCTTCCTGCAACAACTGTCACAGCTTTTACACTGGATGGATGCGTGCTCTTTACCAGACCTTGGTCCAGGCAGGAATTTGGTTGGGGAAACTGGTGGCCTCCTGGGCTGTGACCCTCTAGCAGTTCACTCTGATCACAGCATGAGGACTGGAACATGGAATATTGAGGTTATATTGATACTGTGACTATAAAGAAATATTAATTTGGTCTTCTTCCTATTCCTGACACAGAGCTCCTAACACTGCTGAAGTTTCCTGAAAGATGACAGCAACAAGGAGTCTTTTATCATGTGAGGGAGGTGACTAGTAAACACTCAGCCTGAAAAACCACTACAATATTATAAAGTAATTAGCCTCCAATTAAAATAAATTAATTATTTTTAATTAAAAAAAAACCACACTCAGCCTAAACCAAGGATGGAGTGTATTGTCCGGGTAACCAACATTTGATTAGGGGAGTGGGAATTTTCATTTCCATCTTTCCTCTTTCCCTGCACCTGCACTTCAGGGAGGGGAGAGGGGTAGAGGTTGAACCCATCACAAATGCCCTAAGATTGAATTATTCATGATATGTGAGGAACCTCCAGAGAAACCTCAACAGAGCAAGTCATTCATGTTCTTCTAAAGCGCTGTGATCTACCCAAGGAATAACACAGGTACACACTGCACCATGGCTCACTGGACCACTGCAGCAGCCTGCCCAGGGGCCTGGGTCTCTGCCCTTCACCCCCTAGAGGTCATTCTCTACTCTGCAGCCTCAGTAGGTCAGTTCAGTCAGTTTAGTCACTCAGTCGTGTCAGACTCTTTGCGAACCCATGGACTGCAGCACACCAGGCTTCCCTTGTCCATCACCAACTTCCAGAGCCTACTCAAACTCCATTGAGTCAGTGATGAGTCATTTCCATTGAGTCAGTCAGTCCCCTTCTTATCACACCTTTAATCTTTCCCAGCATCATAGTAGTGAGTAGTGAAAGTCACTCAGTCATGTCTGACCTTGCGACCCCATGGACTGTAGTAATCTTTCCCAGCATCATAGTAGTGAGTAGTGAAAGTCACTCAGTCATGTCTGACCTTGCGACCCCGTGGACTGTAGCCCGCCAGGCTCCTCTGTCCATGGGATTCTCCAGGCAAGAATACTGGAGTAGGTTGTCATTTCCTTCTCCAGGGGATCTTCCCACCCAGGAATCGAACCCAAGTCTCCTATATTGCAGGCAAATTCTTTACTGACTGAGCTATGAGGGAAGCTCCCAGCATCGTGGTCTTTTCAAATGAGTCAGTTCTTCGCATGAGGTGGCCCAAGTACTGGAGTTCAGCTTCAGCATCAGTCCTCCCAATGAATACTCAAGATTGATCTCCTTTAGGATGGACTGGTTGGATCTCTTTGCTGTCCAAAGGACTCTCAAGAGTCTTCTCCAATGCCACAGTTCAAAAGTATCAATTCTTCAGTGCTCAGCTTTCTTTACAGCCCAACTCTCATATCCACATATAACTACTGGAAAAACCGAAGTTTTGACTAGATGGACCTTTATTGGCAGCCTCAGGGATCCTCCTAAAATTTGAGTTCTATCGCATGGCTCCCATAACCAATCTCTCAGTGACTCCCCAGCTCTCTCAGAGTCAAATTCGGATTCTGATAAAGTCCTACGAGGTTCCTCATGACCTTCCCCCACAGCCTCTCTGCTTCATCTCCTTCCATTCCCCTCCCCTCACCTACTCAGCTCCAGCCACTCTGGTCTGGGCTGCTGGGCAAACACACCAGTCTCATTTTTGGCAGCCTCTGCTCAAGGCCTCCTTATTACAGAGTGTTTCCCTGACCTCCTAAGCCTCGTGAATCCCCATCACTCTCTTTTTTGACGTCACTCATCACCACCTGCCATAGGATTTCCCCATGTCTTCATTGTCTGTTGGTCTCAGAAGGCATATAATTTTACTATATTTTGTTTACAGCTGTTTTCCTAAACCAAGAAATATACCTTCTGGAATATTTCTGGGATATTAATGTTGAGAGAGAGAGGCTTCATCATCAAACAGACTAACAGGAATTTTATTATATCCAGACTCTTCAATAACTGTGTACTTAGCTTGAGTATGGCATGAGAGATTTGTTTACTTGATATATATTTATCAAATATGTAGGCTTTGTGTCCCAGAAGGTATATCTTTTGGTGTGCATATATATACACATACAGAGAGAGAGAAGCTTCCCTCATGTCTCCATGGTAAAGATTGCCTGCAATGCAGGAGACCTGGGTTTAATTCCTGGATCAGGAAAATCCCCTCAAGAGGGGAATGGCTAACCACTCCACTATTCTTTCCTGGAGAATTCCGTGGACAGAAGAGCTGGTGGGCTACAGTCCATAGGCTCACAAAGATCAGACACAGCTGAGCCATTAACACTGCTATTTTTTTTCACCTGTCTATACAATTATGAGTCTCCTCTATAACTGCATATCCTGATAGGAAAATTAAATAATAGTCTGACAGGACAACAAAATGAGGTGCACTGAATTTTGATTTATGTCATACCAGCCTGGAAAAAACACTCTTTGCATCTTGAGCAAACTCTCAAAAGTACTGCATTTTCTGCTGTTCCTACACTTGTCTCCAAAGGTATAAAGCTCAGTTTTCACTCAACATTCTGATTAATTTCACTACACAGAAAAGATCATTATTTGACAGATAAATTTTTTAGAGGGATGGTGAGGAAATGTAGGCAGAAAAGTCTTTTGAACTAAAACATTTTCGTGGAAAGTGGATATCATTGTCCATGAATGTGTAAACTCTTTATACTCAAGACTGGTAATTCTTTCAAAAAACTCATGTAACCTGGTCCCCCTGTTCAGGAAATGAAACTGCAGATGACTTGCTCCAGGACAGAAAGCCTGTGAGTGGTAAGATCAGCACAATCCAGTGCTTATGAGTTTTAATTGAGGGTTGGATGCAAGTAATTTGATTGAATCTTTGACCACTGATGCCTGAACCTAGTATCAGTACCCTTTCCTGTCCCCCAGAGGGACTGGGCTTGATAGTTCTAACCCTTTAATCACCTGATGGCAGGCAGTGGAATCCAGTCCCATCCAGACACTATCTTAGGCCCCATCCTTCACTCATCTCCTGATTTTGATACAGAAAATACAAGTGTTTCAGGGGGCCTGGGGCATGGACAGAGACAGTGGTCAATTTTGGATTTTATTATGACACTACAATAAGATCAGGGTCCGGCAGTGACCAGGAATAGGGTCTCAGTTATGAGATCCCTGATCTGGTAGAATCAGGTGGGATTTTTTTTTTCAAAGCAGAACACATAATGATATATTTTGAGAGTCAAGAAATGTCCCTGAAATGAAAACTGCTGTACCCACCCCACACCTGTACCTCAGTGCCGTCCATGAACTCCTCTCATCACCTGTCCCCTGCCTATAGAGGAGAAGTGAGCCAGGGCTTTCTCTGGGGCCAGTTCCTGGTTTTACCAGGTGCCCAGGAAGACAAGAAGGGCTAAAGAGAAGCAGAGCTGGCTCATCTTTGTGGCCTTGCAGGAAAGCCTCTTGGGAAAGCTGGGGGCCGACTGAGCTTTTGGTACCCAAGCTGAGGGGTCAGAACAGATGACAAACAGGGAAGTGAGGAAGGGGTTGATCTGGGATCAGTCTTGTACAGTGTGTAAGCTCCGCACCTCTCATGGTTTTGCTTCTGCCTGTTGGGGCCAAATGCCCAGTATCATTGATTCTCAAAGTTCCTTATGCCTGTGGGTCTAATGGAAAACACAACTTGTGATTTCAAAGGGGAAATTTTGTTCCAATATGGTCACTCAGGGAGAATCCCAGCCCCTAGAGCACTGCATGGCACGTGATGGATGGTCAGTGAGTGGATGAGAGCAAGTCAAAGATGGATCATTGATCAGTGCTGTTGGCTCAGTGGGTGAAGAATCTGCCTCCAACGCAGGAGACCCAGGTTTGAACCCTGGGTTGGGAAGATCCCCAGGAGAAGGAAATGGCAACCCACTCTGGTATTCTTGTCAGGAGAATCCCATGGACAGAGGAGCCTGGTGGGCTACAATCCATGGGCTCAGCTTGCAAAGACTGAGTGACTAAGCACCGCACACTGTTTATCAGTAGTGTGTTAGCTCATATCACCTTTTCAGCTGAGTTAAATTCACCCATTCCAGTCCATTTTAGTTTACTGATTCATAAAATGTCAATGTTCACTCTTGCCATCTCCTGTTTGACCACTTCCAACTTGCTTTGATCATGGACCTAACATTCCAAGTTCTTATGCAGTACTGCTGTTTACAGCATCGGACTTTACTTCCATCACCAGTCACATCCACAACTGGGTGTTATTTTTGCTTTGTCTCCATCTCTTCATTCTTTCTGGAGTTGTTTCTCCACTGATCTCCAGCAGCATGTTGGGCACCTATAAACCTGAGGAGTTCATCTTTCAGTGTCCTGTCTTTCTGCCTTTTCATACCATTCATGGGATTCTCAAGGCAAGAATGCTGAAGTGGTTGGCCATTCCCTTCTCCTGCAGACTATGTTTTATCAGAACTCTCCACTATGACCCGTCCATCTTGGGTGGCCCTACATGGCATGGCTCATAGTTTCATTGAGTTAGACAAGGCTGTGGTCCATGTGATCAGTTTGGTTAGTTTTCTGTGATTATGGCTTTCATTCTGTCTGCCCTGTGATGGATAAGGACAAGAGGCTTATGGAAGCTTCCTGATGGGAGAGACTGACTGAAGGGGAACTGAGTCTTGTTCTGATGGACAGGGCCATGCTCAGTAAATCTTTAATCCAACTTTCTGTTGATGAGCAGATGAAACACAGGCTGTTGTTCGATCTGAGGCCAAACTATGGTGGAGGTAATGAAGATAATGGTGACCTCATTCAAAAGGTCCAGTGCACCCACTGTTGCACTCAGTGCCCAATCCTGCAGCAGGCCACTGCCAACCAACGCCTCTGCAGGAGACTCCTGAACACCCATGGGCAAGTCTGGATCAGTCTCTTCTGAGGTCACTGCTCCCTTCTCCTGGATCTTGGTGTGCTCAAGGTTCTGTTTGTGCCCTCCAAGAGTCTGTTTCCCCAGTCCTGTGTAAATTCTGGGGGTTCTATGATGGAGTAAATGGTGACCTCCTCCAACAGGGCTTATGCCAAACACAGGTCTGCTGCACCCAGACCCCCTGCCCCTGCAGCAGGCCACTGCTGACCTGTACCTCTGCAGAAGATATTCAAACACAGCTCTGGCTCAGTTTCTGTGGGGTCGCTGGGTCCGGTGCACACAAAGTTTTTTTGTGCCCTCCGAGCCTCTCTGGCAGGTATGGGAATTGATTCTAAAAGTGATTTCGCCCTTCCTACCCTCTTCCTGGGGCTTCTCCTTTGCCCTTGGATGTGGTGTATCTTTTTACAGTGGGATCCAACATTTTCTTGCCGATGGCTGTTCAGCAGTGAGTTGTAATTTGGCGTTCTCTCAGGAGAAGATGAGTACACATGCTTCTAATGATGTGTATCCATCTCATCATGCCTCCAGGTAATTCTTCAAAGCACCTTTGCAGAACATAAGCACCCTGAGGGCAAAGACATTTTGTTGTTCTTCAATATATCCCTGTTGTCTTTCCAGCATCATACAGTCCACTTTACAGGAAATCAAAGTCAGCTTTTGTCCTGGAACAAAGAACTGTCTGAAACTGAACTGACCCCGCACTGCCCACAACATCTCCAGAAAAAGTCCTAGATATATTTTTACTATTCTCATTTAAATTTTTTAAGTTCTTTATTACTCCTTCCTCATTTTTATAGTACATTGCCAAAAAAAATTTTTTAAGCAAATTCCATATATAAATATTTTATAATTTTTGATTGATTTTGTTTTGTATTTTTTAATATTGTATTTTTGATAGTCTAACCTCTGCTCTAGATTTTTAATATTTTTTCTAGCTTTTTGGTATTTGTTATCAATTTTGTACCTTTAAGAATCTAATCTTTAGCATCCATTTTCACTTAGGGTTGTGATAACTGGCTTCATTGCTCTCTCCCCTTTTGACTCTCCCTTTTCTCCCCCAAGTCACCTCTATCTCCTCTCTCCCTCTTCTCTTCTCTATATAACTCTGTGAACCTCTCTGGGTGTTCTGGGCTGTGGAGAACACTTAAGGAATTGATTACTGGCTGTATAGGTCTCTCCCCTTTTGACACCCCCTCTTCTCCACCTGGTCACCTCTATCTTCCTCCTCCCTCTTCTCTTCTCTATGTAACTCCGTGAACCTCTCTGGGTGTTCCAGACTATGGAGAGCACATAGGAACTGATTACTGGCTAGATTGCTCACTCCTCTTTTGACTTCCTCTCTTCTCCTCCTGGCCACCTCTATCTCCCTCCTCCTTCTTCTCTTCTCCATGTAACTCTGTGAAACTCTCTGGGTGTCCCTCATGGCGGAGAATTTTTCACCATTAACCTAAATGTTTTATCATCTGTGCTGTATGGATGTAGAAATCTTGAGGCTACTGTAAGAGTAAGACTGAAAGCCAGAGGCAAGAGGCTTAAATTCAAAACTTGAGAACACCAGAGAACTCCTGATTCCAGGGAACATTAATAGACAAGAGATCATCACAAAGCCTCCATACCTTCACTGAAACCAAGCTCCACCCAAGAACGAACAAGTTCCAGAGTAAAACATACCGCACTAATTCTTCAGCAGTGCAGGAACACAGCCCTGAGCATTAAAATACAGGCTATCCAAAGCCATGCCAAACCCATAAACACCCCCAAAACTCACTACAGGACACATCATTGCACTCCAGAGAGAAGAGATCCAGCTCTACCCAGCAGAACACAGATGCAAACTCCCCTAACCAGGAAACCTTGACAAGCCACTAGTCAAACCCCACCCACAGGGAGCAAGCTCCACAATAAAGAGGAACCACAAACTTCCAGCCTCCAGAAAAGCCACCCCAAACACAGCAATCTAAATAAAATGAAAAGGCAGAGAAATATTCAGCAGGCAAAGGGACATGATAAATGCCCACCAAACCAAACAAAAGAGGAGGAGATAGGGAGTCTACCTGAAAAAGTATTCACAATAATGAAAGTAAAGATGATACAAAATCATTAAAACAAAATGGAGTTACATATAAATAGACAAGAGACAAGGATTGAGAAGATGCAAGAAATGTTTAACAAGGACATAGAAGAAATAAAAAAGAGTCTATCAATAATGAATAATTCCATAACTGAGATCAAAAGCACTCTAGAGAGAACCAACAGTAGAATAACTGAGGCAGAAGACAGGACAAGTGAGATGGAAGATAGAATGGTGGAAATAAAGAAGCAGAGAGGAAAAAAGAAAAAAGCATTAAAAGAAATGAGGACAACCTCAGAGACCTCTGGGACAATGTTAAACACTCCAACATTTGAGTCATAGGAGTCCCAGATACAGAACACAAAAAGAAAAGCCATGAGAAAATACTTGAGGAGATAATAGACGAAAACTTCCCTAAAATGGGGAAGGAAATAGCCGCCCAAGTTCAAGAAAGCCAGAGAGTCCCAAACAGGATAAACCCAAGGCAAAACACCCCAAGACACGTATTAATCAAGTTAACAAAGATTAAACACAAAGAGCAAATATTAAAAAGCAGCAAGGGAAAAACAACAAATAACATACAAGGGGATCCCCATAAGGATAACAGCTGATCTTTCAATAGAAATTCTTCAGGCCAGGAGGGAATGGCAAGACATACCTAAAATGATGAGAGAGAAAACAACCCAGATTACTATATCCAGCAAGGATCTCATTCAAATATAAAGGAGAAATCAAAAGCTTTACAGACAAGAAAAAGCTGAGAGAATTCAGCACCACCAAAACAGCTCTTCAGCAAATGATAAAGGAGCTTCTCTAGACAGGAAACACGGAAAAGGTTATAAACTCTAACCCAAAACAACCAAGTAAATGGAAACAGGATCATACTTACCAATAATTACCTTAAATGTAAATGAATTGAATGCCCCAACCAAAAGACAAAGACTGGCTCAAGGATACAAAAACAAGACCCCTATATATGCTGTCTACAAGAGGCCCACCTCAAAACAAGGGACACATACAGATTGAAAGTGAAGGGCTAAAAAAAGATATTTCACCCAAATGGAGACCAAAAGAAAGCAGGAGTAGCAATAATCATATAAGATAAAATAGACTTTGAAATAAAGGCCATGAAAAGAGACAAAGAAGGACACTACATAATGATCAAAGGATCTATCCAAGAAGAAGATATAAAAATTATAAATATACATGCACCCAACATAGGAGCAGCACAATATGTAAGGCAAATGCTAACAACTATGAAGGGGGAATTAGCAGTAACACAATAATAGTGGGAGACTTTAATGCCCCTTTCACACCTGTAGATAGATCAACCGAACAGAAAACGAGCCAGAAAACACAAACTTTAAATTATACAATGGACTAGTCAGATCTAATTGATATCTACAGGACATTTCACACCAGAACAATGAATTTCACCTTTTTCTCAGGGGCACACAGGACATTTTCCAGGATAGATCACATCCTGGGCCATAAATTTACCTAGTCTTCATAAATTCAAAAAACTGAAATCATTTCAAGTATCTTTTCTGATCTTAATGTGGTAAGATTAGATGTCAACTACATCTAAAAAACTATTAAAATACAAACATATGGAGGCTAAACAACACGCTTCTGAATAACAAACAAATAACAGAAGAAATCAAAATTTGCATAGAAACAAATGAAAATAAAAACACTACAATCCAAAACCTATGCAATTCAGTAAAAGCAGTGCTAAGGAGACGGTTCATAGCAATACAAGAGTACCTCGAGAAATAAGAGAAGAATCAAATAAATAACCTAACTTTATGCCTAAAGAAACTAGAAAAAGAAGAAATGAAGAACCCCAAAGTTAGTAGAAGGAAAGAAAACATAAAAATTATGACAGAAATAAATGAAAAATAAACAAAGGAAACTATTGCAAAAATGAACAAAACTCTGCAGGTCAGGAAGCAACAGTTAGAACTGGACATGGAACAACAGACTGGTTCCAAATAGGAAAGGAGTACGTCAAGGCTGTTTATTGTCACACTGTTTATTTAACTTATATGCAGAGTACATCATGAGAAACACTGGGCTGGAAGAAGCATAAGCTGGAATCAAGAATGCTGGGAGAAATATCAGTAACCTCAGATATGCACATGACACCCCTTATGGCAGAAAGTGAAGAAGAACTAAAAACCCTCTTGATGAAAGTGAAAGAGGAGAGTGAAAAGGCTGGCTTAAAACTCAACATTCAGAAACTAAGATCATGGCATCCGGTCCCGTCACTTCATGACAAGTATGGGAAACAATGGAAACAGTGAGAGACTTTATTTCTGGGGGCTCCAAAATCACTAAAGATGGTGATTGCAGCCATGAAATTAAAAGATGCTTACTCCTTGGAAGGAAAGTTATGACCAATCTAGACGGCATGTTAAAAAGCAGAGACATTACTTTGCCAACAAAGGTCCGTCTAGTCAAGGCTATGGTTTTTCCAGTGGTCATGCATGGATGTGAGAGTTGGACTATAAAGATGAGCACCGAAGAACTGATGCTTTTGAACTGTGTTGGAGAAGACTCTTGAGAGTCCCTTGGACTGCAAGGAGATCCAACTAGTCCATTCTAAAGGAGATCAGTCCTGAGTGTTCACTGGAAGGACTGATGTTGAACCTGAAACTCCAGTACTTAGGCCACCTGATGCCAAGAGCTGACTCATCTGAAAAGACCCTGATGCTGGGAAAGACTGAGGGCAGGAGGAGAAGGGGACAAGAGAGGATGAGATTGTTGGATGGCATCACTGACTCAATGGACATGAGTTTGGGTAGGGTCTGCGAGTTGGTGATGAACAGGTAGGCCTGGTGTGCTGCAGTTCACAGGGTTGCAAAGAGTCAGATGATTGAGTGACTGAACTGAATTGAACTGAAAAGCTGGTTCTTTGAGATGAATAAAATAGACAAACCATTAGCCAGACTCATTGAAAAAAAAAGGAATAAGTATCAAATCAACAAAATTAGAAATTAAAATGGAGAAATCTCAACAGACAACACAGACATACAAAGGATCATAAGAGACTACTATCAGGAGCTATATGCCAATAAAATGGACAACATGAAAGAAATGGACAAATTCTTAGAAAAGTATAACTTTCCAAAACTGAACCAGGGAGAAATAGAAAATCTTAACAAATGCATGATAAGCATGGAAATTGAAACTGTAATCAAATATCTTCCAATAAACAAAAGTCCAGGACCAGATGGTTTCACAAGTGTATTCTACAAAAAATTTAGAGAAGAGCTAACACCTATCCTACTCAAACTCTTCCAGAAAATGCAGAGGAAGGTAAACTCCCAAACTCATTCTATGAGGCCACCATCACCCTAATAGCAAAACCAGACAAATATTCCACAAAAAAAGAAAACTACAGGCCAAATACTGATGAACATGGATGCAAAAATCCTTAACAAAATTCTAGCAAGCAGAATCCAACAACATACTAAAAAGATCATACGTCACGACCAACTGGCTTTATCCTAGGAATACAATGATTCTTCAATATTTGCAAATCAATCAATGATACACACTAACAAATTAAAAGATAAAAATCATATGATTATCTCAATAGATGCAGAGAAAGCTTTTGACAAAATTCAGCATCCATTTATAATAAAAACCCTCCAGAAAGCAGGAATAGAAGGAACATACCTCAACATAACAAAAGCCACATATGATAAACCCACAGCACACATTATCCTCAATGGCGGAAAATTGAAAGCATTTCCCCCAAAGTCAGGAACAAGACAAGGGTGCCCATTCTCACCACTACTTTTCAACATAGCTTTGGAAGTTTTAGCCACAGCAATAGGGGAAGAGAAAAGAAATAAAAGGTATAGGAAAAGAAGTAAAACTCTCACTGTTTGCAGTTGTATGACCCTCTACATAGAAAACCCTAAAGACACTACCAGAAAATTACTAGAGCTAATGAATGAATGTAGTAAAGTTGTAGGATATAAAATCAATAGACAGAAATCCCTTGCATTACTATACACTAATAATGAGAAAACAAAAATAGAAGTTAAGGAAGCAATTCCATTCACCAATGCAACAAAAAGAATAAAATACTTAAAATAAATTTTCCTAAAGAAACAAAAGACCTATATATAGAAAACTATAAAACACTGATGAAAGAAATCAAAGATGACACAAATAGATGGAGAAATATATCATGTTCATGGGTCAGAAGAATCAATATAGTGAAAATGTGTATCCTACCCAAAGCAATCTATAGATTCAATGCAATCCCTATCAAGCTATCAATGATATTTTTCACAGAACTAAAACAAATAATTTCATATTTGTATGGAAATACAAAAAACCTAAAATAGCCAAAGCAATCTTGAGAAAGAAGAATGGAACTAAAGGAATCAACCTGCCTGACTTCGGACTATACTGCAAAGCTACAGTCATCAATACAATATGGTACTGGCACAAAGACAGAAACATAGATCAATGGAACAAAATAGAAAGCCCAGAGATAAATCTATGCATTTATGGACACCTTATCTTTGACAAAGGAGGCAAGAATATACAATGGAGAAAAGACAATCTCTTTAACAAGTGGTTGACAATAGACAGCTTTGACATACTCCTTTCCCCATTTGGAACCAGTCTGCTTTTCCATGTCCAGTTCTAACTATTGCTTCCTGACCTGCATATAAGTTTCTCAAGGGGCAAGTCAGGTGATCTGGTGTTCCCATCTCTTTCAGAATTTTCCACAGTTTATTGTGATCCACACAGTCAAAGGCTTTGGCATAATCCTTAAGATTGGCAATTTATGAATATGGTATCTCTTTCTTTTTGTTTAGGCATTCTTTCTCTTGAAAAATGTCATCATTTTCTCCAAAAAAAGGTTTTGTACATCTTTTCTTAATCTTAGTTAATTTTTTATTTGACTGTAAAAAGTTCATCTTTAATTGTTTCTAGGATGTAGAAATATAATTAGTTGTTTACTGCTGAGTGCTGTCCTGCCAGAATCAGAGACCAACATCCATGCCCAGTACAGAACCATTCCCTGGGGTGATAGGCCAGTTACCTGGTGGCAGATTGATTACATCAGGCCACTTGCATCATGGAAGGGACATCAGGGAATAGACACTCTGAATATGAATTTGCCTGCCCTGTATGCAATGTTTCCCTGTATGCAAAACTACCAGACATGTACTTACAGAATGCCTTATCCACCTTGCCTTACAATAATGCTCTCATCAAAGAACTCACTTCACAGCAAAAGAAGTGTGGCAATGGGCCCATGCTCATGGAATTCACCATCATTCTAAAACAACTGTCTTGATAGAACAGTGAAACAGCCTTTTGAAGCTCAGCTGGAGTGCCAGCCAGATGACAATACCTTGCAGGGCTAGGGTAAGGTTCTCTCGAAGGCTGTCCATGCTCTCAATCAGTGTCCAATATACCTTGCTGTTTCTCCCATAATCAAGATTAATGGGTTCAGAAATCAAGAGGTAGAGATGAAGGGGCACCTCCCATTATGACCCCTAGGGAGCCACTCGCAAATCTTACCTTCTCGACCCCTTGACTTAGTGCACTGTTGGCCTGGAGGTGCCGGTTCTGGAGGGAGGAACGTTTCCACTAGGTGACACAGCAGTGATCCCATTGAACTGAAAGAAAAAGCAAAAATAAACAAATAGGACCTAATTAAAATTAAAAGCTTCTGCACAACAAAGGAAACTATAAGCAAGGTGAAAAGACAGCCTTCAGAATGGGAGAAAATAATAGCAAGTGAAGTAACTGACAAACAACTAATTTCAAAAATATACAAGCAACTCCTGCAGCTCAATTCCAGAAAAATAAACAACCCAATCAAAAAATGGGCCAAAGAACTAAACAGGCAGGTCTCCAAAGAAGACTAACAAATGGCTAACAAACACATGAAAAGATGCTCAACATCACTCATTATCAGAGAAATGCAAATCAAAACCACAGTGCGGTACCATTTCACGCCAGTCAGAATGGCTGCTATCCAAAAGTCTATAAGCAATAAAAGCTGGAGAGGGTGTGGGGAAAAGGGAACCCTCTTACACTGTTGGTGGGGATGCAAACTAGTACAACCACTACAGAGAACAGTGTGGAGATTCCTTAAAAGACTGGAAATAGAACTGCCATACAACTCAGCAATTCCACTGCTGAGCATACACACTGAGTAAACCAGAACCAGTTCATCACAGCACTGTTTACAATAGCTAGGACACGGAAGCAACCTAGATGTCCATCAGCAGACGAATGGATAAGAAAGCTGTAGTACATATACTCAGCTATTAAAAAGAATGCATTTGAATCCATTCTAATGAGGTGGATGAAACTGGAGCCTATACACAGAGTGAGTAAATCAGAAAGAAAACCACCAATACAGTATATTAACATATATGTAATTTAGAAAGATGGTAACAATGACCCTATACATGAGACAGCAAAAGAGACACAGATATAAAGAATAGACTTTGGGACTCTGTGGGAGAAGGCAAGGGTGGGATGATTTGAGAGAATAACACTGACGTGTTATAGATCACCAGACCAAGTTCGATGCATGAGACAGGGCACTCAAAGCCAGTGCACTGGGACAACCCTGAGTGATGGGATGGACAGGGAGGTGGGAGGGAGATGCAGGACGGGGACATATGTACATGCATGGCTGATTCATCTCAATATATGGCAAAAACCACCACAATATTGTAATTAGCCTCCAATTAAAATTAATTAATTGATTTTTTAAAAAAGAAACCATAAAAGATATAAGCATAAAAAGTAAATAAATAAATAAAACTTCCTTGCTAGTTAAATAAGAAAAAAGAAAATTAGAGATACAAAGGGACTATTTCATGCAAAGATGGGTACAATAAAGGACAGAAATGGTATGGACCTAACAGAAGCAGAAGATACTAAGAAGAATACACAAAGGAACTATATAAAAGAGATCTTAGTGACCCAGATAACCATGATGATGTGATCACTGGACTAGAGCCAGACATCCTGGAATGCAAAGTCAAGTGAGCTTTAGGAAGCATCACGATGAACAAAGCTAGTGGAAGGGATGGAATTCCAGTTGAGCTATTTCAAATCCTGAAAGATGATGCTGTGAAAGTGCTGCACTCAATATGCCAGCAAATTTGGAAAACTCAGCAGTGGCCACAGGACTGGAAAATGTCAGCTTTTATTCCAGTCCCAAAGAAAAGCCAAACTACCAAATGCCAAAGAATGTTGAAACTACCACACAATTGCACTCATCTCACAGGCTAGCAAAGTAATGCTCAAAATTCTCCAAGCCAGACTTAACAGTATGTGAACCATGAAGTTCCAGATGTTCAAGCTGAATTTAGAAAAGACAGAGGAACCAGGGATTACATTGAAACATCCACTGGATCACTGAGAAAGCAGAAGAGTTCCAGAAAAACACCTACTTCTGTTTTATTGACTACACAAAGCCTTTGAGTGTGGATCACAACAAACTCTGGAAAATTCTGAAAGAGATGGGAATACCAGACTGCCTGACCTGCCTCCTGAGAAATCTGTATGCAGGTCAAGAAACAACAGTTAGAACTGGACATGGAACAACAGACTGGTTCCAAATTGGGAAAGGAGTCCGTCAAGGCTGTATATTGTCACCCTGCTTATTTAACTTAAATGTACAGTACATCATACAAAATTTTGGGCTGGATGAAACACAAGAAGGAAATTAAGATTGCCAGGAGAAATATCAATAACCTCACATAAGCAGATGACACCACCTTAATGGAAGAAAGAGAAGAACTAAAGAGCCTCTTGATGAGAGTGAAAGAGGAAAGTGAAAAAGTTGGCTTAAAGCTCAACAGTCAGAAAACTAAGATCAAGGCATCAAGTCTCATCACTTCATGACAAATAGATGGGAAAACAATGGAAACAGTGAGAGACTTTATTTGGGAGGGGGGCTCTAAAATCACTGCAGATGTTGACTGCAGTCATGAAATTAAAGGATGCTTACTCCTTGGAAGAAAAGCTATGACCAACCTAAACAGCATATTAAAAAGCAGAGGCATCACTTTGGTGACAAAGGTCCATCTAGTCAAAACTATGGTTTTTTCCAGTGATCATGTATGGATGTGAGAGTTGGACTATAAAGAAAGCTGAGCACCAAAGAATTGATGCTTTTGAACTGTTGTGTTGGAGAAGACTCTTGAGAGTTCCTCAGACAGCAAGGAGATCCAACCAGTCCATTCTAAAGGAAATTAGCCCTGAATAATCTTTGGAAAGACTGATGCTGAAACTGAAACTCCAATCCTCTGGCCATGTAATGTGACGTATGGACTCAAATGAAAAGATCCTGATGCTGGGAAAGATTGAAGGTGGGAGGAAAAGGGGACAACAGAGGATGAGAAGGTTGGATGGCATCACGACACGATGGACATGAGTTTGAGTTAGCTCTGGGAGTTGGTGATAGACAAGGAAGTCTGTTGTGCTTCATTCCTTGAGGTCACAAAGAGTCAGACACAACTGAGTGACGGAACTGAATTGAACTAAATGAACCTTAACAGCTTCCTGCAGGTGTCTTCACATCTGGGCCTCTATGCCCACCTGCCTCTACTTCTGAAGACAGGTGTGACCCAGGTAATCTTCTTGCAACCATTGTGGCAGCATCTCTACTGGACCCACACAAGCTCTTCTCCTGGCACAGGTTCAGACAGATGGTGAGTCAAGGGGAGAGCAACTCCATCTGGGGAAAAAACACTGATATTTCTGGGTAGAAGAAAGAGTAAGAGAGTGGCGAGAAGGGAGCCAAGAGACTAACATGTCTCTACAGCGTGACCATCCACCATCCCTCAGCTGGTTTCATCAATAGGAGAGATGCCTGCTGAGTGGACCTCAGGAGCTGGAGTGGATCCCAGGGGTCAACTCTTAGAAGTACACCTGCACTTCCTGACCGCCAACTCTGGTCTCCCCAGTGTGCATTTTGGGATCAGAGGACCTCAGTTTGAGTCCCGATTCTGCCTTTTCTAACTTTGTGACCAGAATTATCCCAGGGCCCCTTGACTTCAGGTGTCACAAGAGATCAGCACTGCCCACATCCTGAGGGTGCTGCAGAAACATTGGAGACCATAGAAGTATATTCCTACTTCCTTCAAACTCAAAGTCCTCTGTAATGATAATATTATTGAGTAATTATGACTGTAACACTTAGCTCCTTTGAATAGAGGTTTAAATACTGGCAAAGTAAGGTAGGAAAGGGTTTCCCCAGTGGTACTAGTGGGAAAGAACTCACCTGCGAATTTAGGAGAGTTAAGAGATCTTGGTTCCTTCCCATTTGAGGAGATCACTTAGAGGAGGAAATGGCAACCCACTCCAGTATTCTTGCCTGGAGAATCCCATGGACAGAGGAGCCTGGTGGGCTGCAGCCTGTAGGGTCACAAACAGTGGGAATGACTGAAGCGACTTCGGCACACATGCAACAGCGCAAGGTGGGAAAAGGCCTGGACCTGGGTGAGCTCAGTTACTGAAGCAAGAGGGCTTTCCACCACCTCTGAGGAAGAAGGAGACCTATTTGGAAGAGAGACTGCAACCCCACTCTGGCACGGAGGGAACTTCCTGCTCTGCTGGTGAATTTCTGTATCAGAAGGTGAAACTACAACATCCAGTCCTATTTCTTCCTTTCTTTCCTACAGTTGACAGCACATTTAAAGAGCAGTCAGGAGCCAAGGAAACTAAACGTCTATGTGCTTCTCAACAGTTTGCCTTGTTCTGTGCTGTTCCAAGCACATGAGCTGCATAATCAACATGGTTCTCAAAAGTAACCAAATCTGAGGATTTCTTGATGCAGACACCGTTATTCTCTTTTAGAAAGAGAATCTGTGTTTCGGGGAGATGAAATGACTTGCCCAAGACTGCACAACAGCATAGTGAGATACTGAAGCCAATATGTTTTCATTAATAACAACTCATTATCCCATTGTTGTCCTTCTTCAGTACCTAAGTCCTGTCTGACTCTTTTGAGACCCCATGGGCTATAGTCCACCAGGCTTACCTGCCCGTGGGATTTACCAGGCAAGAATAATCGAGCAGACTGCATTTATTCTCCAGGGGATCTTCTCCACCCAAGAATCAGTACCATGTGTCCTGCACTGGCAGGTGGATTCTTTACCACTTAACCAAGAGGGCAGCCCTTAGGAAAAGGTAGCTTGTTTTTATTTAACTGTCTTATGAGTTAAGTATTATTATTACTATTTTGGGTCGCCCCAGGTCGCTCAGTGGTAAAGCAATGCAGGAGACATGTGAGACTCAGTTTCAATCCTTTTGTCCAGAAGATCCCCTGGAGCAGGAAATGGAAACCCACTCAAATATTCCAGCCTGAAAAATTGCATGAAAACAGGAGCCTGGTGGGCTACAGTCCATGGGGTGGCAAAAGTCAGACACACTGAGTACACCCACACCTACTGATATTTTAAGATGAAGAAATGAAGTTCACTAAGGAAAAGTTTCTTGCTGAAAGAAAAACACCTGAAAACCAGAAAAGGACATTTACCAAAGTATTAGGCATATGTCCCAGTTCTTGATCAAGTACAGCTCTAACCTCTGTCTAGTCTCCCCTTCTTAGAGTCAGGTCTTCCCTTGTGGCTCAGTTGGTAAAGAATTCTCCTGCAATGCAACAGACCTGGGTACGATCCCTGGATTGGGAAGATCCCCTGGAGAAGGGAAAGGGTACCCACTCCAGTATTCTGGCCTGGAGAATTCCATGGACTGTATAGTCCAGGGGATTTCAGAGTCACACACAACAGAGCAACTTTCACTTCACTTCACTTCACTTCTTAGAGTTAACATTAAGATACCAAATCAGAGAATTACCTTACTCCTTCAGAGCCTTCATCCAAAGCAAAGACAGCTTCCTGAAACCCTCCACCAATTCATCTAATCCAGCCTATGTCCTATAAGTTCTTTCAAACATTGTCTTTATAAGACAGCATATTGTTTTCCAGGATAATTCCTGTTCCTTGCTGCAGTGAATAACAAATCCAACAAATTCAACTAGGGGCGGGGGTATTTTTACTGGTCGCTAGCTAGAAATACTAAGAAGTAAGATCGTTATCCTTATTTTATACTAAAGAAAAGAAAGTCCAGCGACTTGAGAAATTTGCCTGAGACTCCAGGGAAGTGAGTAATAGCACCAGCACCATCTGTGTTCTTGTTTATTACAATTCTGTGTTTTCTGTGATCCCCATGACTACTTTACTCATCTGTCATGAAATGAATACTGTCTGTTTTCCCAAGGTGCCTCCATCCTACATCTTCCCAGAGGCAGAAGTAAGAGATCATCAAGGGCCCTCTGCTGGGGAGAGCGGGAAACTGCCACGTTAGGAAATGAACACCAGGAAGTGTGATCTCCATGCCTCCGTCTCCTCTCTTGAAGGACTCGAAATGGTTAATACAATAATGCAAGCAAAATGCTAACACAGAGACCGGGGCACTAAAGGTAATCGTCCTTCTTTAACTGAGCTAAGCAGCCCCCTCCAGGGAATCAGATACTTTAGAAAACTGGACAAATGAGCCTCATGCCCATTCTCCTTCTGAGAGTCCATGAGGACAAACTACCCCGAATTTTGACTGTACTTAGAAGAAAGGAATAAAAGCTGTCATGTGGAACAGTCTGTCTCCCATAGTTTTGTGTGGCTTGTGCAGCTATTAAGAGGTCAATGATGCTACAGTGAACTTGCTTCCTATATCTGGTAGGGCACAGTCTGTGGCCAGGGCAAGGGGAGGTGCCCACAGTTTGCAGAACAGAGAGAAGAACCACCATTTCCATGAACCCTATTGGTTAATGTTTGTAGTTGCAAATAACAGACTCCACTCCAGGCAGTTTCATTTTGAAAAATGCATTTATAGAAATATAAGCCACAGTGTGTGAAGCTACAGAAAGGAAAATTGGAACATCATTGTGGGGTCAAGGGTCTTCTTTATCCCAAACTCTTCTCTCATTATGGATGCTGAGAACTGGATCCTGGAAATTCCACCTTGGCCACACACAAGAAGAGCAGTGATGGTGGGGAGGGGGATGACGATGAGGATACCGTGAGGATGGAGGTCAAAACAAAAAACCTGGCATCAAAGCAAAGGGCAATAGTTACTTTGGTCATGAGGAATGTGCTCCTATATTCCTTCTTTCCTTTCTCAATTAATTATGAACTCTCTCCTTCAGCCTAGAATTGAGCTTTAGGGGTCTCATGGTGTTGAGAGCCAACTGGATGAGGGAGAGTTAAGACATGAAGACAATGGAGGAAAGGAAATAAGCAAGTACAGCTGAGGCATGTAGGGGGAGAAAAAACTGGAAGGAGATTGAACTGTTTTAGAAGCAGACACAGCACAGCCCTGCAGGGATCCTCCTTGGACTTCAGAGTTTCAGGGGACCATTCCTCTCATGTCCTCGGCAAAATGAAAGGAACTTGTTGAGTGACATCATTGTAGTCCCACAGGTGGACACCAGTCAACTAGACAGACCTAGACTTTCCAAATAATATGGAACCATAGTTCTCATGATCCGAATGGCCTAAAAGAAGAAAGTGAGTTTTCCAAGCCTAGGTGGGGCACTCAGGAGCTCTGCAGACCTGCCCTGGAGGGTGGCTGAATCAGTGTTCCCAACTGAGAAAGAGGAGCATGTGATCAGGCTGAGATGATCACAAAGAGGCCTCTGGGGTTGACCTTCTGCCATTCTCTCCCTGGAGAACTCGCTCAGTGTGTGGTTTCACAGGACACTGCAGCCTCTTCTCCTGGCAGCAGTGAGGAGGAAAGACACTGTGCAGGGTGAATGAGCTCCCCACCTTCCCCCAGCCCTTCCCCTCCTCCTGTGCCATGGCCCCTGGCTTACCACAGGGACTGTGCCTTTGGATAGCAGTTCTTCATGCACTCCTCTTTTGTTAGGAAGTTGTTTTTGTTTCCTCCACAACCGCCATACCTAAACAGCTCACAGAGGCCGGCATAGGCATTGTAGAAGTACCTGATCATCACGGCCTTGCAGTCACCAGTTAATCTAGGCTCCATGCAGAAAGCTTGCCTGGAAAATCCCATGGATGGAGGAGGCTGGTGTGTTGCAGTCCATGGGGTTGCTGAGTGTCAGACACGACTGAGCGACTTCACTTTGACTTTTCACTTTCATGCACTGGAGAAGGAAATGGCAACCAACTCATGTTCTTGTCTGGAGAATCCCAGGGATGGGGGAGCCTGGTGGGCTGCCCTCTATGGAGTTGCACAGAGTCGGACACGACTGAAGCGACTTAGCAGCAGCACAAGCAGAAGCAGAAAGCAGGCTTAGGAGCTGCTGGAAGGAGAGGGGCAATGGCTCAGTTATGAGGGTGGTCATCACTGCTCCATACAAGGACAACAACTAGAACCACCAGTTTGTTTGCAATAGAGGATATTAGGGTTGTGGAAGATGGTCAAATTGAAAGCCTATTTGAAACCTCCTTTTTCAGATAGAATTATGAATGTTGTGTGGCACGATGTGATATACAAATGCCTTTGACAGCCTTAAAACTTCTTTAGGATCCCCTGGTGGTCCAGTAGTTAAGAATTTTCCTTCCAAGAAAGGAATTCTGGGTTAAAATCCTTGTCAGGGAACAAAAGTCCCAAATGCTGTAGGCACTGAGTCAGCAGGCCATAAATACTGAGCCTCGGACCCACAACTAATCACCAGTCCACCCAAATAAATGCGTAAATGCTCAAAAAAAACCACAGCTCTACAGCAATAAAAAGAGGTCACAGGTAAAAAAATATTCCTTATATGTCAATAATTATTGGGTACAGATACCTGGGTTTTATAAGACTATTAATGTTCTCTGCACTGACCTGTATGATAAAAACATTTCACTACTCATAAAAATTGTGAAGGAATCATGCTATAAAGAAAAAACACACTAAAAAAAAAAGCATACCCCTCTGTTTACATTGTTTACCTCATGGGATTCTATAAAATGAATAATGATACTAATGATATTGTGATTATAAGAGGAAATACATATAATTGTCTTTTCATCTTTTCTCTGACGCTGTTCCTAAAATTCTTGGTATTTCTCATGTGATGAAAACAATAAAAGTGTCTGTTGGTATGTGAAATCAGTGAGTTTGTTAATACCCTCATAAGCCAGAATGGGCTCTGATTGCACAGGAAAGGACTGCCTATAGGAGAGTGGGAAATTTCATTTCTACTCACTTCCATGGTGTTTTAGCCACCAACCCGCACTTTCCCTCAACCTCAGGGAGGGTAATGGAACTATCTATTGAACAATAGCCAATGGCTAATGATTTAATACATCATGACTAGGTAATGTTCTCATACCAGACACCTTCTTCCAACAAGACAAGAGAAGATTCTACACATGGACATCACCAGATGGTCAATACCAAAATCACATTGATTGTATTCTTTGCAACCAAAGATGGAGAAGCTCTATACAGTCAGCAAAAACAAGACTGAGAGCTGACTGGGGCTAAGATCATTAACTCCTTATTGCAAAATTAAGACTTAAATGGAAGAAAGTGGGGAAACCACAAGACCATTCAGGTATGACATAACTCAAATCCCTAATGATTATACAGTGAAAGTGACAGATTCAAGGAATTAGATCTGATAGAGTGCCTGAACAACTATGGATGGAGGTTTGTGACATTGTACAGGAGGCAGTGATCAAGACCATCCACAAGAAAAAAAAATACAAAAAGGCAAAATGGTTGTTTGAGGAGGCCTTACAAATAGCTGAGAAAAGAAGAGAAGCTAAAGGCAAAGGAGAAAAGGAAAGATATAACCATTTGAATGCAGAGTTCAAAAGAATAGCAAGGAGAGATAAGAAAGCCTTCCTCAGTGGCCAATGCAAAGAAATAGAGGAAAACAACAGAATGGGAAAGACTAGAGATCTCTTCAATAGAGATACCAAGGCAATATTTCATGCAAAGATGGGCACAATAAAGAACAGAAATGGTATGGACCTAACAGAAGCATAAGATATAAAGAAGAGGTGGCAAGAATACACAGAAGAACTACACAAACCAATACAATATTGTAAAGTAGAAAAATAAATAAATAATAAAAGAAAAAAAAAGATATTCAAGACCCAGATAAAAATGATGGTATGATCACTGGACTAGAGCCAGACATCCTGGAATGCAAATTCAAATGGGCCTTAGGAAGCATCAATACGAACAAAGCTAGTGGAGGTGATGGAATTCCAGTTGAGCTGTTTCAAATCCTGAAAGATGATGCTGTGAAAGTGCTGCACTCAATATGCCAACAAATTGGGAAAACTTAGCAGTGGCCACAGGACTGGAAAAGGTCAGTTTTCATTCCAATCCCAAAGAAAGGCAATGCCAAAGACTGTTCAAACTACCACAAAATTGCACTCATCTCACACAAGAGCAAAGTAATGCTCAAAATCCAAGTCAGGCTTCAACAGTATGTGAACAGAGAACTTCCAGATGTTCAAGCTGGATTTAATAAAGGCAGAGGAACCAGAGATCAAATTGCCAACATCCAATGGGTCATCAAAAAAGCAAGAGAGTTACAGAAAATCATCATTTCTGCTTTATTGACTATGCCAAAGCCTTTGACTGTGTGGATCACAATCAACTGTGGAAAATTCTGAAAGAGATGGAAATACCAGACCACCTGACCTGCCTCTTGAGAAATCTGTATGCAGGTCAGGAAGCAACAGTTAGAAGTGCACATAGAAAAGCAGACTGGTTCCAAATGGGGAAAGGAGTACGTCAAGACTGTCTATTGTCACCCTGCTTGTTTAACTTATATGCCAAGTACATCATGCAAAATGCGGCCTGGAGGAAGCACAAGCTGGAATCAAGACTGCCAGAAGAAATATCAGTAACCTAAGATATGCAGATGACACCACCGTTATGGCAGAAAGCAAAGAGAAACTAAAGAGCCTCTTAATCAAAGTGAAAGAGGAGAGTGAAAGAGTTGGCTTAAAACTCATCATTCAGAAAACTAAGATCATGGCATCCAGTCTGATCACTTCATGGCAAATAGATGCAGAAACAATGGAAACAGTGACAGACTTTATTTTCTTGTGTTCCAAAATCACTGCAGATGGTGACTGCAGCCATGAAATTAAAAGATGCTTACTCCTTGGGGAAAAAAAAGCTATGACCTACCTAGATAGCATATTAAAAAGCAGAGACATTACTTTGCCAACAAAGGTCTGTCTAGTCAAAGCTATGGTTTTTTCAGTAGTCATGTATGGATGTGAGAGTTGAAATATAAAGAAAACTGAGCACTGAAGAATTGATGCCTTTGAACTGAGGTGTTGGAGAAGACTCTTAAGAGTCCCTTGGACTGCAAGGAGATCAAACCTGTCCATCGTAAAGAAAATCAGTCCTGAATATTCATTGGAAGGACTGATGCTGAAGCAGAAACACCAATATTTTGGCCACCTAATTTGGAGAGCTGATTCATTGGAAAAGACTCTTGCTGGGCAAGAGTGAGGGCAGGAGAAAAAGGGGATGACAGAGGATGAGACGGTTGGATGGCATCACTGACTGAATGGACATGAGTTTGAGTAAACTTTAGGAGTTGGTGATGGACGGGAAGCCTCAGCCTCAAGGAGGGTAATGGAACCATCTGTTGAACAATCTCCAATGACTAACAATTTAATGCATCATGACTAGGAAATGAAGCCTCCATAGAAACTTCAACAGAACAAGACATTCATGTTATTCAAAAGACATGGGATCTACCCAGGGAAAAATATAAATAAACACTCCATGTGAACCACTGCAGTAGCCTAATCACTGGGGCTCTGTCTCTGCTCTTTACTCCCTAGAGGCCACTCTCTGCACTGCAGCCTCAAGGATTCTCTTAATTCAGTCTTATCCCATGGCTCCCAGGAGACCAATTCTTCAGTGAGTCCCCTTTTCTCTGACAGTCAAATTCTGATTCTTATAAAGCCCTACAAGGCTCCTCATGACCTGCTCCCTTTACAAATCATTATATTCATGATTGGTAATCTGTTCAAAGAGGCCTCTATGACTCATCCCCTTCTACTCTTTTCCCCTCACCTACACATACTCATCTCCAGCAACACTGGTCCCTTCTGCTACTCAAAGCACAGCAGGCACGTTATTTCTGCAGTATCTTCTCAACACCTCCCCATCACAAAGGGTTTCCCTGACCCTTTAGACAAAAAGCACAGCTTCCTTTCTCTGCCTCACTCCCTACCTTCCAGAAACTGATAACCCACTGTAACATTTCTCCCCTTTGCTATTTTATGTCTCCCGTCTGGAAAGCAAGTTATTTTGCCATGTTTCCCCACCCCCAAGCACCGTGCTTTGTAGGGACTTGATAATTCCCATTTTCATTCTCTCAACAAGTGCAAGGTCCTTAAATACAAAGGATATAATTGATTTCCTTGTAGTCCACAATCACCTTGATGATAGGGCACGTCGACATAATGGTCAATGTCCCTCTAACCTTCAGTCTGCTGGGAGATAATAAAATAGTCTTTACGGGTGATCATTAACCCTGAAACCTCTCCAAACCCAAATATTTATGGATTTTCATGGAGGTTTTCAATAAATAGCCATATTTACTGAGTTAGTGGCCTTTGCGACTGATCTGAATCTCAGGTCCTGCCCCTCTTCCCAGAGGTGCTGGCAAGAAAGTGGTGAAATTCCAAAATTCTAACTGGGTGTTGGAGTTTTGGGGAAGACCCCCCCCCTCCCCAGTACCTAAAGGTTTCCTGAGTTGCTTTCCCTGAGTGGTCCCATGACCTAGCAAAGAAAGTAAAGTCCAAGAGTTTCAGGAGGCCAGGGCAATGAACCAGGACAAGGATGAAATATGGATCAAATACAAACATTAAAATAATAGTCAAAAGAGGACATGGGAGGCCAGGAGACTTTACTCATATCGTCTCAGTCTTGATCCCACGAGCCAAACCACACAAGGGCTGTGTTTCTCGTGGTCCTGCAGTTGCTTCTCAGTGGTCCCAGGTCTTTCTGCTTATTTTAATAATAGAGGAATAATCATTATTTGACACCTCAATATGTTTTCTTCCCCAAAGGAGGTAAAAGGATAAACTTCTTCAGATTAACATGTTGGTGGAAAATGATAAAATTAGTCATTGAATATGAATACATTCTTTACACTCGTGACTGGTAATCTGTTCAAAGAATGCTTGCAACATGTGTCCCCTGTTCAGATGAGGAAACTGTAGATGACTTGACCCAGGACAAAAGTTGTGGGTGGTAGGGTCAAAACTAGTTACTATGATATTACAATCTGTCTAACACAATACATGATTCTACCAGGAATTCTGAAAATACAGCTTATTTGTAAGAGTTTCTGGATATAGTGTCTACTTGTTCCTGGCCTCAAGCCTCACCTGAGCCCTCGAATCACAGAGCAGAGTGAGTGATGTCACACCAAATATGTGATGTCTCTACCAACATCAATCAATTCCCTAAAGACATACTGGGTGTCCCCTGGTCAATGGACATCTGATATGAAATCAGTGCATTTAGTGCAGATTCCACCCATTGAGGGCTCAAAAGTGCCCTCACTTTAGTGCCAGCCACCTGATACTGAGTTATTTATGCTTGTGGCCAAATGGCCAAAATGTGGAGGTTCCATGTCACCCCTCTACATTCAATAACAGAAAGGTATTGACACCCAAACTTAGGAGAGCCCATACTTACTCTTCTCAGATGAACATACACATAAAGCTCACAAACAGTGAAATGAGGAGATGTGTAGGACAAAGGGGAGTGGAGGTATGTGGAGCATCCCTGCCCTAGTGAGCACAGCACCCTCACATCACGTACTTGTGTTCATCACAAGTACGGAAAACCCTCTGAGCCAAAATATTCAGGCACTTTTTTGGGGTTTCAAGAAATAGGCTTGGGGGCGGTCCTGAGATGGCAGAGGAATAGGATGGGGAGACCACTTTCTCCCCCACAAATTCATCCAAAGACATTTGAATGCTGAGTAAATTCCACAAAACAACATCTCAATGCCAGCAGAAGATATCAGGCACCCAGAAAAGCAGCCCATTGTCTTCAAAAGGAGGTAGGAAAAAATACAAAAGGCAAAAAGAGAGACAAAAGAGGTAAGGACAGAGATCCGTCCCAGGAAGGGAGTCTTAAAAAAGAGAGAAGTTTCCAAACACCAAGAAACACTCTCACTGATGAGTCTGTGGTGAGCCTTGGAACCGCAGAGGGCAACATAACCAGGAGGAAAAATAAATAAATAATTAAAACCCACAGATTACGTGCCCAACGGTAACTCTCAATGGAGAAGCAGTGCAGACGCCTGCATCCGCTACAAACAAGTAGGGGCTGGGCAGGGAGGGGTAGGCTGCATTGCTCAGAGTAAGGACCGGGCCTGAATGCCCTGAGGGCAATCTGAGGGAACTAACTTGAGATAGTAAACCAGACTGTGGGATAACTACTCTGTGAAAAGCCCTAACCTAAGACACTGCCAGGCCCACTTACAGAACAAAGGACTGAGCAGAGCTAGCCAGCTGCGGACTGGCCCATCCCCCAATGGGAGACAGGCAGGCAAGCGCAGTCAGAGGCAGAAGGGGGCAATCGCGGCCACAGAGAGGCATCATCTACCCTACTGCAAGCAGGCTTCATTGCTAACCAAGACTCTTTGGATTCTGGATGGTTGACATCCGCCTGAGAACGTGTGCCAGTTGTACACCCAGAAAACCAAGCGGCAGGGACAGGGGAGGCAATAAGTCACAGCGACCATGCTCGCCAAACACCTGGTCACCTGAGCTGCTCGGACCTGGGAAGGACACAAAACGCAGGCCCAACTGAGTCTGCACCTTTGAGGACTACCCGAGTGCCTGAGCCTGAGCGGCCTAGACCTGGGAGGTGCATGCAGCCCAGGGCCGGCCTCAGACGGTTCCTGGGGGAGCAACCTAGAGCCTAAGCAGTGTAGACAGGGAAAGCACACAGCTGTGAGTGGGGGCAAACCCAGTGTAGCCGAGACACTGCAAGCACTCCCCACACATGCCAGTGATATCTGTTTGAAGCCTTTCTCCCTCCCCATGGCGCGACTGAACAAGTGAGCCTAAAAAAAGTGTCCACCACCACCCCCTTGTGTCAGGGCAGAAATTAGACACTGAAGAGACCAGCAAACAGAAGAAGCGAAAACAAAGGGAACCGCCTTGGAAGTGACAGGTGCAGTAGATTAAAACCCTGTAGCACCAACTACATAGGAAGGGGCCTATAGATCTTGAGAAGTATAAGCTGGATCAAGGAACTATCTGAAAGTGAAGTATAGATGGAGAAGTCTTGAGGCTACTGTAAGAATAAGACTAAAACCCAGTGGCAGGAGGCTTAAGTCCAAATCCTGAGAACACCAGAGAATTCCTGACTCCAGGGAACATTAATCGATGGGAGCTCATCAAACGCCTCCATACCTACATTGAAACCAAGCACCACCCAAGGGCCAATAAGTTCCAAAGCAAGACATACCATGCAAATTCTCCAGCAACACAGGAACATAGCCTTGAGCTTCACATACAGGCTGCCCAAAATCACTCCAAACCTATTGACATCTCATAAGTCATTACTGGACACTTCATTGCACTCCAGAGAGAAGAAATCCAGCTCCACCAACCAGAACACCCACACAAGCTTCCCTAACCAGGAAACCATGACAAGCCATCATCCAACCCCACCCACAGCAAAGAAACTCCACAATAAAGAGGAACCACCAACTGCCAGAATACAGAAAGGCCACCCCAAACACAGCAATATAAACAAGATGAAAAGGCAGAGAAATACTCAGCAGGTAAAGGAACAGGATAAATGCCCACCAAACCAAACAAAAGAGGAAGAGATAGGGAATCTGCCTGATAAAGAATTCCAAATAATGATAGTGAAAATGATCCAAAATCTTGAAAACAAAATGGAGTTACAGATAAATAGCCTGGAGACAAGGATTGAGAAGATGCAAGAAAGGATGGATGTGAATCTGGGTGAACTCTGGGAGTTGGTGATGAACAGGGAGGCCTGGCGTGCTGCAATTCATGGGGTCTCAAAGAGTTGGACACGACTGAGCGACTGAACTGAACTGAACTAGAAGAAATACAAGAGTCAATATATAATGAATAATGCAATAAATGAGATCAAAAACACTCTGGAGGGAACCAAGAGTAGAATAACAGAGGCAGAAGATAGGATTAGTGAGGTAGAAGATAGAATGGTAGAAATAAATGAAGCAGAGAGGAAAAAAGAAAAACGAATTAAAAGAAATGATGACAATCTCAGAGACCTCTGGGACAATGTTAAATGTCCCAACATTCAAATCATGCAGAATCCCAGAAGAAGAAGACAAAAAGAAACACAATGAGAAAATACTTGAGGAGATAATAGTTGAAAACTTCCCTAAAATGGGGAAGGAAATAATCACCCAAGTCCAAGAAAACCCAGAGAGTCCCAAATAGGATAAACCCAAGGCGAAACATCCCAAGACAAATATTAATCAAATTAACAAAGATCAAACACAAAGAACAAATATTAAAAGCAGCAAGGGAAAAACAACAAACAACACAGAAAGGGATTCCCATAAGGAAAACAGGTGATTTTCAATAGAAACTCTTCAGGCCAGGAGGGAATGGCAAGACATATTTAAAGTGATGAAAGAAAATAACCTACAGCCCAGCAAGGATCTCATTCAAATATGAGGAGAAATCAAAAGCTTTACAGACAAGAAAAAGCTGAGAGAATTCAGCACCACCAAACCAGCTCTCCAACAAATGCTAAAGGATCTTCTCTAGACAGGAAACACAGAAACGGTGTATAAACTCTAACCCAAAACAATAAAGTAAATGGAGACAGGATCATACTTACCAATAATTACCTTAAATGTAAATGGGTTGAACGCCCCAGCCAAAAGATAAAGACTAGCTGAATGGATACAGAAACAAGACCCCTGTATATGTTCTCTACAAGAGACCCACCTCAAAACAAGGGACACATACATATTGAAAGTGAGGGGCTGGAAAAAGATTCTCCACGCAAATAGAGACCAAAAGAAAGCAAGAGTACCAATACTCATATCAGATAAAATAGACTTTAAAACAAAGGCTGTGAAAAGAGACAAAGAAGGACACTACATAATGATCAAAGGATCAATCCAAGAAGATATAAAAATTCTAAATATATATGCATTCAACATAGGAGCACCACAATATGTAAGACAAATGCTAATAAGTATGAAAGGGGAAATTAACAATAACACAATAATAGTGGGAGACTTTAATACCCCACACATACCTATAGATAGATCAAATAAACAGAAAATAAACAAGGAAACACAAACTTTAAATGATACAATAGACCAGTTAGACCTAATTGACATCTATAGGACATTTCACCCAAAAACAATAAATTTCACCTTTTTCTCAAGCACACACAGAACCTTCTCCAGGATAGATCACATCCTGGGCCATAAATCTGGCCTTCGTAATTTCAAAAAAAATTGAAATCATTCCAAGCATCTTTTATGACCTCAATGCAGTAAGATTAGATCTCAATTACAAGAGGAAAACTATTAAAAATTCCAACATATGGAGGCTGAAAAACACGCTGTGAATAACCAACAAATCACAGAAGAAATCAAAATATGCATAGAAATGAATGAAAATAAAAACATAACAACCCAAAACCTCTGGGACATTGTGAAAGCAGTGCTAAGAGGAAGAATATAGCAATACAGGCATTCCTTAATAAACAAGAAAAAAGTCAAATAAATAACCTAACTCTACACCTAAAGCAACTAGAAAAGGAAGAAATAAAGAACCCCAGGGTTAATAGAAGAAAAGAAATCTTAAAAATTAGGGCAGAAATAAATGCAAAAGACATCATAGCAAAAATCAACAAAACCAAAAGCTGGTTCTTTGAGAGGATAAATAAAATTGACAGACCATTAGCCAGACTCATCAAGAAACAAAGGGAGAAAAATCAAATCAACAAAATTAGAAATGAAAATGGAGAGATCACAAGAGACAATACAGAAATACAAAGGATCATAAGAGACTACTAGTGGCAATTATATGACAATAAAATGGACAACTTGGAAGAAATGGACAAATTCTTAGAAAAGTACAACTTTCCAAAACTGAACCAGGAAGAAATAGAAAACCTTAGCTGACCCATCACAAGCATGGATTGAAACTGTAATCAGAAATCTTCCAGCAAACAAAAGCCCAGGTCCAGATGGCTTCACAGCTGAATTCTACCAAAAATTTAGAGGAGAGCTAGCACCTATCCTACTCAAACTCTTCCAGAAATTTTCAGAAGAAGGTAAATTTCCAAACTCATTCTATGAGGCCACCATCACCCTAATACCAAAACCTGAGAAAGATGCCACAAAAAAAGAAAACTACAGACCAATATCACTGATGAACATTGATGCAAAAATCCTTAACAAAATTCCAGCAAACAGAATCCAACAACACATTAAAAAGATTATACATCATGATCAAGAGGGCTTTATCCCAGGGATGCAAGGATTCTTCAGTATCTGCAAATCAGTCAATGTAATACACCACATTAACAAATTGAAACATGAAAGCCACATGATTATCCCAATAGATGCAGAGAAAGCCTTTGACAAAAATTCAACATCCATTATGATTTTTAAAAAATCTCCAGAAAGCAGGAATAGAAGGAACATACCTCAACATAATAAAAGCTATATATGACAAACCTACAGCAAACATTATCTGGAAAGAAATCTTAAAAATTAGGGTAAAAATAAATGCAAAAGAAACAAAAGATACTGCAGCAAAAATCAACAAAGCTAAAAGCTGGTTCTTTGAGAAAAGAGCTAAAACCTATATTACTCAAACTCTTTCAGAAAACTGCAGAGGAAGGTAAACTTCCAAACTTATTCTATGAGGCCACCATCACCCTAATGCCAAAACGAATAAAGATGCCACAAAAAAAGAAAACTACAGGCCAATATAACCGATGAATGTAGATGTCAAAATCCTTGACAAAATTCTAGCAAACAGAGTCCAACAGCATATTAAAAAGATCATACATCATGACCAAGTGGGCTTTAGCCCAGGGATGCAAGGATTCTTTAATATCCACAAATCAATCAGTGTAATACACGACATTAACAAATTGAAAGATAAAAACCATATGGTTATCTCAATAGATGTAGAGAAAGCCTTTGAAAAATTCAACATCCATTTATGATAAAAACTCTCCAGAACACAGGAATAGAAAGAACATACCTCAACATAATAAAAGCTATATATGACAAACCCACAGCAAACACTATGCTCAGTGGTGAAAAATGAAAGCATTTCCCCTAAAGTCAGGAACAAGGCAAGGGTGCCCACTCTCACCACTACTATTCAACATAGTTTTGGCCACAGCAATCAGAGCAGAAAAAGAAAAGGAGTACAGATTGGAAAAGAAGAAGTAAAACTCTCACTGTTTGCAGATGACATGATCCTCTACATAGAAAACCCTAAAGACTCTACCAGAAAATTACTAGAGCTAATCAATGAATATAGTAAAGTTGCAGGATATAAAATCAACACACAGAAATCCCTTGCATTCCTATACACTAATAATGAGAAAGTAGAAAGAGAAATTAAGGAAACAATTCCATTCACCATTGCAATGAAAAGAATGAAATACTTAGGAATATATCTACCTAAAGAAAGAAAGACCTATATGTAGAAAACTATAAAACACTGATGAAAGAAATCAAAGAGGACACAAATAGATGGAGAAATAAACCATATTCATGGGTCGGAAGAATCAATATAGTGAAAATGAGTATACTACCAAAAGCAATCTATAGATTCAATGCAATCCCTATCAAGCTATTAACAGTATTTTTCAGGGAACTAAAACATATAATTTCACAATTTGTATGTATATAAAATCAACACTAAGAAATCCCTTGCATTCCTATACACTAATAAAGAGAAAATAGAGAAATTAAGGAAACAATTCCATTCACCATTGCAATGAAAAGAATAAAATACTTAGGAATATATCTACCTAAAGAAACTAAAGACCTATATATAGAAAACTATAAAACACTGGTGAAAGAAATCAAAGAGGACACTAATAGATAGATAAATATACCATATTCATGGATCAGAAGAATCAATACAGTGAAAATGAGTATACTACCCAAAAGAATCTATAGATTCAATGAAATCCCTATCAAGTTACCAATGGTATTTTTCACAAAGCTAGAACAAATAATTTCACAATTTGTATGGGAATACAAAAAACCTCAGATAGCAAAAGTAATCCTGAGAAAGAAGAATGGAACTGGAGGAATCAACCTGCCTGACTTCAGGCTCTACTACAAAGCCACAGTCATCAAGACAGTATGGTACTGCCACAAAGACAGAAATATAGATCAATGGAACAAAATAGAAAGGCTAGAGATAAATCCACGCACCTGTGGACAATTTATCTTTGACAACGGAAGCAAGAATATACAATGGAGAAAAGACAATCTCTTTAACAAGTGGTGCTGGGAAAACTGGTCAAACAGTTGTAAAAGAATGAAACTAGATCACTTTCTAACACCATACACAAAAATAAACTCAAAATGGATTAAAGATCTAAATGTAAGACCAGAAACTATAAAACTCCTAGAGGAGAACATACGCAAAACACTCTCCGACATAAATCACAGCAGGATCCTCTATGATCCACCTCCCAGAATATTGGAAATAAAAGTAAAAATAAACAAATGGGACCTAATTAAAATTAAAAGCTTCTACACAACAAAGGAAACTATAAGCAAGATGAAAAGACAGCCTTCAGAATGGGAAAAAATAATAGCAAATGAAGCAACTGACAAAGAATTAATCTCAAAGATATACAAGCAGCTTCTGCAGCTCAATTCCAGAAAAATAAACGACCCAGTCAAAAAATGGGCCAAGGAACTAAACAGACATTTCTCCAAAAAAGACATACAGATGGCTAACAAACACATGAAAAGGTGCTCAACATCACTCATTATCAGAGAAATGCAAATCAAAACCACAATGAGGTACCATTTACACCAGTCAAAATGGCTGCGATCCAAAAGTCTACAAGCAATAAATTCTGGAGAGGGTATGGAGAAAAGGGAACCCTCTTACACTGTTGGTGGGAATGCAAACTAGTACAGCCACTATGGAGAACAGTGTAGAGATTCCTTAAAAAACTGGAAACAGAACTGCCATACGACCCAGCAATCCCACTGCTGGGCATGCACACTGAGAAAACCAGAATTGAAAGAGACACATGTACCCCAATGTTCATCACAGCACTGTTTATAAGAGCCAGAACATGGAAGCAACCTAGATGTCCATCAGCAGACGAATGTATAAGAAAGCCGTGGTGAATGAGTGAAAGTGAGTGAAGTCACTCAGTCGTTTCCGACTCTTTTTGACCCCGTGGACTGTAGCCTACAATGCTCCTCTGTTCATGGGATTTTCCAGGCAAGAGTACTGGAGTGGGTTGCCATTTCCTTCTCCAGAGGATCTTCCCAACCTAGGGATCACACCTGGGTATCCCTCATTGTAGGCAGATGCTTTACCTTCTGAGCCACCAGGAAGTCAAGAAAGCTGTTACACAATGAAGTATTACTCAGCCACTAAGAAGAATACATTTGAATGAGTTGTAATGAGGTGGATGAAACTGGTCCTGTTATACAGAGTGAAGTAAGCCAGAAAGAAAAACATCAATACAGTATACCAATGCATATATGTAGAATTTAGATAGATGGTAATGATAACCCTGTATGAGAGACAGCAAAAGAGACACAGATGTATAGAACAGTCTTTTGGACTCTGTGGGAGAGGGCGAGGGTGGGATGATTTGGGAGAATGGCATTGAAACATGTATAATATCATATGTGAAATAAGTCGCCAGTCCAGGTTCAGTGCATGATACAGGATGCTCAGGGCTGGTGCACTGGGATGACCCAGAAGGATGGTATGGGGAGGGAGGTGGGAGGGGGGTTCAAGATGGGGAACACGTGTACACCCGTGGTGGATTCATGTTGATGTACAGCAAAACCAATACAATATTGTAAAGAATTAGCCTCCAATTAAAAGAAATAAATTTATATTTTTTAAAAAACAATTTCTTATATAGTGTTCCTCATGCTAACAATGAAAATTTGGTTCTCACACCACCCATTATTATTGTCATGAACCAAGTGTCTCTGAATACAGTCCTGGAAGAAGTGGTCTAGTCTCACTAGTGTGCTTACACAGCTACTGAAAGAACATAACAGAATATGCTACATTATTATTATATACTACAATATTTCAAAAAGAGCATGTGAAACAGTGCAGGGATCTACACCATTCTTGGACTACCTTCACCATATCTCCTTGCTGAAACAGCTGCTCATTCTTTCTCTGCTGTTTGCAAGTTTCTCCTTCTCCAGGAAGGGATACTTCCATCTCTCTTACCCTGGACCTTCCTTCTAGGATTATTCAGCACCATCATCCATTAAACTACAAAGTTCCAATAGTTTAAAGGTTTATTAACTCTAGCTGGGAAAAACTGTAACTTCAGACTTTCAGAAATCAAAGACTTCATTCTCTAGAACAGGATAAAGGAAGTTTTCCACCCGTGTGGTTGGAGCTAAGAGCCCTTCACTTATAGCCTTGTCATTAATTGCATATATTTCTGGATTACCAAACTTTACTCAAAGATTTCTTTTAAAAATAATAAACTAAACAGGTTATAAATGTAAGGACATTCACAATAATATGTGGTCATTACAGTAAAATCAGCATGGTCTGAAATTTCATGATTTTCCTTAAATATTAATTTAAAAACAACTTTTGCTCACAATGAGTCAGTTTAACCTCCTGATGCAGAAATCAGCATATAGGATTTTTGTCATCTAACTCCACATGATCTTAATCCAATTTCTCATTAGCATTTACTTCCTCATTAGTTTTTAAATGACTTTTTGAGTCCTCAGAAGATGAGATGGAAATCAATTAATAAATAAATATTTTATCCATTCCCCTTCATTTTGATCTGACTCCACAATCACAAGGAAACTTTCCGATTTTACAATTTGCCTTGCAGGAGCTCTAAGGTATCTCTGTAGACAGATATTTAAGATACAGAAATTCTAAGATTGTATCTGATTATATATTTGTATTTCAGCTTCTCTGAGTTACCTGTTTGCTACATCTTATCCATGTGACACTATGCTTTATCATACTTTAATTCATATTCAGGTTTTCTGGCCCAGCCTCAACACAGTCTAAATCGATATGCCATCTGATGATGGAGTATTAAAAACGGCCATGGTTCAAACATAGCTACAGGGTTTTGAAATTATATTATATATGTTAATGATATTTCAGTACAGATAAAAACTGTTTAGAGGCCTACTAGCTATATAATCATTTAGTGTGGGAATACTGGAAATTTAGAGAAGGATCTGATAGTCAGAAATCCTGATTTTGCTGTTTATTTTTTTAATATCAAACAGCTTTAAGTGACATTGTGGATTATTGTTGATTTGTATAGATAGTGGAGTTGTGCATTTACAAAGGAACCATAACCATCTGAAAGTCAGTTAATGGAGAATCAAATCCAGAACAAAGGAAGAGGTAATGGAATGAAACAGTTATAGAAAAAGAAAAATAATTTAAAATTACAAAAACAAACACTTTAAAAAAATCTCCTGTCTTTTTCCAATTAAATTCAAAGAAGTAAATGGAGAGGAAAACAAGGAGAGAAAAAGAGACTACTTTGTGGGAATACTTCATGCCATTTACTTACCCATAGAGGGAAGATGCTTTGCTTCATTATTTCATTGTACTTTATCATAAAAGAAAGTGTTCCTTTTCTAAGTAAACTGGTAATTCCCCTTTAATTACACTATAGGTTGGATCGGAAGAGACTCCCTGCTCTCCTCAAGGGCCACAGAATATACTCAAATCATCTTTATATTATTTAATGAAGACCTGAAAGTTGAATGCCACCTTCTCAGACACTGTATGCACTCACTGATAATAGTTTCATTTGGCATGACTCAGTTGATGGCCCCAAAAGCCCTCACTTTTCAGTAACAAGGTAGAGAATTTTTAAATTATCATATAACATGTGAATTATTCAATAAATAACCATGAATAATTAATACCAAGAAGTATAACAAAAGTCATCACAGTTGCCTTGCTGAGAGTTTCCCTCAGAAGATAGGTGTTATTGATTTTCAAAAGAGAGATTCAGAATGGGGAGCCCAAAAGCTGTAAGTGAAGCAATTTGTATACGAAGTCTGCACGTAAATAAATAATAGCGGAACAAATGAGTCACCTAGCTAAAGAAATACTTCATAGCGAGAACTGAAATAATGTTACGGTGAATATACTTCCTCAAATGTGTGGAGTAATCATGGAAACAAGATGAGCGTCCAACTAGAAAGACCTTGGAGAGGACCTTTGCCTCAGAGACGTGAATGTTGACATAGCATCTACCAGTTGGATTCCTACGACTCAATAATTGGGTCTGCCTCAGGAATGTAATTCTAATTCTTTCTAGTACTATGAACAATTCCTCTTTTTTATTCTCAAAGATAATTTATTATGAGTGTGGCTGGCGGGGCAGGAATGTAGAAAATAAATCCCATGAGCTTCAGTTAACCTCTTACAACTGTATTCTATAATATGACAATCATACAAAGTGAAGTGAAGATGCTCAGTCATGTCTGACTCTTTGCAACCCTGTGGACTGTAGCCTGCCAGGCTCCTCTGTCCATGGGATTCTCCAGGCAAGAATACTGGAGTGGGGTGCCATTTCCTTCTCCAGGGGATCATGCAAAGTGAGACCAGTTATCAAACATTTTGCCCCACCAAGCATTAAAGGTCCACCTGCCTAGTCAAGAGGTTTACAATATATTCACTCTTAATGAAATTCTAAGATATAACAGGGAGACAGACATCTGAATTGGATATATGCTTGTACTTTACAACCACATGAATACTGTTCAGTTCATTTCCATTTAGCCTCTATATTAGGAGATGCTTATGCTAAATTTCAAGCCAAAGTATTACTCTAACTTAGAAAATGGATCAATAATAATAATAAGCAATAATTTATAGCATTTACTTTATATCAATGTTACAAGTCGAGTTTGATAGTTCTTTAAGTTTCTATAACTAGCCAGATAATAAACATATTAGATAATAACAGCCATATACAGTCTCAGTCACAACTACTCAAACTACTCAACTCTGCCTTTTTTGAGTGAGAGCAGCTATAGACAATACATAAGCAAATGAGCATGACTGGGATACTTATGGACACTGAATAAATGGATACTGGATTTCATATAATTTTCATGTATCAAAAAACATCCTATTCCTTTTCATTTTTTCCCAATCATTATAGTATGTAGAAACTATTCTTAGTTCCTGGGTCATGCAAAAACAGTATGTATGTATGCTCAGTCATGTCCAACTCTTTGCAACCCCAAGGACTGTAGCCACCAGTTTCCCCTGTCCATGAGATTATCCTAGCAAGAATACTGGAGTGGGTTGTCATTTCCTCCTCCAGGGTATCTGCCCAACCCCGGGATCAGACCCAGGTCTCCTGTGGCTTCTGCGTTGCAAGCAGATTCTTTACCACTAAGCCACCTGGGAAGCCTGAGTCGTCAGACTAAATGTGAACTATAGGCTGGTTTGTCAACCTCTTTTGCAAGTGCAGGTGTATACACATGCACACACACACACACACACACACACACACACACAGAGCAGGTAATCCTTACAATAACCCTAAAAAGTAGTTCTATTATTATCCCCAATCAGAAGACGAGGAAATTATGTTACAAGGATATTAAGCAATTTGTTCAATGCTATAGCAAATAAATCAAGGAGGCAGTATATGAACTGGCTTCAGAGTTAAGTTCTTAAACACTCCACTAGGGCTTCTCCTCCTTGGAATGTGCAGACAGCACTCTATTTCTTTCATCTGTGGGAAGTATTGGAAATATGTTACATTCACTTGATGTATTCTTGTGGTTAGATCTGTGAGTAACCAGAGCTGGGACTTAACTTCCCCCTTTAACCTTTGCCTGTATTTTCCCTTAATAACAAGTCAACAGTACCACCACTTGACATAACATGAAATACAGTGGGCACCTCAAAATATTATTGAATTAAAAACTTAGAGTGCATGAGAAACAATGTCATGTAAAGTGAAGGGTAATAAGAAATTTATTTTATGCCCTAACTGATTGCTGCTGCTGCTGCTAAGTCGCTTCAGTCTTGTCTGACTCTGTACGAACCCATAGACGGCAGCCCACCAGGCTCCCCCGTCCCTGGGAGTCTCCAGGCAAGAACACTGGAGTGGGTTGCCATTTCCTTCTCTAATGCATGAAAGTGAAAAGTAAAAGTGAAGTCACTGAGTCATGTCCACCTCTCAACGACCCCATGGACTGCAGCCTACCAGGCTCCTCTGTCCATGGGATTTTCCAGGCAAGAGTACTGGAGTGGGGTGCCATTGCCTAACTGATTAGCTTTACTCAAAACCAAATAACAGGGGCTTCCTTGGTGGTCCAGTGATTAAGACTTCATCCTCCAATGCAGGGAGTACAGGTTTGATCCTTGGTCAGGCAACTAAGATCCCACATGCCTCCTAGCCAGAAAATCAAAATATAAAACAGAAGCAATGTTGTAATAAATTTGATAAAGACTTTTCAACTGGTCCACATTAAAAAAATTCCTAAAAATAATAAAATAAAACCTTTAAGTTTGACAAGGTAAAATCTCTTAAAGAATAAAAAAAGATTAAAAAATACACAAAAATAAACTCAAAATGGATTAAAGATCTAAATGTAAGACCAGAAACTATAAAACTCCTAGAGGAGAACATATGCAAAACACTCTCTGACATAAATCACAGCAGGATCCTCTATGATCCACCTCCCAGAATACTGGAAATAAAAGCAAAAATAAACAAATGGGATCTAATTAAAATTAAAAGCTTCTGCACAACAAAGGAAACTATAAGCAAGGTGAAAAGACAGCCTTCAGAATGGGAGAAAATAATAGCAAATGAAGCAACTGACAAACAACTAATCTCAAAAATATACAAGCAGCTTATGCAGCTCAACTCCAGGAAAATAAATGACCCAATCAAAAAATGGGCCAAAGAACTAAATAGACACTTCCCAAAGAAGACATACGGATGGCTAACAAACACATGAAAAGATGCTCAACATCACTCATTATCAGAGAAATGCAAATCAAAACCACAATGAGGTACCATTTCACACCAGTCAGAATGGCTGCGATCCAAAAGTCAACAAGCAATAAATGCTGGAGAGGGTGTGGAGAAAAGGGAACCCTCTTTCACTGCTGGTGGGAATGCAAATTAGTACAGCCACTATGGGGAACAGTGTGGAGATTCCTTAAAAAATTGCAAATAGAACTGCCTTATGACCCAGCAATCCCACTACTGGGCATACACACCGAGGAAACCAGAATTGAAAGAGACACGTGTACCCTAATGTTCATTGCGGCACTGTTTATAATAGCCAGGACATGGAAGCAACCTAGATGTCCTTCAGCAGATGAATGGATAAGAAATCAGTGGTACATATACACAATGGAGTATTACTCAGCCATTAAAAAGAATACATTTGAATCAGTTCTAATGAGGTGGATGAAGCTGGAGCCCATTATACAGAGTGAAGTAACCCAGAAAGAAAAACACCAATACAATATACTTACACATACATATGGAATTTAGAAAGATGGTAATGATAAACCTGTACGCGAGATGGCAAAAGAGACACAGATATATAGAACAGCCTTTTGGACTCCGTGGGAGAGGGAGAGGGTGGGATGATTTAGGAGAGTGGCAGTGTGAAACGAATCACCGGTCTAGGTTCGATGAAGGATGCAGGATGCTTGGGACTGATGCACGAGGATAATCCAGAGAGAGGGTGTGGGGCGGGAGGGGGGAGGTGGGGGTCGGGATTGGGAGTTCATGTACACTCGTGGCTGATTCATGTCAATGTATAGCAAAACAAATACAGTACTGTAAAGCAAAACAAACTAAAAAATAAAAATTAATTAAAATTAAAAAGAAATGCAGCCCTACAAGAGTGAAAAGCAAGCCCACTCAATATTCTTTAATTTTAATATCTAAGAAGATTAAACTTCTTACTTATGTAATCAATTATACATTGGATATTTGATTCAACTAATTGTCCATTTCAGAGTTGATCATCATTTTGAAGATTATTTCTATTTCTCAGTGATATTATCAAACATGAGAAGTACAAATGCATTAAGAAAATTAAATCCAGTAAAGTTATAGTCTAAATGATAGTCAAGTAAGTCCCTTTGTCACAAACTGCAAATTGCCTCACTTATAGAGCTAATTATCTCTCATCTTACTAGCTGGTACAGAGCATACAGAATTAATTGTACGATCAGTGTCATTCACAGTGATGACCACTGTCTGAGGAGCTTGTTCTTGATACTTAGCCTTTGATGTTTCTAGTGAGACCAGGACTTTGGAAATCATAAAGGAGACAGTCAGATTAATGGGCACATCATCTGACAGCACAAAGAGAAAAATTAAATAAAAATCTGTGGAAAACTGATTTTTGATAATATCTCAGAAACTTACCCTAATATCTTCCAGCACTTTCTGAGATGGGCTTAATTTTTGCACTTTTGATGTAAGCCCTTTTCCTCCTGTTCTGTACTAGTACAGATGGGGAACAGCTGGTCACCCCTCTCATTACAATTTCCCTCAAATATATGATGGCAGTAATTAAGTCACATTTCTACACTGCATTCTCGAGACTCAATAATTCAGGATACTAAATTGTAACATAAAATTCTTATGAAATTACCTCATTTCTAATTTTAGCCAACTAAATCATCAACTACATTAAAACCTGGATTTCCCCCCTTAAAATGGATAAGTCTGTTTAGCAGAAACTTTCTCTCATGTGTATACTGGACCCAGATGTGACTTTGGCATCAGATATTCATCTGCTCTTTCAGCAAATACTGTCAACATGAGAAGCATCTTTTGTGTAGCAAGCACTACACTCCATACTTGGAATGTAACACAGAAAACATGACATAGTCTAATAGTTCTGCTGCCACGAAGCTTGCATTCAGTGGAAAAGTGGCTCAGTGGTAAAGAATGCATCTGTCAAGGCATGAGATTCGGAGACACAAGTTCGATCTGTGGTCAGGAAAATCCCCAGGAGGAGGAAATGGCAACCCATCCCAGTATTCTTGCCTGGAGAATCCCATGGAAAGAGGAGACTGGAGGGCTACAGTCCATGGGTTTGCAAACAGTCTTACATGACTTGGCGACTGAGCATACATACACGCAAAAAGGAAAGAAAAACTTAAAAATTGCACATTGTTACAACTTCTATTAAGTAAGTAGTAAAGGTACAAAAATGAAGAAGGAACAGTAATTTAAGGGGAAAGAAGGTCCAAAATTCTAATTCTGCTAATGATTTGTTTGGGCACATTACCTATTTTTTCTAAGCTTTTGTTCCTTCGTCAATAAAACTGGTAGATAATATTGCTTACTCCATGGGGTTGGGTTTTGGATTGAGAAAATAATTACAAAGGAACTTGGGTCCATGCCAAGGACTTTCTAAGAACCCATTAATAATAATGATGATGATTTTATCAGCTAACATTCATCATCATTATTTCCAACATGGAGACAAAACTCAGAATGACAATCTTGGTCATCAAGAATATATCTGGAGGCTGATGCTACAAAGGAAATGAAAACCTTCATATATTTAAAGCACTTATACATAAATCAATTCACTGATTATTGTTACACAAATTGGTAAGTTATATACACAGTATATACAGGTGAGCCCAACTGGTATTCACTTATTATAGGAAGTTAAGGAATTTACATTCTGTTGTGGATAAAAGGACCAATAAATGTGAAATAAAAGTAAAGAAAACTGCGTGTATTTGAAATACACCATTTCTCTTCTTTAAACTATAGTTTTACTATTGGTAAAGTATGCCAGGGTATTTGCTGAAGGTTACAGTCATCATCAGTATTAAAAGCTTAACTGGATCTCAAGCATTTAGATGACTAGCACATATTCTTTTTGATCTTCTCTTCCTAAACCAGCACCCTTAAGCCAGTGCTCATTTCTAGTGGAGAAAGATCAGAATTGCAATGTAAGTTTCAACATTCACTGAGGATATGACTTTAAGAAGAAGTCTTTGGACTCCCTTTCCTCATGTACAAAAAAAAAAAAGAATTTAAAAAGATCTATACCAAAGCATAAAAGAGATAAAGCAAAAAAAAAAAAAAATTAAGATATGGCTTTTCAGTATTAACTTCTCTATAAATATTGGCCAGTGATTATTCAAAGTGGCTCATCTATTCATATGCTTCAAATATAAAATATGAATAGCAGTACCTAACCTGTCAATCCTAAAGGAAATCAGTTCTGAATACTGGAAGGACTGATGCTCAAGCTGAAACTCCAATACTTTGGCCACCTGATGCAAAGAACTGACTTATTGAAAAATACCCTGATGCTGGGAAAGATTGAAGGCAGGAAGGAAAGGGGATGAGAGAGGAAGAGATGGTTGGATGGTATCATCGACTGAACGGACATGAGTTTGAGCAAGTTCTGGGAGTTCGTGATAGACAGGGAAGCCTGGTGTGCTATAGTGCCTGAGGTTGCAAGAGTCGGACATGACTGAGTAACTGAACTGAACTGATGGTATAGATTTTGTGCAATTAAAAGTTGATATTGGAGGCTGGAAGAAGTTGCTACTGCAGGCGTCCAAGCTTGAGGAAGACCAGATCACACATCGAGCTTCTGCAATGGACCAGGCATTGTAACAGGCACTAGAGAAACAAGGATATTCCCAGTCCTCAAGGATCTTCCTTTCTGGTTTGTGAGGAAATGAGATCAAGACCTGAGCCTTTGGAGTTGGAGCACTGACTCCAAGACCCTAGACTACCAGAGAACTAACCATAAGGAGTATCATACAGTGAGAATTCACACAAAAGAAACCACTTGAATACAAGACCCAGCATCACCCAACCATGAGTAGCACCCTGTGCAAGATGCCTCATCCAAACAATGGACAAAACAAAAATACAAACCCAGTCATCAACAGACAGGGTTACCATCTCACTCAGCCTTGCCCATCAGAGGAAAAACAAAAAAATACTTAGCATAAATCTCACCCTATACGAAGCTTACACAAACCACTGCACCAACTTTAGGGGGCAAAAACCAAAAGGAAGAAAGAATTCAACCTTGAAGCCTGGGAAAAGGAGACCTCAAACACAATAAGTTTTAAAAAATAATTAAAAGGCAGAGAAACAGTGCAAAAGTTAAGGAACAAACTAGAAACACAGAAGTCCAAATAAATGAAGAGAAAATAGGCAAACTACCTGAAAAAGAATTCAAAATAATGATAGTAAAGATAATCAAAAACCTTGAAAACAAAATGGAGAAAATGCAAAAATCAATTAACAAAGACCTAGAAGAATTAAAGAATAGACATACAGAGGCAAACAACACAATTACTGAAACTAACAATATTCTAGAAGGAATCAATAGCAGAATATCTGAAGCAGAAGAATGAATCAGTGAGCTGGAAGATAAAATGGTAGAAATAAACCTCTGAAGAGCAGAATAAAGTAAAAAGAATGAAAAGAACTAAGGATAGTCTCAGAGACTTCTGAGACAAACATTCAAATTATAGGGGCCCCAGAAGAAGAGAAAAAGAAAGGGTATGAGAAAATTTTTGAAGAATTATAGTTGAAAATTTCCCTAACATGGAAAAGGAAATAGTCAATATTGTCCAAGAGGCAAAAAGAATCCCATACAGGAGAAACCCAAGGAGAAACATGCCAAGCCACATATCAATCAAACTAACAAAGACTAAACACAAAGAAAGAATATTAAAAGCAGCAAAGAGAAAAACAACAGTATCATACAAGGGAAGCCCCATACATTTAACAGCTGATCTTTCAGCAGAAACTCTGCAGGCCAGAAGGGAATGGCAGGATATATTTAAAGTAATGAAAGGGGAAATTTTACAACCAAGATTACTGTACCCAGCAAGGATCTCATTCAAAATTGATGGAGAAATCAAAAGCTTTTCAGACAAACAAAAGTTAAAAGAATTCAGTACCACCAAACCAGCTTTACAACAAATGTTAAAGGGACTTATATCAATACAAGAGAAGAAAAAGATCTACAAAATCAAACCCCAAACAATTAAGAAAATGGCAATAGGAACTGTATATCAAACATTACTTTACATGTAAATGGATTAAATGCTCCAACCAAAAGACAAAGACTGGCTGAATGGATACAAAAACAAGACCCATATATATTTTGTCTACAAGAGACCTACTTCAGACCTAAAGACATATATACACTAAGGTTACAGGTTGAAAAAATAAATTCCATGCAAATGCAAAAGAAAAGTGGAGTAGCAATGCTCATGTAAGACAAAATAAACCTTAAAATAAAGAAGATTGCAAGAGATAAGAAAGGACACTACCTAATGATCAAGGGATCAATCCAAGAAGAAGACACAACAATTGTAAATATCTATGCACCCAACATAGGAACACCTCAGTACATAAGACAAACACTAACAGACATAAAAGGAGAAGTTGACAGTAACAAAATAATAGTAGGATACTTTAACACCCCACTCACACTAATGGACAGATCATCAAAACAGAAAATTAATAAGGAAACAATTAAGTGATACATTAGATGAAATGGATCTCATTGATATCTTCAAGACATTCCATCCAAATGCAGAAGAATACACTTTCTTCTCAGGTGCATATGGAACATTCTCCAGCATAGACCATATCTTGGATCACAAATAAAACCTCAGTAAATTTAAGAAAATTGAAATCGTATCAAGCATCTTTTCCAACCACAATGCAATGAGACTAGATATCAATTACAAGAAAGAAAAACTGCAAAACCACAAACACATAAAATTAAACAATATGTTTCTAAATAACCAACAGGTTACTGAAGAAATCAAAAGGGAAATCAAAAAATTTCTAGAAACAAACAACTCAAAACCTATGGGATGCAGCAAAAGCAGTTTTAAGAGGGAAGTTCATAGCAATGCAATCCTACCTCAAGAAATAAGAAAAACATCAAATAGACAACCTAACTTTACAACTAAAAGTGGTAAAAGAAGAACAAAAAACCCCCAAAACTAGCAGAGAGAAAGAAATCATAAACATCCAAGCAGAAATAAAATGAAAGAGAAATGAAGGAAACAATAGTAAGATTAGTAAAAACTAAAAGATGGTTTTTTGAGAAGACAAACGAAGCTGACAAACCTTTAGCCAGACTCATAAAAAAAAAAAAAAAGAGAGAGAGAGAGAGAAGAATCAAAACAAAATTAGAAATTAAAAAAGAGAGGTTGCAACAGACAATGCAGAAATACAAAGGATTGTAAGAGACCATTATGAATAGCTATATGGCAATAAAATGGATAACCTGGAAAAAATGGAGAGATTCTTAGAAAAGTTCAATCTTCTGAGACTGAACCAGGAAGAAATAGAAATTATGAACAACCCAATTACAAGCACTGAAATTGAAGCTGGCATCAAATATCTCCCAAAAAACAAAAGCCCAGGACCAGATGGCTTCACAGGAGAATTCTATCAAACATTTAGAGAAGAGCTAATGCCTATCACTATTAGACTCTTTGAAAAAATTGCAAAGAAAGGAACATCTCCAAACTCATTCTACACAGCCACCATCACCTCGATACCAGAACCAGACAAGACAACAAGAAAAAAAAAGAAAACTATAGCCCAATATCACTGATGAACATAGATGCAAAAATCCTCAACAAAATTTTAGCAAAGAGAATTCAGCAACATACCAAAAAGCTCATATACCATGATCAAGTTGGGTTTATGCCAGGAATGCAAAGATTCTTCAATATACGCAAATCAATCAATGTGATACACCATATTAACAAATTGAATGGAAAAACCATATGATAATCTCAGTAGATGCAGAGAAAGCTTTTGACAAAATTCAGCACCCATTTATGATTCAGTTCAGTTCAGTTCAGTCGCTCAGTCGTGTCCGACTCTTTGCGAGCAAAAACTCTTCAAAAAATGGGCATAGAAGGAACCTGCCTCAACATAATAAAGTCCATGTATGATAAGCCTACAGTAAACATTATTCTCAATGGTGAACTACTGAAAGCATTCCCCCTAAGATCAGGAAGAAGACAAGGGTGTCCACTTTCATAACTATTATTCAATATAGTGTTGAAGTCCTAGCTACAGAATCAGAGAAGAAAAAGAAATAAAATAATACACATCAGAAAAGAATAATTAAAGCTCTTACTGTCTGTCAGTGACATGATACTGTACATAAAAAAACCCTAAAGACACCATTAGAAAATTACTAGAGCTAATGAATGAATTTAACCAACCCTGGTGGTTCAGACGGTAAAGCGTCTGCCTGCAATGCGGGAGACCCAGGTTCGATTCCTGGGTTGGGAAGATCCCCTGGAGAAGGAAATAGCAATCCACTCCAGCACTCTTGCCTGGAAAATCCCATGGACAGAGGAGCCTGACAGGCTACAGTCTATGGGATCGCAAAGAGTCGGACATGACTGAGCAACTTCACCTCACCTCAATGAGTGAATTTAGCAAATGCAAGATACAAAATCAATACACAGAAATCACTTACATTTCTATATACTAACAATGAAACATCAGAGAGAAATTAAAGAATCAATGCCATTCACCATTCCTACCAAAAGAATTAAATATCTAGGAATAAACTTACCTAAGGAGACAAAAGAACTGTACCCAGAAAATTATAAGATGCTGATGAAAGAAATCAAAGATGACATAAGCAGATGGAGAGATATTCCATGTTCCTGGGTAGGAAGAACCAAGCTGGTGCACTGAGATGACCCAGAGGGATGGTACGGGGAGGGAAGAGGAAGGGGGGTTCAGGATGGGGAACATGTGTATACCTGTGGTGGATTCATGTTGATGTATGGCAAAACCAATACAATGTTGTAAAGTAATTAACCTCCAATTAAAATAAATAGATTTATATTAAAAAAAGAAGGAGAAAATGACTATGCTACCAAATGCAATCTACAGATTCAATGTGATCCTTACTGAATTACCAATGACATTTTTCACAAAACTGGAACAAAAAATTTCACAGTTCATATGGAAACATGAAAGACCCTGAAAAGCCAAAGCAGTCTTGGGAAAGAAGAATGGAGCTGGAGAAATCAACCCTCCTGACTTCAGATTATGCCACAAAGCTACAGTCATCAAGACAAATGGTGCTGGCACAAAAACAGAAATATAGACCAATGGAACAAGGTAGAAAACCTGGAAATAAACCAGAAATAACCCACCTGTGGGTACCTATTTTTCACAAAGGAGGCAAGAATATACAACAGGGCAAAGACAACCCCTTCAATAAATGGTGCTGGGAAAACTGGACAACTGCATGTAAAAGAATGAAATTAGAACACTTCCTAACAGCATACACAAAGATAAACTCAAAATGCATTAAAGACCTAAATGTAAGACCAGAAACTATAAAACTCTTAGAGGAAAACATAGGCAGAATACTCAATGACATAAATCAAAGAAAGATCCTCTACGACCCACCTCCTAGAGTAATGGAAATGAAAACAAAAGTGAGAAAGTGGGACCTTATTAAACTTCAAAGCTTTTGTACGGCAAAGGAAATTATAAGCAAGGTAAAAAGCCAACCCTCAGAATGGGAGAAAATAAAAGCAAATGAAACAACTGACAGAGGATTAATTCCCAAACTATACAAGCACCTCAAACAACTCGATGCCAGAAAAACAAACAACCCAATCAAAAAGTGGGGAAAAGACCTAAACAGACATTTCTCCAAAGAAGACATACAGATGGCTGACAAACACATGAAAAGATGCTCAACATCGCTCATTATTAGAGAAATGCAAATCAAAACTACAATGAGATATCACCTTACACCAGTCAGAATGGCCATCATCAAAAAGTCTACAGACAACAAATGCTGGAGAAGGTGTGGAGAAAAGAGAACGCTCTTGCACTGTTGATGGAATGTAAATTGATACAGCCTCTATGGCAGATGTTATGGAGATTCCTTAGAAACCTAGGAATAAAACCACCATATGACCCAGCAATCCCACTCTTAGGCATATAGGTTTCCCTAGGGAAACCAAAATTTAAAAAGACACATGTATCCCATTGTTGGCTTAAAGTTCAACATTCAGAAAACTAAGATCATGGCATCCGGTCCCATCACTTCATGGCAAACAGATGGGGAAACAATGGCTGACTAATTTTTTTGGGTTCCAAAATCACTGCAGATGGTGACTGCAGCCATGAAATTAAAAGATGCTTACTCCTTGGAAGGAAAGTTATGACCAACCTAGATAGCATATTCAAAAGCAGAGACATTACTTTCCCAACAAAGGTCTGTCTATCAAGGCTGTGGTTTTTCCAGTAGTCATGTATGGATATGAGAGTTGGACTGTGAAGAAAGCTGAGCACCAGAGAATTGATGCTTTTGAACTGTGGTGTTGGAGAAGAGTCTTGAGAGTCCCTTGGACTGCAAGGAGATCCAACCAGTCCATCCTAAAGGAGATCAGTCCTGAGTGTTCTTTGGAAGGACTGATGTTGAAGCTGGAACTCCAATACTTTGGCCACCTGATGTGAAGAGCTGACTCATTTGAAAAGACCCTGATGCTGGGAGGGATTGAGGGCAGGAGGAGAAGGGGACGACCGAGGACGAGACGGCTGGATTGCACCACCGACTTGCTTTGGGAAAGAAGAATGGAGCTGGAGAAATCAACCCTCCTGACTTCAGATTATGCCACAAAGCTACAGTCATCAAGACAACATGGTGCTGGCACAAAAACAGAAATATAGACCAATGGAACAAGGTAGAAAACCTGGAAATAAACCAGAAATAACCCACCTGTGGGTACCTATTTTTCACAAAGGAGGCAAGAATATACAACAGGGCAAAGACAACCCCTTCAATAAATGGTGCTGGGAAAACTGGACAACTGCATGTAAAAGAATGAAATTAGAACACTTCCTAACAGCATACACAAAGATAAACTCAAAATGCATTAAAGACCTAAATGTAAGACCAGAAACTATAAAACTCTTAGAGGAAAACATAGGCAGAATACTCAATGACATAAATCAAAGAAAGATCCTCTACGACCCACCTCCTAGAGTAATGGAAATGAAAACAAAAGTGAGAAAGTGGGACCTTATTAAACTTCAAAGCTTTTGTACGGCAAAGGAAATTATAAGCAAGGTAAAAAGCCAACCCTCAGAATGGGAGAAAATAAAAGCAAATGAAACAACTGACAGAGGATTAATTCCCAAACTATACAAGCACCTCAAACAACTCGATGCCAGAAAAACAAACAACCCAATCAAAAAGTGGGGAAAAGACCTAAACAGACATTTCTCCAAAGAAGACATACAGATGGCTGACAAACACATGAAAAGATGCTCAACATCGCTCATTATTAGAGAAATGCAAATCAAAACTACAATGAGATATCACCTTACACCAGTCAGAATGGCCATCATCAAAAAGTCTACAGACAACAAATGCTGGAGAAGGTGTGGAGAAAAGAGAACGCTCTTGCACTGTTGATGGAATGTAAATTGATACAGCCTCTATGGCAGATGTTATGGAGATTCCTTAGAAACCTAGGAATAAAACCACCATATGACCCAGCAATCCCACTCTTAGGCATATAGGTTTCCCTAGGGAAACCAAAATTTAAAAAGACACATGTATCCCATTGTTGGCTTAAAGTTCAACATTCAGAAAACTAAGATCATGGCATCCGGTCCCATCACTTCATGGCAAACAGATGGGGAAACAATGGCTGACTATATTTTTTTGGGTTCCAAAATCACTGCAGATGGTGACTGCAGCCATGAAATTAAAAGATGCTTACTCCTTGGAAGGAAAGTTATGACCAACCTAGATAGCATATTCAAAAGCAGAGACATTACTTTCCCAACAAAGGTCTGTCTATCAAGGCTGTGGTTTTTCCAGTAGTCATGTATGGATATGAGAGTTGGACTGTGAAGAAAGCTGAGCACCAGAGAATTGATGCTTTTGAACTGTGGTGTTGGAGAAGAGTCTTGAGAGTCCCTTGGACTGCAAGGAGATCCAACCAGTCCATCCTAAAGGAGATCAGTCCTGAGTGTTCTTTGGAAGGACTGATGTTGAAGCTGGAACTCCAATACTTTGGCCACCTGATGTGAAGAGCTGACTCATTTGAAAAGACCCTGATGCTGGGAGGGATTGAGGGCAGGAGGAGAAGGGGACGACCGAGGACGAGACGGCTGGATTGCACCACCGACTTGCTGGACATGGGTTTGGGTAGACTCCAACAGTTGGTGATGGACAGGGAGGTCTGGCGTGCTGCAGTTCATGGGGTCACAAAGAGTCAGACACAACTGAGTGACTGAACTGAACTGAATCCCATTGTTCACTGCAGCACTATTTACAATAGCTAGAACATGGAAGCAACCTAGATGTCCATCAACAGATGAATAGATAAAGAAGTTGTGGCACATATACAGAATGGAATATTTTCAGCCATAAAAAGGAACACACTTGAGTCAGTTCTAATGAGGTGGATGAACCTAGAGCCTGTTATACAAAGTGAAGTAAGTCAGAAAGAGAATGATAAATATTGTATACTAATGCATATGTATGGAAATAATACTTAAGAATTTATTTGCAGGGCCGCAATGTAGAAACAGACATAGAGAATAGACTTATGGACATGGGGAGAGGGGAGGAGAGGGTGAGATATAAGGAGAGGGAGAAACATATTAATTTACATTACCATATGTGAAACAGATAGCCAAGTGGAATTTGCTGTATGTCTCAGGAAACCCAAACAGGAGCTCTGTATCAACCTAGAGGGGTGGGATGGTGAGGGAGATGGAAGGGAGTTTCAAAAGGGAGGGATATATGGCTGATTCTTGCCTGGAAAATCCCATGTACTGAGGAGCCTGGTAGGCTACAATCCATGGGGTCGCAAAGAGTCGGACATGACAGAACAAATTCACTCACTCACCATGGCTGATTCATGTTGAGTTTTGACAGAAAACAACAAAATTCTGTAAAGCAATTATCCTTCAGTTAAGAAGTAAATAAAAAGTTGATATTTGTAGTGAGAGTCAAAACTCAACATTACTAATAACAAGAATAAACACACTATATCCACAATAATAATTACATCAGTCTCCTGAGTTATTTTCAATAAAATACTAGCCTTAAATCCTCCATGGAAAGGAAAATCAAGCCTTGGCTCCATCTCTGGATTTACAATGCACAGCAGCACATTAAACTCCTTGACCAGTGGAATTGCAGTACCAAGCAAAAGTTGCAGAGATAGAAATATTTCAACAAGTTAGTATGGTAGAGCCCCCACTAGTACATATTCATAGCTCTGTAGGGAATGTTTCAGTGACAGTGTAAGCATTCCTACACAAGATTATTTAGGAGTCTACATTTTAGCAGTGAGACCATAAATGCATTAAAGTGCATTAAATATGTATCTTCACATGTTTAGATGCATTACAGTTTATCATCTCAAAATAAAATCTGAAAATTGCCTACTCCCTTAGTATAAATTAATAAGATGGGTGAAAGAGTTTCCAGAATATCAGCAGTATACACACAGATTCAATTTGAAAGTTGCTTTGGAAGTTTTCTTTTCTATCGTTGCTCTGAAAACTAATGCAAAGCAATGCAACAGAACTAATCAAAACTGGAAAATATAATGTTAGCCTTCCCAATATGTATTTATTCTCTGTCAATTGTTAAAGCTAGAACTAAGGATGCTTTGTAAGGGAGGGCAAGTGGGAATATAATTAAGATGATTAGTTTATAAACGAAAGCTTCCTGTTATCAAGTCTCAATAGAGTGGGGAGGTTAGCCTGAAGGCAAGGTCCAGGGTGACTTTGCTTTTCAAGAGAAACATTCTAAAAGGGAGATGATCTATACAGTCGAAACAGAAAAGAAAATACCTAAGCAAGCACTGTGAAATATGAAAACAGAAAATTGGAGAACCAGTATGAACAATCAAGGGAACAAAGATACTGGCAGCAGTAGCTTGAATTTCTAACTGACACATTTCTGGCTGCACATCTTCTTGGTTCTACTGAGTTGTCTGAAAAGCACTTAAGCACTAGTCAGTAAAGATGACTAGGACAAAGAGGGCTCAGGAAACATCAAAAGCAGTCTCAGTTCTCCAGGCACAATGGAAAACTTGCAGAACTACATACATTCATCTTCCTCTCCACTGTCCTGCCCCCTTGGAGATTCCGAGTTCAGCAATAATGACCCATCAGTATTCATTTATAAATTCAGATCAGGAGGGAAACTGTAAATAAAAGACACATCATGTAGAAAGGGAAAGGGGAAGTCGCTTCGGTCATGTCCGACTCTTCGTGACCCCATGGACTGAAGCCTACCAGGCTCCCCCGTCCCTGGGATTCTCCAGGCAAGAACACTGGAGTGAGTTGCCATTTCTTTCTCCAATGCATGAAAGTGAAAAGTGAAAGTGAAGTCACTCAGTTGTGTCTGACCCTCAGTGACCCCATGGACTGCAGCCCACCAGGCTCCTCCGTCCATGGGATTTTCCAGGCAAGAGTACTGGAGTGGGTCGCCATGTAGAAAAGGAAGGAAATAATCAGCAGGAATATAGTTCTTCCAACTGACCTCCCAGACACTTTGGTAATTGACCACAGATAATAATCAACGTTGATCCATTTTGCAAAGAATTCAAAATAAACATTAAAACTAGTTTGAGACTTTTATTTCTGGCAACATAGCATAACAGATATGCTGAGAAACCAACCCCACTGTATGATATATAAAGATACTGGGCAGTATATTCCTAAAAGTCTTTTGGCCTAAATAAAGGGAAATCTTCAGAATAAAAAAAAAAAGTAGAACATGAGTTGTAAGACAAGGTTTTAATAATCACATCAAGAATACAAGGGCAAGGCCACAGATCCACATAACACAGAGAGAAGGTCATAAATCTCCTACATTATGCTGAGTCTCCATGTTTCCAAACCTACTGTGAAACTGTAAACTAAATATATATATATATATATATATATATATATATATATCATCTCATTGGGGGAACTGGTAGGAAAATCATCTTGCATCTGACTTCAAGAAAGAATTAAACCAAAATCCCCAAATCTCTCATGAGAATGCCTAACCATTCACACTCCATCATATTGCCTTCACACCCAAATTCAAGCAAAGAATTTGGTTTAAAGGATTTAGGTTGACAATGCTTCCAGCAATCTGGAAAAAGAAAATTCAAATGATCTCTGGAAATATACTCTAGTAATCTGGGACTCAGGCTTCCCTGATGGCTCAGAGGTTAAAGCGTCTGCCTCCAATGCGGGAGACCCGGGTTCGATCCCTGGGTCGGGAAGATCCTCTGGAGAAGGAAATGGCAATCCACTCCAGTATTCTTGCCTGGAGAATCCCATGGACGGAGAAGCCTAGTAGGTTACAGTCCACGGGGTCGCAAAGAGTCGGACACGACTGAGCGACTTCACCTCAATCTGGGACTCAGGAAATGTCTACATATAAAGTCCCAAGGAAGAGAAGCTCATAGATAAAGTGAAAAAAACAAATATTAGACACAAGAGTCCATATATAATAGTTATATGCAGAAAATATTTAAGGAGCTGAAACTAGAAACTGAAAATATGAGATAAGAAAAAGACACAATAAAAAATTACACAATAAAAAATTCAAGTTTAAAAAAATATATATATGAAGTATACACACAGAGAGATTTAGAATGGAAATTCTAAATGGCATAAAAGACATAGATGGAAAATCCATTAACTAGAAGACATAATTATGCAAAATACCCAGAATAAAACACAGAGTCAAAGAGACATATGAAAGAAAATGTGATACAAGTAAGACAGACTGAGAAGTTCCAACATAAATTTCTATTCTAGGTTCTAAATGTTGGAAGTAAAGATAATTGAGAAGTAATATTCAAAGAAACTGGTTGAGAACTTCTCCAAACTGACAAAAGACAAAGAATCTCAGGTTTAATAAATATATATCTTAGAAAGTGTAATTGAAGGATATCAACTGCTAGCCAGGGAAGAAAAAGATAGATTTTTTTTAAAGGTATCTGTGTCTAGCAACATATGGATTCTTGAATTATTATCCAAGAATTAATTATCATTCAAAGACCAGAGTGCAGAGACATCAAGAATGGACTTGTTGACACAGAGGGGGAAGGATAGAATGGGATGAAATGAGAGTAGCATTGACATCCATACTACCATGTGTAAAATAAATACTAGTGGGACGCTGCTGTATATCTCAGGGAACTTAGCTCGGTGCTCTGTGATGACCTAGAGTGGTGAGATGGGGAAGTGGGAGGGAGGCTCAAGAGGGAACAGATATATGTATACATATGACTGGTTCACATTGTTTCAGAAACTAACACAACAATGTAAAACAATTATCTCCAATTAAAAATAATTTTTAAAAAATAGTCAGTGATCTTCAACAAAGGACCAAAGGCAACACGTTGGAGAAAAGATGATCTTTTCATCAAATGGTGTTGGGACAACTCAATATCCACTTGCAAAAAAGCGAATCTAAACATAGATCCTTAACAAAAACTAACTCAAAATGGATTATAGACCTAAATATGAAACTCAAATCCAAAAAGTTCTGAGAATATAACATAAGAGATAACATTGTCATAGGTATGGTAATGACTTTTTAGATATAATACTAAAGGCAAGATCCATTGAAGAAACAGTTTTTAATTTTGTCAAAAACTGCTCAAAAAATAAAATCTTTATATATTAAGAAAAATAATTATAGTGATCTCAATATCATAGACACACACACACACAGAAACTCACCCAGGTTGAAGAGACCTTGAGAGCAAGAATGTTGCATGTTGTGTTCACCTTTTCTTGGTTCTAAGCAGGTACTCTGGATAAAAGTAGATCTGCAATCATTAGAATTTAATTGGTGAACTTGTCACAATTTTGGCATTCTTTTTTTTATATAAATTTATTTATTTTAATTGGAGGTTAATTACTTTACAATACTGTATTGGTTTTGCCATACATCAACATGAATCCGCCACTGATATACACGTGTTCCCCATCCAACTTGTGCGTGTAGGCATACTCAGTCACTCGGTCATGTCTGATTTCTTGTGACCCCATGGACTGTAGTTCACCAGGCTCCTCTGTCTATAGAATTTTTAAGACAAGAATCCTGGAGGGGATTGCCTTGTAAAATGAGCCTAAACAGAAAAGCTCAAAAGAAAATATGAAAATTATGGAACAAAATATGAACAAGCATGTACTTAAATCACTGGCATTCTCTAGTAATTCATATAATCACTAATTAACACATTTTTAAAAGATATTTGGATGTAGTTTCTAAAGAAAATGTAGTCTATCAATTAAGCACACTTGAAAGCAAAAGCTGATAAGATGTTGTGGAATCTGGGGAGGCCACTTAAAAATAATATTTTTCTACGGACTTATAACTCTTCAGAACCAGCTCTGGCTAAAGTAGCTCTTAGAAGCACTTACTCTTTCCCGTAAGTCAGAGAGTGATGTTTCTCTGTCAAGGAGAGTACCAAAAGGGCATTTTTCTTCCCCCTTGAATTTGATGGGAAGTTAACATGGATTGACGATGGGTCATCTGAAAATGCTTGTCTCTTTTATTTTCAATTTTCCTCTGTAGAAATTGCCCATATATTGTCTGTTTGTTCATGTTCCATGCCATTTTGAGTATCTGAGACTGTTTCCGTGAGACAGTTAATGTCCAAAAACTGTGAAGCAATTTTACCATGTTTCAAGACTTTAACATGTAAGTATTTTACCACTGTCAGTTCTAAAACCATTATTACAAATTAGTGTGCCTAGCAAAAAAATCAATTTTACATCAGAAAATAATTATACACTTATAATATATGGCTGGTCCTGGAATTTTTGTTTTATAGATACAATCATATTTTAAATATTTATACCAAAGAAATATACTCATGTAATAATATAGATATGTGGCCTATAACTCAGAAAAGAATGATGAAAATTATATGAAACTGTTCCTTAGTCTTTTATTGCCATTGTTTTGAGTGCCATCATCTTTGAAAACATATGGATATCATACTTATACTTCATTAAAAAGGAATTTATAAATAAGTGATGCAAAGTTAAAAAGAAACTTCCAGTTACTGTTGTTTTGTCTCCTAAGTTTAAGAAAGCAGCAGTTTGAAAGAAATGCTGTGATCTTATTTTACATTCAGTCTCTACCTAAAATTTTGGAATTTTACAATCATCAAAACTCTTTGGTTGTTACTCAGTGGCTCATAAATGGCATTTCAACACATTTCTTAGGGACAGATTGAATTCTAATTAGGGAACATATCTGAAGTTGAAATCACGTGTGCGTGTATACTTGCACATATATTCCTGCTTCAGTTCATAGGACAAGAGCACTGGACATTGATCTCTTTAATGCTTATGTCTGCATGATTCTGATCAGGTCTTAACAGTTTCTGCCTTGATTTTCCCATCAGTACAATAAAGGAAACAAGACATAACCACCAAATTATCCTAGTGAGTCTCCCTCTCATTATATTTCATAGATATTTTGGTTAGGAGAATTCCTGAAACACTTAGACATAGTATATTCAATATATTCAGTCCTGGAGAGAAGATAGGGGAAATAGTAATGTTGTGCACTTGCTCTAATCTGTAAGGAAAGCAAATTTACAAGATACACACATCTCTGTACCTTTGACACATTCTATGATCCTATTCCTAGGGTTCTAGTCTAAGAAAACAATTAGAGATGTTGTTAAATGGTCATTACCATAATTGTTGATGGTAACAAATGATTGAAATACATTTTTAATACCGTCCCTAAAAATAATTCTAACACAAATTACCAATACAATCAGATCCTACTCAAAAATATCAGAAACAAAATAGATAAAAAAATTTAATCAGCTAAATCTATAGCCCATATGGAAAATCAGACATCTAAGAATAGCCAGAAAGTTTCTAAAAGAGAGGAGTAATGGAAAAGGGCTTGCTTTTTCAGATGTCAGACTGTGTTAGAGAGATATAAGCATTAAAATATGTTAATTTGGGGGACTTCTCTGGTGGTCCAGGGGACTAGATCCTGCATGCCGCAACTAAGGGTTTGTACACAGCAATTAAAAGATCCTGGAGAAGGCAATGGCACCCCACTCCAGTACTCTTGCCTGGAAAATCCCATGGACGGAGGAGCCTGGTAGGCTGCAGTCCATGGATCGCTAAGAGTCGGACACGACTGAGCGGCTTCACTTTCACTTTTCACTTTCATGCATTGGAGAAGGAAATGGCAACCCACTCCAGTGTTCTTGCCTGGAGAATCCCAGGGACGGTGGGCTGCCGTCTTTGGGGTCGCACAGAGTCGGGGACGACTGAAGCGACTTAGCAGCAGCAGCAGCATACCTATAACTATTTATTTATTGTGTGCAATTATTTATTACCTTGTGCATGTGATGTTTTCATAATAAAATTATTTAAAAATAAAAAGTTTCATGTACCAGAAAAAGAGCACCAAGAGTCCTATATCCTGCTCAATAAATCCTGACTGCCAGAACGTGTCTAAGTCCAGGAGCTGGGAAAGGTCAGAAGTCGGATGAATCCTAACTGGCTCAGGCTGTAAGCACAGAAAGTTGAAACAAAGCTTGTCATCTGGGAAATAAGCTTTGAAATACTGACAAAACTAGAAAGCATCAAAATGCTGAGTAATTGTGATGTCCCCTTATGTGTACAAAATTAATAAAGAGAAACATTAAAAATGGAGTCAGGAAACTCTGCACAAGGAGCCCTCATACACACTGTTGCAGCTTCTTTACAATTCTACTTTAATCCTCTAGCCAGAGAAAGGTTTTTCCCTTGCCAAGCAACAGCCCAGTCTAGAGGAGATGTAGCAGTTCAGCCAATGAGAACCAACTGCTTCCTAAACTCTTAGTTTCCTCCAGTGAACCTTTACTTAGGACAGCTCCTCTTTTCTCTTAAAAGCAAGGTCCCTTCTTTGTTCTAGGATTTGCCTACAGACCTCCATAGCTTGCATTTCCTGAATTGCAATGTCTCTGGCTATTTCTGAATAAATTCATTTTGCTGGTGAAATAACTAGCGATTTTATTTGTAAAGTCGACATACGCTTCTGGAGTATCTCTGATTCCCATTTAAAAGGAATAAGATTACAGAGGCTATTTCTAATGGCCTCTGAGTCTTCAGAGGGTCATAGCATTTAATCTTCTGCATTTGAACTACTGTGCATTGTTTGTAATACAAGAGAGTGAAAATGCCTTGTGGTTCTTCACAGCCCAGGCAAATATTAAAGCCAAATAAAATTACCTGGAATTGGAGATTTCCTAAGATCAAAACTCCATGGCTCTTGAAGACACTCTAAAACTTTTTTCAGACTTCAAAAATCATGACTCTTTTTATTGTCCAGTTCTGAATAGACACAGGTTCTGGACTCAATTCCCAACTCTACTATTTTGAGGCATTATTATATGATGGATTACTTAACGTTTCTATATTTTGGTTTCTTTATCTATAAAAGTCAGAAACAGTAACCGTTTGACATGTTTATAGTGCGAGTAAAGCATAAGATGGGCATAATTATCATCATAGAATAAACTGAGAGTAAAAGTTAGCAGTTTTTAGCCTTAGTATTAATTTCAGAAACCATTTTCTAATAGGAAAAATCACCTAAAGTTTAGGTATATAATTTTCACATTTCTTTTGAATGTGAATTGGAGCTGGTAAGATGGTTTCATTTTCAGTTTGTCAACTCTGTATCTCTACCTCATTCATAGTTGAAGGGAATGGAGCAGATGATTGCTGCTTTGTAATATCATGTGCCTCGACTGGGAGAGGCCAGAATCTTGGTGATGGTTAAAGCTGAGTCTGACATCCAGTACTTTCAGTGGTTATCATCAATACCATACTGCTCCATTTCTCAAAACTGCTCCAGGCAGCTTTTAGCTTTATCACCAAATGTCTGACAGTTTTGGGAAACCACACATCCTGGACAGGCCAATCGCAGTATTTTGTTCTACTGTCCATATGAGTACCCTCCAACCTGCCAGGTCATAAAACATAAAAAAGTAGGGGCATCACACCAAGAGCCTAATGTTATGGAGAAGGGAAATGATAATTTATTGAGGGATGAATGAATTATTGAGTGTAATTTGTTGTGCCAAGACACTGTACATGTGTCACCTCATTTAATTTTCATAAGAATACTTAAAGGCACAAATTATAGCCCATATTGTAAAGAAGAGGCAACTGATGGTGAGAATGTTTATGCTTACTGTCACACAGATGGTTAGTGTCAGGACTGAGATTCCAACCCAATTTTACATGGTGGCGCTATTTATTCTTTATGTATTTGCGTATGGGAAGATATGTATTATTTTGGATCTAATCCTGATTATAGCCAGAGAAAGTTGTGAGAGAAGAAATGCACAAAGCATTCAGTTTACTTCCTTGGGTTTGGCAGGGGATAAAGGCATCACAGTCTGTTGATCTATTCCACTTTCTCTGGATATTCCTATCAATCAATAAGATACTTCTGCATACTGCAAAATGGTAGGCCTTTCATGATTAACATGGTATTACCAGTGCTCAAAATATAATAATAGCAAAAATGCATTAATTAGACCATTTTCAAAAGGATGTGATTATCCAGATCTTTTAGAAATGCAATTGTGGAAGCAGATGCCACACAGTTAATGATTAACAGTGCCTTTGCTTACCAGCAATTATTTTTTTCTCCCTGGAAGCATACTGATTAGCCAAAGACACTCAGAGTCTGGCTCCCATATAGAAAGCTGAGTCTCCAGCCAAGTTTCATGGCAACTCTGTAAATAACAATATGTCCCACAGACCAGATTCCTAGCCTGCAGGCACCATTATATCACATTTCCCAGCCCTGTGCATTGGCAACTGCCCACAGACTCAGAGCTTGGAAGAAAGTCAATTGGAATTGGAAAGAACTTTCTGGCTTTGCTAAACTACTACTTCAAATAAGTGAGTAAGTTGCTATGAGAACTATATTTCACGTAGCCAGGGGATCTCCATTTCTCTGTTGCTATTGGTATTTTAATACTTAAAACTGAACAAAGTTGCCACTCTCAAAGACTCAACATGGGCAGATCATAGTCAGGACTCAGGGCTTCTATGGACAACTCTTTGCAAGTTAATTAGCCTCTCACACTTAGAAGTCACCTCTGGAAAGGTGGGTAATAATAGAGAGTATGGTTGCTTTGAAAGTTCATTGTTAATATGTAAGAAAGTATTAACTCAGGCTGGGACACATTTGTGTAAAATTAAATTTTTTATTGGAAGGATGGATTCTCTCTTCAAGCCTCAATTTCCCAGTTTCCAGAAGATGAAGGCACTTAGAAAACCCAATTAGACTTTCAAGGTTTTAGTTGATTTTAACAGTACCATACCTTGACTGTTTCTTCTGCCTGCCTTTCTCCATATGTCTGTTGAATTGCATTCGCCCAGATGGCATATATTTATAAAGCAGTTCACATGTTTCAGTTACTGCACTAGGCATTACTTTCACATTTCCTCCTAAAATCACCTCTGAAAGCTCAAATGCAGACACGCTTGTTGTATTCTAGCGCTGAAAGAATGTCTTCAGAAATATACACTATTACTATGTAAGGTGAGCTTTACACTGCTATTTTAGTTAACTAAAAATATCCCCGTATTCCTCCACACTTTACATTATAAGGAAACCAAGACAAAGGTTTTAAGTCATTTACTTATGCTTCCAGAGTGGAATAGGCCAGAATTAGGACAGGATATTAGGTCTCCTGACTCTAATTTTTGATACTAATTAAATGCATAGAAAATACAGGAAATGCATTTACCATTTTGTTCATCTGAAATGGAGTGTTTATGAGGGACCTAGTGGGGGCTGTCTATGCCACAATTTACTTCCTTTATTTAGTAATAATCAACTAGAGAACAGCAGCAAATTTTCTAAAAGAATTTAAATCTTCTTCTAAAATGACTAAATCAAAAGATTGAATTTCCAATCTTATGAGAACTTATCCAACCATGACAAGGGATGCATAAATAGAATACCAATATCAGAGCCCCATAATGTCCCCTTATCTAAACCTGCTTCAAAAGCAGAAAGTTTCCCTTTATAAGAGGTTTGAGGGTCCCAGACCTTTTTTTAAAAAACAGTGTTGAGTTCTGATTGAATTGTTCCATTTGTCAGTTGTTTCCAAGAGGCTTGATCACATTCAAAGGAATGCCTCTGTCTTATTAAAGATCACAATTCAGATATTAGTTTTGCTTAATTCCATTGGCTAATTATCTCCAGTTTCGAGCATGTATTTTAAAATCCAAATTCCGAAGTCTATACATTTCAGAGAACTGCCAGATAGCATCCCCAAGACGTCTCATTGTACAAAACTAGAAAGATCATCTTTTCTTAAATAATTTAGAAACTCTCCCTAACTTCCTCCTCCAACAATGGAAAATTCCCAGTGGTTCAAGTTTAAAATTGTAATGTTCCCTTTGTAGGCAGGAGTCAATCTATCCTCAAATCCTATCACTTTTAACTTCATAATCTTTTCCCTCTTGATTACCCTTGAGTCTTCTATAGTTCCTATTCAATCTCAAGTAGTCTCTTCTGTCTGGATCTCAGGCTTTTTTTTTTTTTTTTTCTTATCCATCTTATGTTTTGATCCTTTTTGTGTCAAAAACAATCTCTTCCAGGTGTCTGCAAAAAAACTTCACAGGCCTCACCTATCATTCAAAGCTGACAACAGTCAGATACCAGATTACACTTCCAAAATTTCCATCTAAATACTATGCCTTACCATCCTTCATTTCCACCAAATGTTTTCCCATGCCTATGATCTTCCTTCTGGTATAGCATGCTTTCTTATCTCAGGTCTCTAACTTACATTTATTCCTCCAAATCCAGCTTTAAGAAAATGTTTCCCAAACCAACATTCCAGCCACCACATTCACTTCCCACCAAAAGTGAAAATTGTCTTGTCTAAATCAAAACTGCCAAAGTCCCTTTTTAGGGTAATCATGGATTCACCTGCTAACTGAGTGACTTTTTGTGTATACTTGTATTTTTAAACACTATCAGAGTCTTGAGAATAGGAAGTATCAACCATAAACACCTACCCAAAAGATAAATGACTAGATGATATGAATAACCAATGATAATATTTGCTGACATACATTTTATAATTTGCTGTATGTAGGCACAGAACCATTTCACTGAACCATGTCTAACATTTTTTGAAATAAGTGTTGTTATTATCTCTATGGGCTTTCCTAGAGGCTCAGATGGTAAAGAAACTGCCTACAATGAAATAGAACTGGGTTCAATTCTTGGATGGGGAAGATCCCCTGGAGAAGGGAATGGCAACCCACCCCAATATATTCTTACCTGAAGAATTCCATGGACAGAGGAGCCTGGCAGGTCCATGGGGTCGCAAAGAATGGGACACAATTGAGCGACTAACACTTTCACTTTCACACGTTAGTTATCTCTATAGATTAGGAAACAGAGTTAGAGAGTTTAAGTATTTGACCATAAGTATTAAGTATGTGACAACAAAATGTGTATTATTTCCATTCCATTTCACTGTCTGGCTAGGATAGCAAAATTTTAAACCCAGTCATCTAAAAGACTTTTTCAAAATGGCATGGCAACAATTTTTTTTTTTTAATTCCCTGGAGAGTTGCCTTCAAGTCATAGGACTACATAGAAATTAAAAAACACTTACTCCTTGGAAGAAAAGCTATGAGAAACCTAGGCAGCATATTAAAAAGCAGAGACATCATTTTGCCAACAAAGGTCCACATAGTCAAAGCTTTGGTTTTTCCAGTAGTCGTGTATGGATGTAAGAGTTGAACCATAAAGAAAGCTGAGCACAAAAGAACTGAAGCTTTCAAACTGTGGGGCTAGAGAAGACTCTTGAGAGTTCCTTGGACAGCATGGATATCAGACAAGCAAAAAGGAAATCAACCCTGAAGATTCATCGGAAGGACTGATGCTGAAGCTGAGGCTCAATACCTTGGCCATCTGATGCGAAGAGCAAACTTATTGGAAAAGACTCTGATGCTGGAAAAGATTGTGTCAGAAGAAAGGGCTGACAGAGGATGAGATGGTTGGATGGCATCACTGACTCAATGAACATGAGTCTGAGCAAACTCCGGGAGATGGGGAAGGACAGGGAAGTCTGGCGTGCTGCAGTTCAAGGGGTTGCAAAGAGTTGGACACTACTGACAAAGGGAATAACACCAACATAGGACTACTAATTATCCCCAGACAACAAAGACAGAGAATACTGTCTTTTGTCAGACGCTACTCTGCTACCTGTGGATAGCACACCTACCCAGGATGACAGCAGCAGTCTTTTCCACCATTTTCTTTCACTTCTCACAACTTCACTTCTTCAGGTGGACAACTCCACCTGAATTTGCATAAAAGCTCAACATACAAACATGTGTTTCCCACACTAGGATACAGATAACTGGAGAGGCAGACAGCTATTATGTGTCATCTTCAAACCCAGAGCCTTGTCTAAAAACTACTTCACAGAAGTCAGCTCTCCTGGTAAACTAGATTTTTCTTAAAGAAAAAGGAATTCAGATATTTTAAAACAAATCTTATTTCTCAGAAATAATCTAAGTGGCTTAAAAAATTATTTTTTTTTTGGTTGTATAGGAGTTTCTGTCAAATGACATGATGTTTTGATAACATTCAGAATCTTCCAACAGATTTAAAGAGATAGCCAGGACATGGAAGCAACCTAGATGTCCATCAGCAGATGAATGGATAAGAAAGCTGTGGAACATATACACAATGGAGTATTACTCAGCCATTAAAAAGAATACATTTGAATCAGTTCTAATGAGGTGGATGAAACTGGAGCCGATTATACAGAGTGAAGTAAGCCAGAAATAAAAACACCAAGACAGTATACTAATGCATAAATATGGATTTTTAGAAAGATGGTAATGATAACCCTGTATGTGAGACAGCAAAAGAGACACAGATGTATAGAACAGCCTTTTGGACTCTGAGGGAGAGGGCGAGGGTGGGATGATTTGGGAGAATGGCATTGAAACATGTATAATATCATATATGAAATGAACACCAGTCCAGGTTCGATGCATGATACTAGATGCTTGGGGCTGGTGCACTGGAATGACCCAGAGGGATGGTACAGGGAGGAAGGAGGGAGGGGGGTTCAGGATGGGGAGCATGTGTACACCCATGGCAGATTCATGTTGATGTATGGCAAAACCAATACAGTATTGTAAAGTAATTAGCTTCCAATTAAAATAAATAAATTTATATTAAATAAAATAAAGAGAAATTAATTTAAAGAGTCTTGACCTTTGACTATTTCTATCTCTCAGGTTCAGTGGCTAAGTAATTCGCTTTGGAACCAGCCAGTTTTCAGGTGAGCATCTAACATGCTATGAAGGTGGGGAGCAATAATGACTTTATTAATGAAAATATAAACTAAGAAATATAAAACACCTTTGTAAAATGAAAACTAGCTTTTAATCAGTAAACTTCCTCCTCCTGCTAGAATTCTTAAAAATATTTTAAATTCAGATTGAATGTTTACTATAAGCAGCCCTTTCTTATCCTTGAACCTCAAGGAAAAGAATATAAGTCTCATCCTTTGCTAGACTTAAAGTTTTGAAATATCTATTAGGAATCCTTATATTTGAGTTGGTTTTAAGGTTTTGGTGGGGTTTTGTTGTTGCTGTTGTTGTTGTTTTGATAACTGCCTCAAGTGATAAATCAATGGCTAGTGTGAAAATTAATGATTATTCACAAATGTGTTAGTAAATGAAATGAATCAATGATAAGCTTATTTAATTTCATACTTTGAATCTATTATATTCCCATTTATAAAATCCTCTCTGTAACCCTCAGTATTTAAGATGAGAAATCAATTGTCTCATCTTCCAGCTGAAGCAGTTTATGAATTAGATATTTTTTATGGTTTCTTGAAACTTCAATACAATCCAGAGATTTGGGGTTTTGCTTGCTTATTTTTGTTTTCTATGATTTCTAGGCACTGTGAATAATATTTTACTTCATCCACTAAACAATCCCCTGGAATTATTCTCTTATTACTGATGAAGACAAAGAAAAGTAAAGTTAACAGTGAAAGTCACTCTGTCTTGTCTAACTCTTTTCGACCCCATGGACTACACAGTCCATGGAATTCTCTAGGCCAGAATACTGGAGTGATTAGCCCTTCCCCTTTCCAGGGGATCCTCCCAAGCCAGAGATCGAACCCAGGTCTCTTGCATTGCAAACGGATTCTTTACTTCCCTTGCTGAGCCACAAGGGAAGACCAAGAATACTGGAGTGGGTAGCCTATCCCTTCTCCAGGGGATCAATCTTAGGTTAATCCTTTCCCCCAAAGCTTCCATAGCTAGTAAGGAAGAATAAGATGTTGGGAATTTCCACATGTTGGAGATAGGGGGTGGTTGGTAACAATAGTTGAATTGGAGAATGAAAAGGAATTTAAAATAGTTAAAAAAAGATGACACCACCCTTATGGCAGAAAGTGAAGAGGAACTAAAGAGCCTCTTGATGAAAGTGGAAGAGGAGAGTGAAAAAGTTGGCTTAAAGCTCAACATTCAGAAAACGAAGATCATGGCATCCAGTCCCATCACGTCATGGGAAATAGACGGGGAAACAGTGTCAGACTTTATTTTTCTGGGCTCCCAAATCACTGCAGATGGTGACTGCAGCCATGAAATTAAAAGACATTTACTCCTTGGAAGAAAAGATATGACCAACCTAGATAGCATATTCAAAAGCAGAGATATTACTTTGCCGACTAAGGTCCATCTAGTCAAGGCTGTGGTTTATCCAGTAGTCATGTATGGATGTAAGAGTTGGACTGTAAAGAAGGCTGAGCACCGAAGAATTGATGCTTTTGAACTGTGGTGTTGGAGAAGACTCTTGAGAGTCCCTTGGACTGAAAGGAGATCCAACCAGTCCATTCTGAACAAGACCGGCCCTGGGATTTCTTTGGAAGGAATGATGCTAAAGCTGAAACTCCAGTACTTTGGCCACCTCATGCAAAGAGTTGACTCATTGGAAAAGACTTTGATGCTGGGAAGGACTGGGGGCAGGAGGAGAAGGGGATGACCGAGGATGAGATGCTGGATGGCGTCACTGACTCCATGGGCATGGGTCTGAGTGAACTCCGGGAGTTGGTGATGGACAAAGAGGCCTGGCGTGCTGTGATTCATGGGGTCGCAAAGAGTCAGACACGACTGAGCGACTGAACTGAACTGACTGAACCAAAAAGGATTTAAAAATATTATCATCAAAGAAAACACTTGTAAGAAGAGCTATAAAATATATAAAATCTTAAAACAATTATATGTATTTTTGAAATTCTTAAAAGACTATTATTTCAAAACATTGGTTTGAGGGGAGGGCCATCAGCTGTGTTTCTACGGCACATCATTTGACAGAGGTGTGAGGGATGACTAGATGTGGGAGATTTCAGTGATTCCAGGACAAAACAGAAGAAAGGGCAGGTCCCTCATATTCTTAATTGAGACTGACCATATATACACCCCAGTTTGCGACAGTCAGTTCCAGCTTACACCTGTCATCAGGTCGTATTTTTATTAGCACCCCTTTCTCTCTCAAAAGCGCCCCTGCTTAGATGATAAATTGTATAGTCACCCTACTAATTAACAAACTAATAGAACATATGGTAATGTTCACCATCCTGGAATCTCAAGCAAATCTCACCAAGCCACCTGTCTTTGTCCTTGATTTAGGCACAGATGCAGTCTGGTGTCAGAGGTATCACTGCCTCATAGGAATTAGAAAGTCAATGCCGAATAATGGCTACAAAGTAACAGAAGGTCATCAGAGACCATGAAAACTTTAAAGAGAATGAAGTAAATACAGTTCCACTCAACATGCTTTGGACAGCTCCCATCCTCCACCAGAAGAAAAGCAAGATGTTGAAATGAAATGCAAATTAGCCTTTAGGAGAGTAAATTCTGAAAAGCTGCCTATGTGCTAGAATGAACAGTTTGTTTTCGTTTCTAGAAGTAATTTGGGCAATTTGGAGATGACTTTAGTTTTCTATTTTGTTACTTTGATAGATAAACAGATAGGTAGGTGGAGTTAAACATTCAAAGGTAAAATGATTATCTGAATGAAAGATGAAATCTTTCTTTTATTTCCCACATGAAAAAAATTCCAGTATATTTTATTGCTCATAAGAAAGGGGAAAAACTCATTGAATATTTAGGGAATTTTATTTTCTCCTCTTAGAATGATAAAAAGATAAGAGGTATTTCCTTCTAAACTTCCAGTACATGACGTGGACATGGAGGGAATGGCACGGCAAATATGTTGTATGGAAAATCATAGATTTAATGCATGTCTTTACTATTTTTCCTTCAAACAAGCCCCACGTTCAACAATCTTTATGCCAAAGGTGTTTTTTGTTTTTTTTTGGAGATACATGGATAGGCTTTAAAATATCTATGAACCTCATGAAAGTGTCCTAAATATTCCATGGTCTGTGTTGTAAATGTTTAGTGTTTGATAACTACTCTTTCAAATGAACATGAACCATAAAAAGGGCTTATACCATATGGGATTTAGTCAGGATTCTGAATATTGCCCAACATGAAGCTAGACAGGGTGCAGTTTTTTTATGAAGATGAAAAAGGAAAAAGACTATCCTAATAAAGCATTGTGGTCTAGAGGAAGGAGAATAGACTTCAGATTTAACAGCTTATGGGTTTCACAGGCGGCCCAGTTGGTGAAGAACCTGCCTGCCAATGCAGGAGACACAAGAGATGTGGGTTCAATCCCAGGGTCCGGAAGATCCCTTGAGGAGGAAATGGCAACCCACTCCAGTATCCTTGCCTGGGAAATCCCATGGACAGAGGAGCTTGGTGGGCTATAGTCCATGGAGTCTCAAAAAGTCAGACCCAACTCTGCACACACATACACACACACTTGCAAATCCTCTATTTGCCTCACAAAACTTAAGATCCCCATTTCATGGAGAAGAAAATGCAGTACGTTTCTAATCATTCTTCTCCACAAATACTCCCCCTTTTTGAGGATGCACATATGAGTCAGTGAATGAAAATGGAAAATTTAACCTCCCGCTCTCTAGCACAGTTCATGAATTCAGCAAGCTTACTAAAGAAATGGAATGTTTGTACAGTGATTAAGGAATCTCTGCCAAACAAGTTCTAAAAAAGAACTTTTTCATCTTCGAATAAAAATACTTTTCCTTCCTTGGTGGTGGAGGGAGTTTATTTGTCTGAAAATATATGACATCTTACTAGGTAATAGCTGGAGCACAGGACCTGTCACTTATATGCTTATTCTAAACTAATTAAACTATCAGTCTTCTTTTATTGCTCTAAAAACAAAACACAGTCTCTCTGCTTGTTTCCGGTCAGTTCTTAATAGGAAGAATGTGAAGTCATTTATCTTTCTCAGAGTCCCCTCAGCTATATCTACACTACTTTCCTACAAACGTCTGAAGATTTTTAATTCAGACCTACATTTAGCAAGATATATAGCAGGCTGTTTGACAGAGCTGGGCCACACACCACGACAAGCGCCATAAAGAACGTTGAGAGTTGCCGTAAGAACAAGCGGCATTTTGCTCTTTCGAACCTTCAGAAATTGAGATTTAATCCTGCTTGATGTTTGGACACTGATACTCAACCATACTTGTAAAAGCTGCTCTTATTTTATCTTTGGTTTTGCTTGAGAGTAGAAAATGTTTGCAATAAATTTAATCCAGTCCTGTTTCAAGCCAAAATTTTATTACTATCTGAATTTTCCAACTATATTGCTTAGGGTTCTCCTAGAAAACAGTTTCCAGGTGGTTTTTTTTTTTTCAGGCTTGGTTATGAAGAAGAAAGGGAAGTTTCTTAATCTCAAAGAACTTTATTTTATTTTGCAAATCATCAAGAAGTCAGCAAAAATTTTATTTCCTATATCTCTCGAAGAGTACTGTGTTACAGGCCTTGTGGTGAGGAGGGTTAAAAAGGAGCAATAGTCCTAAAAACTCAAGCATTTGTAATGTGGGGAAATTTTGGTGTTTCTCGGCAAATATATATATATATATATGTATGTAATATACATATACACAATTTTATTAAACAACATATACAAATTTTAACTCTTTGTGTCTATATAAAATCTTTCATTTCACAAAGTTAGAAGCTTTTGAAAATATATTTTCAACAAAGGACTTCTATCCAAAATATCTTTTCAACAAAGGACTTCTATCCAAAATATATAGTTAATCCTTATTAATTAATTCCAAGACAGGATAACCCAAAAGAAAATATATGAATATATGCTTCATAAAAAATGTACCAATAAACATGTGAAAAGGCTCTCAGTATTATTTCATCAGAAGAAAATGCAAATTAAAATCACAATGACATACTACTTTACATTCATCATGGGAACTATATTGAAATTTTTTTAAGTTGAAAAGCATAAAGTATTGGCACGGATGTTATACAGCTGTTCCCTTCTCCAGGGGATCTTCCCAACCCAAGGAATGAACCAAGGTCTCCCACATTGCAGGCAGATTCTTTTCCAACTGAGCCACCAGGGAAGCCCGTATAGGTGACTATGACCCAGTAATTCTACTTCAGTGGGTGTATGCTCAGTTGCTAAGCCATGTCTGACACTTTGCAACCTCATACGCCCAAGTATAAATTTTTAAAAAGATGTGCAAATATGTTCACCAAAAATACTCTAGCACATGTTCATAGGAATGTTATGCAAACTAGGCAAATCTAAATGCTCATTAACAGAAGGAATAATAAATAAACTGTGGCATGTTTGTACAATAAAGTGACATACAGCAAAGGAAATCAAACATCAACAACCACATGCAAAAAAAAAATTAAGAATGATAACATCATCATACAAAGTATAACAAAAGACTAATATAATCTATGCTGTTAGAAGTCAGGATAATAATATAATGTCTCTGCTTGGGGAGGGGAAGGATTATTGACTCTAAGAGACCATGATGGGAAGTAGTGTTCATGGAGGGCTGGTAATATTCTGTTTTCTTATCTTGGGGCTAAATACCTAGATGTGTTCTGTATGTGTAAGTTCAGTAAGCTGTATATTTATAATATGTGCATTTTTGTGTGTATATTATATCTTGATACATTTTTAATTAAAAAGTAATCAGTCCTTGAAGTCAGTCAGACAGAGAAGGAGAACACCATATGACATCCCTTATATGTGGAGTCTAAAAAGAAATGATAAAAATGAACGTACTTACAAAATAGAGATTCACAGACTTAAAGAATGAACTTGTGGTTGCCTGGGGGATGTACTGGGAGGAAGGATAGTCAGGGAGTTTGAGATGGACATGTACACAATGTTATATTATAAATGGATAACCAACAAGGACCTACTGTATAGGGCATTCAGCTCAATGTTACGTGGCACTCCAGATGGGCTTGGAGTTTGGGGGAGAACGGATACAAGTATGTGTACGGCTGAGTCCCTTTGCTGTTCACCTGAAACTATCACAAATTTGTTCATTGGCTACACCCCAATACAAAATAAAAAGTTACTTTAAAATCACTCTTTTTCATCTAATTTACATAAAGCATCTGAATACTAGCTTGATAGTTGGCTAGATATATATTTCTACTTCATGAAGACAAAACCAAAGCTCTTAGACCAAAGAATTTTGAAATGAAGAGAGGCAGCTTATCCAAATACTAGCTCCCTCCTTTTGAGTAGTTTTAGGCAGGCTTCTGGGCTTCCCCTGTGGCTCAGCTGGTAAAGAATCCACCTGCAATGCAGGAGACCTGGGTTCAATCCCTGGGCTGGGAAGATCCCCTGGAGAAGGGAAAGGCTACCCACTCCAGTATTCTGGCCTGGACCATTCCATGTACTGTGTAGTTTATGGGGTCACAAAGAGTAGGACACAACTGAGTGACTTTCACTTCACTTCAGGCAGGCTTTCAGGGTTCTATTAATGCTAATATTAATAATGGTTCAGCTTCTAACAAAATTTGCATTATGGATTTTATCATACTCCATTACATCCATGGGGCATGGCATGCTGGCATCTGAACTATTAGAAATGTATAAACATTAAGATGTGGGACTTTGGTGTCAGAGAAAACCTGTTTTGAATTCTAGCTCTGTGGTTGGCTCACATTAGGATATTGTGCAAAATTACGCAACCTCTCTGAGCTTCACTATCCCCACCTCTAAAATGAGAACATCATCTATCCACATGGCAGGTACAAATTACATGAGACAAATTATGGAAAAGAGCCCAGGATCTAACTTTTACTTAAAAGCTCAAAATATGGTACATAGTTTTGCCATTACGATTATTATGCATATATTGTGTATTGCTGTTGTTATCGTTTCGTTGCTAAGTCATGTCTGACTCTTTTGTGACCCCATGGACTGCCAGGCTCCTCTGTTCATAGGATTTCGAGGGTTGCCATTTCCTTCTCCAGGCGATCATCCTGACCCAGGAATCGAATACATGTCTTTGCATTGGCAGGTGGCTTCTTTACCTCTGAACCACCAGGGAAGCCCATATATTATGTATAGCCCATTAAAATCATTATGTATTACTCTAATCCCTTTTGAATCTAACTTTCAACCATGTTTTAAAAGAGGGAAAATAATAATTTATCTCTCTCTGTCTCACACACACACACACACACACACACACACACACTTGTCTATTCATTCAACAAAACTTAACGAACATCAATTATGTTTGAGCACTGCTCTCGATGCTGTAGATAACAGCTGTGAATCAAAGAAGCATAGTCTTGTTCCATGCAGAAGTTTTAAACCTGGGTATGTATGTAAACAACTGTCATTTGTGTAATGTAAAATATATAACGAAAGCAGCTTCTGAGAAACTACTATATTGAATTATCAGTCAATTTCAACAACCAGGACTATTTATAAGCATTCATACTCCTGTAGAGATTAGGAATTTTAGTCTAACACTGAAGTGGAATTTATATCTCAATTAACTTAATCTTACTGCTATATATAACAACAAAATATGTCATATTTCTTATATATATATTATATATAACAGTAAAACTGAGTTAATATTAATCTAGAGTTAAATATATTATACATGATATTATTATCACATATAAATATATAACACAAATAATATACATAATATAACATGTATGTGATATATTAACACACATGATGATATAAAGTATAATACATATATATATATGATTGTCAATAAATTTAGTTCCATAAGCCCACAAAGAAATGATCCCTGACATTGATCTACTACACTGATAACTTATGTCTCATGATATTACTCTTTATACATCATAGCATGAAGCCTAGAACTCTGATCAGCACTACAAATGCTGTTAAGCAAATGTAAGAAGTTTGTGCTGAAATACAACATGGTGGTGCCTAGCTTGATTTCCAGTATCCATCAGCATCCTCTTTTGTAAGAAAATGAATTGAGTCTTGATAAACTCTGAGCTTCCAAAATGGACATTCTAAGGTGTTGGAGAAGACTCTTGAGAGTCCCTTGGACTGCAAGGAGATCCAACCAGTCCATTCTGAAGATCAGCCCTGGGATTTCTTTGGAAGGAATGATGCTGAAGCTGAAACTCCAGTACTTTGGCCACCTCATGCGAAGAGTTGACTCGTTGGAAAAGACCCTGATGCTGGGAGGGATTGGGGGCAGAAGGAAAAGGGGACGACAGAGGATGAGATGGCTGAGTGGTATCACTGACTCGATGGACGTGGGTCTGAGTGAACTCCGGGAGTTGGTGATGGACAGGGAGGCCTGGAGTGCTGCGATTCATGGGGTCACAAAGAGTCAGACACGACTGAGCGACTGAACTGAACTGAACTGAACATAAACAATTCCTACTGAAAACTTAAGGCTTAAATATATGCATTTTGGCTGGAGTCTGATATTTTCAGGTACTAAGGTTATTTTCCATCTAACTCTACTTTGCCTGGATAACTTCTACCATGTTGGAGATAGGTGAGAGGGGAAAAAAAAGCCTTTTCATAAGATTTTGCTGAGATGTGAAATGCTGAATAATCACAACACTAAATCAGAAAATTAGCCAACCCATAATTTAGCACACACCCTTTTTATTTTTATATCATTCTTTCTGGAAAAAAATACAGTGTACAAATACTGAATAGTTTTTAAAATCTGTTGCAGTGGATTTTTTTCCAAATGCTTACAATGTCATCTAAATTCTGATAATCTGTTGTGAGCCTTTAAACAACATGTCCAGGATCAGTACCTATACTAATATCACAGGCAGAAAATATTAACCATATCAAAAAAACTGTAGTGAAAAACATACATGTGATCACATTCAGTCAGCACAAATATTTTAAGTAACGCATAGCAAGGATGTTATGAAATTCATCATCCATGGCTTTTCTCATACATATATTTGAAAGTGGAATGGTACTGGCTACCCTGGGAATTTGTGTCACAGTGTGTTATGTAGTTCATAACTTTCTGCTCTGCCACACTTTTCCACCTACAAAGAATTCTCTAATTGGATTGTCAGTCACTTATACATTGCCTTCTGCCTGCCTGGCAAATGACACATTCCCATTAACCATTTTTCTTCCTTATTTCTATTTTTTGAATATTGACTGCCTTTGGCTCTCTCTCTCACATGCATATGTATCTTTCCACTTACAGATTGCTTCTCTTATGTCAAAATAGAGCCTAAGACCTAACTGTGTAGCACTTGACATTATTCAGTTAAGAATTGTTTAAAAGCAAGTAAATGGTATTTTATATATATATATTTATATATATATATATTTACACACACACACACATATACATATATATGTATATGTATACAGTCCATGGGGTCACAGAAAGTCAAATGTGACTGAGCTACTGAACACACACACATATTTATGTATGTATATATATACACATGTATGTATTTTTTTTGGCCACACCACATGACTTGTGGGTTCATAGTTCTCCAACAAGGAATGAACCCAGTCTCCCAGCCATGAGAGCAAGGAATCTTAAACAATGGACTTCCATGGAATTTCCAACAAGATGCCATATTTAACAGGGCAAGCTAGCATTTAGCATTTTTGAAACCTCTATTAATAATAATAATTACATAATGTGATCAGTCCTGAAGCTTCAGTTTGATGCCTTGACTTATTTCACTTTTAACTCTCTCTCTTATTTCACTGTGCTTTGCTTTATTATACTTTATAAATATTACATTTTTTATAAATTGAAGGTTTCTGACAAGTCTTTATCATGCAAGTCTACGGGGCCATTTTTCCAATAGCATTATTGGTCTCCCGCATTGCAGGCAGATGTTTTATCCTCTGAGCCACCAGGGAAGCCCATTTTTTAATTAAGGCATATATATTGTTTTTTAGACAGAATGCTATTGTGCACCAATAGACTATAGTATACTGTAAACATAACTTTCATACGCACTAGGAAATTTAAAAATTCATGTGTCTTGCTTTATCATAACACTCACTTTATTGCAGTGGTCTAGAACAAACATCACAGTTACCTCCGAGATCTGCCTGTATATCTAATAACATAAGACAGATTTACAGAATCCTAAAGGAAACATTAACAACTGTAGTTATAATGTTGTGTTAATTTCTGCTGTGTAGCAAAGTGATTCCATTATACACATATATGTGTATTTTTCATATTCCTTTCCATTATGGTTTATCACAGGATATTGATTATAGTTTCTGTGCTATGTAGTAGGACCTTGTTGCTTATCCATCCTGTATACACTACTTTGCATCTGCTAATCCCAAACTTTCTCCTCTGATACTTGGATTTGCAACTTATACTGCATCCACGTTGGAGCTAAATAAGAAATAATGCAAACATTTAAGTATACACAAAAGGAATTATTCCTTTAAAAAAGCAGCAGTAGAAATTCTTTCCAAGTACTTGGAAACAGGAAAAAAAAATTCCATGACCATAAATATTGCATGGAACCATGACAAGAAAGGGAGCATAACAGAAAAGTCTCTCAAAAAAAGACCTTTCTCTTAAAGCAAAAGTCAAAACTAAATTTTCATACATGGTCATATAGCTGCACTTAATGAATAGATCTTTGCCCTGTTTTCATGATTCACTTTAGTTTTCAAAATTTCAAGACATGTACATATTTTTCCTCATACATTCAGTCACATAATATGGCTCCAGCAAAGAGATGGCACAGCCACAAACCCTTCACTGAAGAATACTTGCCCTTCTTTTGGAAAAGTCTTTATCTTTCAGGTTTGCTAAAGGATCTTGATAGGTAATGATCATTCAAAGTCAGCAGATTATAATTAAAAAATCCTAAAGATCAGCATGATGACATACGCAAAGTAGTCTGTATCTTCTACAACTTTCTTAACAGTGGACTAATAAACTAAAATCAGTCAGTTCAGTTGCTCAGTCATGTCTGACTCTTTGCAACCCCATGGACTGCAGCACGCCTGGCCTCACTGTCCATCACCAACTCCCACAGTTTACTGATACTCATGTCCATTGAGTCGGTGATGCCATCCAACCATCTCATCCTCTGCCTTCAATCTATCCCAGCATCAGGATCTATTTCAATGAGTCAATACTTCACATTAGGTGGCCAGAGTATTGGAGTTTCATCTTCAGCATCAGTCCTTCCAATGAATATTCAGGACTGGTTTCCTTTAGGATGGACTGGTTGGATCTCCTTGCAGTCCAAGGGACTCTCAAGAGTCTTCTCCAACACCACAGTTCAAAAGCATCAATTCTTCAGTGCTCAGCTTTCTTTATAGTCCAAATCTCACATCATACATGACTACTGGAAAAACCATAGCTTTGAATAGACAGATGTTTGTTGGCAAACTAATGTCTTTGCTATTTAATATGCTATCTAGGTTGGCCATAACTTTTCTTCTAAGAAGTAAGCGTCTTTTAATTTCATGGCTGCAATCACCATCTGCAGTGATTTCAAAGGTCAAAAAAATAAAGTCTGTCACTCTTTCCACTGTTTCCCCATCTATTTGCCATGAAGTGATGGGATTAGATGCCATGACCTTAGTTTTCTGAATGTTGAGTTTATGCCAACTTTTTCACTCTCCTCTTTGTGAAAGCACTTTCATCAAGAGAATCTTCAGTTCTTCTTTGCTTTCTGCCATAAGGGTGGTGTCATCTGCATATCTGAGGTTACTGATATTTCTCCTAGCAATCTTGATTCCAGCTTGTGCTTCATCCAGTCCAGCATTCTCATGATGTACTCTGCATATAAGTTACATAAGCAGGGTGACAATATTACAGCCTAGACATACCCCTTTCTCAATTTGGAACCAGCTGTTGTTTCATGGCCCATTCTAACTATTGCTTCCTGACCCAAATACAGATTTCTCAAGAGGCAGGTCAGTTGGCCCATTATTCCCATCTCTTCCAGAATTTTCCACAGTATGTCATGATCCATACAGTCAAAGGCTTTGGCATAGTCAATAAAGCAGAAATAGACATTTTTTCTGGAACTCTCTTGCCTTTTCAATGATTCAGTGGATGTTGGCAATTTGATCTCTGGTTCCTCTGCCTTTTCTAAAACCAGCTGGAACATCTGGAAGTTCATGGATCACATATGGTTGAAACTCAGTTTGGAGAATTTTGAGCATTATACTAGAGTGTGAGATGAATGCAATTGTGCAGTAGTTTGAGCATTCTTTGGCATTGCCTTTCTTTGGCATTGGAATGAAAACTGACCTTTTCCAGTCCTGTGGTCACTGCTGAGCTTTCCCAATTTGCTGGCATATTGAGTGCAGCACTTTCACAGCATCATCTTTTAGGATTTGAAATAGCTCCACTGGAATTCCATCACTTCCACTAGCTTTGTTCATAGTGATGCTTCCTAAGGCCCACTTGACTTTGCATTCCAGGATATCTGGCTCTAGGTGAGTGATCACACCATTGTGATTATCTGGTCCGTGAAGATCTTTTTTGTACAGTTCTTCCATGTATTCTTGCCACCTCTTCTTAATATCTTCTGCTTCTGTTAGATCCATACCATTTCTGTCCTTTATTGAGCCCATCTTTGCATGAAATGTTCCCTTGGTATCTCTGATTTTCTTGATGAGATCTCTAGTCTTTCCCATTCTATTGTTTTCCTCTATTTCTTTGCATTGATCACTAAGGAAGGCTTTCTTATCTCACCTTGCTATTCTTTGGAATTCTGAATTCAAATGGGTATATCTTTCCTTTTCTCCTTGCCTTTCACTTCTCTTCTTTTCACTATTTGTAAGGCCTCCTCAGACAGCCATTTTGCTTTTATGCATTTCTTTTCCAGAGGAATGGTCTTGATCCCTGTCTCCTGTACAATGTCAGAACTTCTGTCCATAGTTTTTCAGGCACTCTATCAGGTTGAATCCCTTGAATCTATTTGTCACTGCCACTGTATAATCATTAAGGGTTTGATTTAGTTCATACCTGAATGGTCTAATGGGTTTCCCTACTTTCTTTAAGTCTGAATTTGGCAATAAGTAGTTCATGATCTGAGCCACAGTCAGCTCCTGGTCTTGTTTTAGCTGACTGTATAGAGCTTCTCCATCTTCGGCTGCAAAGAATGCAATCAGTCTGATTTCTGTGTTGACCATCTGGTGATGTCTGTGTGCAGTCTTCTCTTGTGTTGTTGAAAGAGGGTGTTTGCTATGACCAGTGTGTTCTCTTGGCAAAACTCTATTAGCCTTTGCCCTGCTTCATTCTGTATTCCAAGGACAAATTTGCCTGTTACTCCTGGTGTTTCTTGACTTCCTACTTTTGCATCTCAGTCCCCTATAATGAAAGTAACATCTTTTGGGGGCGTTAGGTCTAGAAGTTCTGTAGGTCTTCAAAGAACCATTCAACTTCAGCTTCTTCAGCATTACTGGTTGGGGCATAGACTTGGATTACTGTGATACTGAATGGTTTGCCTTGGAAACAGAGGTCATTCTGTCGTTTTTAAGACTGCATTTCAGACTCTTCTGCTGACTATGATAGCTACTCCACTTCTAAGGGATTCTTTCCCACAGTAGTAGATATAATGCTTATCTGAGTTAAATTCACCATTCCAGCCCATTTTAATTTGCTGATTCCTAGAATGTTGATGTTCACTCTTGCTATCTCCTGTTTGACCACTTCCAATTTGCCTTGATTCATGGACCTAATATCCCAGATTCCTATGCAATATTGCTCTTTACAGCATCGGACTTTGTTTCTGTCACCAGTCACATCCACAACTTGGTGTTGTTTTTGTTTTGGCTCCATCTTTTCATTCTTTCTGGAGTTATTTCTCCACTGATCTCCAGTAGCATGTTGGGCACCTACTGAACTGGGGAGTTCCTCTTTCAGTGTCCTGTCTTTTTGCCTTTCATACTGCTCATGGGGTCTCAAGGCAAGAATACTGAAGTGGGTTTCCATTCCCTTCTCCAGTGGACCACATTTTTTCAGAACTCCCCCCATGACCTATCTATCTTGGGTGGCCCTACATGACATGGCTTATAGTTTCATTGAGTTAGACAAGGCTGTGATCCATGTGATCAGTTTTGCTAGTTTTCTGTGATTGTGGTTTTCAGTCTGTCTGCCCTCTGATGGGGGATAAGAGGCTTATGGAAGCTTCCTGATGGGATAGACTGACTGAGGGGGAAATGGTCTTGTTCTGATGGGCATGGCCAGGCTCAGTAAATCTTTAAGGATATCAGAATTTTGGTTTTTTGTAAGGTAATAAACCATTTGTTAATAAAGGTGAGTATGACTTTAATAAAGATGAAAGAATAATACTAGCTTTTTCTTACTCTGACTTTAAAAGCCAAGACTAAAAAAGTCTTCTAAGAATGACTATGAAAAGGAGGCAGGAGGGACTCCATTTCCAATCAAGAGATCAGATTATCAAAATGGTATGATTTCTATGGAACTATGCTCAAAATGATTATGTAAGAAGACAGAGAAACTAAAGACTATCCCCTTGTTTCACTGTTTAACTTTACGAACTCCTTCAGGAATATGGCAGCATAAATATTATTTTCTTCTGTTGTTCCTTCTACTCAAAATAGTGCTCTGTAGAAACTGCAGAATCTACATTAAAGAACAAGCATTGAAAAACAAAATAAACAATTCTGTCCCCTTCAAACAAGATGCTGTTTTTAAGCCACAGTAAAGCACACAACTATCAGGCAAATTATATACAACAATCATAGTGTGTATGTGCCTATATACACATATATTTGTTTAATGGTCCTCATTCATTAGGGCTTCCCTGGTGGTTCAGATCGTAAAGAATCTGCCTGCAGTGTGGGAGACCCGGGTTCAATCCCTGGGTCAGGAGGATTCCCTGGAGAAGAGAATGGCAGCCCACTCCAGTATTCTTGCCTGGAGAATTCCATGGACAAAGGACCTGTGGGTTACAGTCCCTCATGGGGCCACAAAGAATCAGATACAACTGAGCAACTAACACAATCCTTCATTAGCCTATAGAAAGCAAATACTAGGAGTTAGTTTGCCTAATAAAATGTTTTTCAAAATATGCTATATATTAAAATATTTTTAATGCTTCTGAGAGCAAATAACTCTGGATGAGTTAAACAACATTAATTGCAGAAAATCTAGGAGCATTCATGTACTAGAAAAAAAACATAACTCTCAAAGAGAGAACTTGCTGCTGCTGCTGCTGCTGCTGTTGCTAAGTCACTTCAGTTGTGTCCAACTCTGTGCAGCCCCATAGATGGCAGCTCATCAGGCTCCCCTGTCCCTGAGATTCTCCAGGCAAGAACACTGGAGTAGGTTGCCATTTCCTTCTCCAATGCAGGAAAGTGAAAAGTGAAAGTGAAGTCTTTCAGTAGTGTCCGACTCTTAGCAACCCCATGGATGTAGCCCACCAGGCTCCTCTGTCCATGGGATTTTCCAGGCAAGAGCACTGGAGTGGGGTGCCATCGCCTTCTCTGAAAGAGAGAGCTAATCTGAATCAATTCCCTCAAATGAAATCAATCTCTCTCCTTTCCTCCCTTGTTGTACTACTCAGGGTTCTCCAGAGAAACAGAACTAATAGGATATATGTAGATATGTATATAAAAGGTTTGGAGAAGGCAATGGCACCCCACTCCAGTACTCTTGCCTGGAAAATCCCATGGACAGAGTCTGGTGGGCTACAGCCCATGGGGTCGCAAAGAGTCGGACACGACTGAGAGACTTCACTTTGAATTTTCACTTTCATGCATTGGAGAAGGAAATGGCAACCCACTCCAGTGTTCTTGCCTGGAGAATCCCAGGGATGGGGGAGCCTGGTGGGCTGCCATCTATGGGGTCGCACAGAGTCGATATATATAATTCCTGTTTATTAATAGGAATTAACTTGCATGGTTATGGAGGAAGAGAATTCATGATCTGCCATCTACAAGCTACAAAACCAGGAAATTCATCAATTCAATCTGAGCCCAAAGGCCTGACAGTGGGGAGGCTGATACACTGTCGGATACAAGTCTGAAAGTCTGAGAGCCAGCAGCACAGATGTGTAAGGGAGGAGAAAATAAATGTCAGACAGAAAATGTATTTGCACTTTCCCTGCATTTTTGCTTTTTTTCAAACCCGCCATAAATTGTATGGTCCCACCCACAATGGCAAGGGCTATCTGCTGGAATTAGTTCAGGAATTCCAGTGTTAATCTCTTTTGGAAACATCTGCACAGACACATCCAGAAATAATGACTTAACAACTTTTGGAGCATCCTATAGTCCAGTCAAACTGAAGCATAAAATTCAGCATCACACTTGTAGATCAAGATTAATTTTGGGAAATGTAGATTCCACCAAAAAGTAGACCATTTACCAGAATAAATGGCTTATGATTTGGATATGTCAGAAATGACTTGATTTTTTAAATTATTATTAAAATGAATGAAGTGCCTAGATAGAATGGTGTCTGAAAGACAGAACATCCTTGACTACTATTCTCTGCCTACTTCAACATGGAGACACCCTCAGGACTCACAGTAATCATGTAGTCCAGAATTTTCCTGGTCAATTTTCTGTTATACCAGGAACAAGGAATACTCAATCAGAATGTTTTGGATATTCTTGCTAATTTGATCTGCATACTTATCAATGTAACTTTTAAAATGATCTGTTTCTCTTAATGCTTTAAACAAAACTTTTGCCCGGCAATAATAAGTGCAGGCTATCATCAGTAATTCATTTAATTATTTTACCTCTTATCAATAAGAACAAAACAAAGTAGTTGTGTTAATTTAGAAGCTGGAAAGAATTTCTGACTATGGGGGAAACTCTAGGATATATTATTGAATATCTCTCTTGTTAGTTTTTTTATTTTCAGGAAAAAAAGACTGGATGAAAATATTTTTAAAATCAGTCTTAGATTTTAGTTTTAACTTTTACCACCACTCTCACACTTAACTGAATTATTAGTGATCTCAAATGCTTCGACTAGAAAACATTTTTCAGTTAAGCCAAATAAACTTCATCTCTATTTGAGATGAGAAGATTGTGAAATTTGGCCAATAAAGAGTTAAATATCTGTAGCAGATCTTTCTTTTCTGAGATCTCTTATAGTAAAGATTTAAGGGCTCTCTGAGAGCGAGTGATGGCCTCCAATCCCTTCTCTATCTCTTTACTGCTTCCCTTTCGTATCTTTGATAAAAGCAAAATAAAAAGAAATGACAGACTTTCAAGCTATTGTCTTACAACTTTTATACAAGTTCTACATTTCAGAATTTTTAAGTGATCTCATGTATCACAGTGCCATGGAATTTCAAATCTGAGCCTCTGCCTTTCAGAAGGTAAGGCCAGTCTTTCTTTTTCTTTTTTTTCCCCCTTGTTTTCTTCCAGGCCGTTGTTAATCATGCTGCCACCCAGTTGCAGTGTGTTCTTTCAATATCTTTACTCTAGCTCCTTCCAGTGGTAAATCTGTGCTGCAGACAGCAGATCTGGGATTATTTTGATGTGTCAGGCATGCAATGGTGAGTAAAGATGATCCCTATACTTTACTCAGCTTCTCTTGCTAGTGATATAAAACTGAAGTGAAATTCTAGTGGAACCTGAATCTAGAACTCATGTTTATTCAAAACATGTAAAGGTACTTGAGAGTTTTCCAGGTGGCTCAGTGGTAAAGAATCTGCCTGCAAGAGATGAAGGAGACGCAGTTTCGATCCCTGAGTTGTGAAGATCCCCTTGAGGAAGAAATGGCAACCCACTCCAGTATTCTTGCCTGGCGAATCCCATGGACAGAGGGGTGTGGTGGGCTGCAGTCCATGGAATCATGAAGAGTCAGGCACGACTGAGTAACTGAGCATACACACACACACACACACACACACACACAAAGGTACTTGGTTCACTGGGTGTGGCACTTCTCACAGTGTCCAGTGTAAGAATTTCTGAATGGAATAGATGAAAATTTCCAAACCTCGGCAAAAATCCAGCACCACAATTACATAAAGCAAATGATATAACATTTCCACAAACTGAAAGTTCCCTTGGGCTCCAGGGAAAAGTGTGCTCAGTAATAATGGCAGCAGGTGTTTTTACTAATGATCTTTTAATGGCATTTTTGATGGTTTTAATTAAACCCCAAATATTTCTGTTGGAAAAATAAAGGACAAATGGTTTCTAAGGAAAAATAAATAGTGTTTTTAAGGATGCATTTTAAAAACAGGGAAAGGAAACTGCATGCTGTTTCATTAAGGAGAGCAAGTAATGCTTTAGTAAAGTCCAACTGGAAGCTTAAGAATTGAGAAGTTAAACCATTATGATAAGAGTTGGGAAACATGGTCATTGGGATAAAGTTTAAAAGATATATTAAATCAAGAATATCAGGGACTTCCCTGGCAGCCCAGGGATTAAGAGTTCACTTTCCAATACAAGGGGTATGTGAGTTCGATCCCTGATTGGGGAGTTAAGATCCCACTTGTCTTGTGACCCAAAAACCAAAACATAAAAATAGAAACAATACTGAAACAAATTCAATACAGATGTTAAAAATGGTCCACATCAAAAAAATCTAAAAAAAAAAAAGAATAACATATCTTGCCCCTAAATCAGTAAGAAACACAATATGCGTGTTTATCAGATTAAAATATTCTTGTTAAATACATGTAAACATGTGAAAATGTCAAGGCCTGTTATCAATTATGTAAAGAATGAAGATCTCAGGCAAACCCAATTTATTCTACTGTGACACTGAATTCACAGTAGCTTTGGATGAACAAGGAGCTTCACACCAGCATCTTTTGCTTGGCAAGCCAGACTAAACTTAGTTCAAGACTAGAGATGTGCTGGCCTAGAATCAAGGACACAAGCAGGTAATTAATGATGTTTGATATTAGCCTATAGTGCCACAAAGTCTCACTGAAGATTATGTGGAGCAACATGCAATAAGATACCGAAATCTCTCCAATCCAACACATTGATAGAAACAAACATCCCAGGGTGAAAGAAAGGTCCTGGATTAATTTTTCCAGTCTCCCCAGAAAAGTCCTCTCCACTCTCTGCTGGGCATGGTTTCATTGCTTACTGGAGAACTGGTGAAATAAGCCCTGTCCACGCATCCTTTGTGAAAGTCTTTCAAGCAATACTGAGCCTGGATCAAGCCATTATCTTGGGCCAGTAACAGATTGTGTGAGGTTTTGCTAACTTGTGGCCTCCACCTTCCTTTGTGACACTACAGGACCAGCCCACAGAAGTGCTATCGCCACATGAGAGGGCCTTCGTGGCCATCAAAATGGTTAATGCTTCTGAAATTTAATCAATGTTGATTTAGATTAACCTTTATAAGAAATGACAATAGGCAAATGTTTAGAGGTGGAGGGTGGATTTGTGATTGCCAGGAGCCTGGAGAAGGGAGGGTTGAGGGTAACTATTTACTGGGTATAGGGTTTCCATCTGGGGAGACAAAAGTGTTCTGGAACTGGATAGTGGTGGTGATTTCACAACACTGTGAATGTATTTAATGTAACCCTGTATGCAAGAAAGCAAAAGATGTATACATCTATACACAGATGTAGAGAACAGTCGTTTGGACTCTGCGGGAGAGGGAGAGGGTGGGATGATTTGGGAGAGTGGCACTGAAATATGTATAATATCATGTATGAAATGAGTCGCCAGTCCACATTCGATGCATGATACTGGATGCTTGGGGCTGGTGCACTGGGACGACCCAGAGGGATGGCACGGGAAGGAAGGAGGGAGGAGGGTGCAGGATGGGGAACACGTGCATACCTGTGGCGGATTCATGTTGATGTATGGCAAAACCAATACAATATTGTAAAGTAATTAACCTCCAATTAAAATAAATAAATTTATATTTTTAAAAAATGGTTAAAATGATAAGTTGTATATTATGTTTATCTTACCACAACTTACAAAGACAGTGTGGCTTTCTAGGGGCATATACTGATTCAAAGCTTAGCCTATAACATTTTATTATACTTAATGACAAATATTAGCATAAAACCTTAAGCAAGAGAGTAGTTGCACTATTCCTCTCTTTTTATTTCTTGGAATTTCATGGTTTTTTCTTGCTTCAACCTAACAAATATTTTTTGAACAACTTTGGTTCTGGTCAGTGGTTTGTTCATCTTTACCACAGACCTGGAAGAGTTCCAAGGTATATTTCAAGAGGATATAGATCCGAGGTCAAGATGGATACCAAGAGAATCTCATGAAGCACCAACAAGGTAATAATACCATCTTATAGTTACCACAAATGCTGGCATCCTTACTCTGTTTTGTCATTAAAGATATTTGGCCATGGGTGTGTTGATGCTCAGGTGATATTGTTTTATACCAGGTGTAGAACTGACAAATCAAACTACACTCAGAGTTCAAAGAGAGGCCTTGCCAATCTGAATCTTACTGAACATCAGAACATTTCTGCTTTGTTGGAAGATGCTGCTTTTCCAGATGTTAAAGAAAGAGTCACCCCATGATTCTTCACGCAAATAGATGAATATGGCATCCTCCCTAAATGACACATGACAGAATTATCACAATGCTATTTATATTTGGATTTGGATTTGGATTTTTTTTCTTTGTTGTCACTGCACATTTGCTTTCAATGGTAAATGTGATTTATCTTCTCCAATGACAGATGACAAAAGTCAGTCTTCAGTGATCTGACTGGCATGTTGAACCAGTCGGTTTTAAAGTTAACTGAAGACAGGTCATATAACCTTAGAAGTAGAAGGGCCCTTGAGAATAATTTAATTTGACCTCTTTGTTTATATATAAAAGAAAACTAAAGTCCAGATGTATGTATTTTCATTCATTATTTGTAGAGTGACTATACTTTCTGATTCAGATCTGTTGTCTCAGTATGATTAATAATAATATCTCCTTTAATTTTCAAAGATCTCCTAGACTACAAGATAAATTAGAAGTTTATCTAGTCTATATCTCTTTTGGTATTGGGGCTCCCTTACATAAAGCTATAGAAACTCAGACCATGTATTCATGAAAATTGCATAGATATACATACATATAACATTTAAGTAGAATGTAACAGCATCTTCAAATTGAGACCTCTGATATAAATATCAGAACCAATAAAACTGCTAATCTAGTCCTATCACTGCTCATATAGCTAGGTGAGTAATGTTGCCTACTAAATCTCCACACCCCAATGAGACAGGTTTTAACTGCACCCGTCAGACAGGTATAAGCAGTGGAATCAGGACTCAAGACTCTGGCCTTGAAATCCACTGACCTTTCTACCATAAGAGATGTCGAATGTAGCATCTCACAGCCTCCCAGTTTATATCCTGTTTGACAATGACTAGCTGTGTGACCTCAGGCAAGTTGATCGACTCACTTTGCCTCATTATTTTAGTTTGTAAAATGGAAGTGACAGTAGAAGTACCTACCTCTTCCTAATTTGCGAGAATTAAGTAAAATAATATACCAGCAATTCTTGTAAGACTACTGAAATAGAGTAATTCCTAAATAAATGTTAAATATTATTATTAAGCAACACTGTTTCTGTGCAGTTACACAAACATGACTAAGGGAACCCTTAAGTAAACCATTACAGAATCCAAAACCCAAGAGCTCAGAAATAATAGAGAATATAACAAAAGAGGAAACTCACCCAGTACACAAATATTCTCAAAATATTTTCTCCTATAAGAATCATGATACACATAAGAGATAGCAGAGAGGAGACTGAAGACTGTGAAACTATAAATACGTTTCTAGTCAGAAAGTTTCACAGAGGAGTTCCAGAGAAACATATGAAACAAAACATCTTACCATATATATACTATTACAGTGCCGTTTTTCCTTCAAAAACCATCAGTAACTTCAGTGGACTATCAATATTCAAAATCCAACAATGCAGGTTCCTCTTTTCCTCCTAAAATTATTCCCCATCATGTAGGAGCACATTGCATTTATATCGTATTCTATAGATTTTATTCATTTCAAGGTACAATCTAGGCGGTGAGCCACAGTGACTTGAAGTATTCATTGGTAGCAGTTTACTTATTTGTCTACAAATAATGAACTAACACATTTTTCACCAGAGCTAATTCTCTATTTAAATATAAACCAGCTTCCTTATCACAGTCACAGAAAGGATATAGAATGGAAAGAAATGAGGTGATATTCTAGTCAAATTAAGTCCTTATATATTCATACAAAGTCTTCATTTTCTTCAGACTCCAAAATGTGACTTTGAATTTTTTTTTCTCAGTTGGGACTCTTATTTGCAATAACACAAGCTGAAATTTAAATTGCTTGGGCTAAAAAGGGGCTTTATTGGTAGATACAATGACTTTGAGGAAACTAGGAAGTGATATCTTTTCATATGTTATTTCTACCTCTCTCCTGCACTTACTTCATTCTCCTCTGAAATTTTTTCTCCTCGAATTATGTAGTACAATACCAAAACATCTCCCTAATTCCTATTTCATATTATAATATACTTTCCTCAAAATGAATTCCTTAAAAAGAAAAACTTACTAATGTTGTGCTAAGTCACTTCAGTCGTATCTGACTCTTTTCAACACCATGGACTGTAGCCCACCAGGCTCTTCTGTCCATGGGATTCTCCAGGCAAGAACATTGGAGTGGTTGCCATGCCCTCCTCCATGGTATCTTCCTGACCCAGGGATCAAACCCGTGTCTCTTAAGCCTCCTGCATTGGCAGGTGGATTCTTTACTAGTGCCACATGGAAAACCTTTACTAATGCTAGCACTCGAATAAGTGGATGGAGATAACAGAGAGAGAGAGTTTCCCGAAAAACAGGATTAAACAATTCTTTAAAATTTGCTTTTACTACAAATTTATTTGAAATGCTTTGTTTCATACACAATTGATCACAATAATAGTTGACTCCATGTCTAAGAGTTAATTACAACTTTCTCTTTGAAATCTTTTTGCACCTGCACGGGGAGGGAGGAGGGAAGGGGGTTCAGGATGGGGAACACGTGTATACCTGTGGCGGATTCATGTTGATGTATGGCAAAACCAATACAGTATTGTAAAGTAATCAACCTCCAATTAAAATAAATAAATTTATATTAAAAAAAGAAAACCTCTTAATTAGTTTTACTCTGTCTCATTCTAGGAAGTCAAGTCTTACTAAAGAAAATTGTACAATTTGTAAGCAGTTGTTCAAAATGAAGAATCCAAGTGATTAAACACAAATTAAAGCAGCAGGTCAAGTGAGCTGAACACTTGAATAACTTTGTTAAAAAAAAAAAAAAGGATATTAGTCTTCTGGAGAAAGGCTTATCTTAAAAGGGGGTGATGAGGAAAGGCATTTGTGAGAGCCTGAGAATTTTGCAAACGTATTCTTGCTAACTCTTTGTTTCCCAAATCTTGAAATGATTATGTTGACCCAGCAATCAAGATTAAAAATAAAATTTGAAATAAGAAGATGTATCTTTGAAGATAGTGTTCCAATAATGGTTAGTGTTCCCTAGAATCCACATTAAACAGACTACTATATAACACCAGTTCATCCAAGAGTTTTATTCTCCTCATGTGTGGGGAGAAGAATAAGCTAAGTCCCTAAGACTAGTTCCTGCCAGAACAGAGAAAGGAGAAAAGAACCAGCAGAAGACATGCAAGAATGATCATTTTGGTCTTGGAGCAGTGAGGGGTCTTCACGGAAAAGGTCATGATGTGCAGGCAGTTGCTTGGAATAGAAGTTTCTAAGAAAATAAGACAGTAAGATTCAGTCACATAGGGAGAATACCAAGAAGGTCTGAAAGGACTTGACCTGCTCAAGAAAAGTCTATTCAGCTGGAACTGGCAGGATCCAGTGTACAAACAGGATAATAACCGAAGATAAATAAAGGAAATTTTAAAAAACTTGTTCATATTTTATTATTCATTTACAAATATTCATATGGTGCCTCTTCTTAAAAATACAAGAGTGAAGAAGTCTCAACTCACAATATGGTAGAAGTACAAAAGGTGCATAGTAATAGCGATTGCTCAATGAGTTTCCATTGGCAGTAGAGAAAGATACCACAATCCACCAGGTCACATTGAAAAAAGGAAAATGGTAAAGCAAGTGGCCTGGATTTGACCCACAAGTAGTAGTTTGCCAATTCCTGGGCTAGAAAATCACTATTTTATTTTTATCTTAGGTATGACACATCATCTATATACACTCACTCATACAACTGTATGTGTATGTTTCAAATGGAGGTTATAAATAATTCTAAAATTTGCATTAATAAGGCAAATATTATTAGCAGCATTTCAATTTTGTGAACACCTACAGAAACTATGGAAACATGACAACGTTAGTGCCTTTGAGAACTGCCAGTTTAAATAAAACAAAAACAGATGATCTTGTCTTTTTTTTCTTTTATTCTCATAGTAAAAGCTTCATTTTTAAAAAACCATAAATTTATTCTTAATCAAGTAGTTAAATACCTGCAAGATAGTAAGCTGACTCCTTCAGGAAGAGTTAGATGAATAGTACAAGACCTTCTAAAACTAACACCTGAAAAAGATGTCCTTTTCATTATAGAGGACTGGAATGCAAAAGAAGGAAACCGAGAAATACCTGGAATAACAGTCAAATTTGACCTTGCAATATAGAATGAAGGAGGGCAAAGGTTAATAGAGTTTTGCCAAGAGAACACACTGGTCATAGCAAACACCCTCTTCCAACAACACGAGAGAAGACTCCACACATGAACATCACCGGATGGTCAACACCAAAATCAGATTGATTATATTATTTTCAGCCAAAGATGGAGAAGCTCTATACAGTCAGCAAAAACAAGACCGGGAGCTGACTGTGGCTCAGATCATGCACTACTTATTGCCAAATTCAGACTTAAATTGAAGAAAGTAGGGAAAACCACTAGACCATTCAGATATGACCTAAATCAAATCCCTTACAATTATACAGTGGAAGTGACAAATAGATTCAAGGGATTTGATCTGATAGACAGAGTGCCTGAAGAACTATGGATGAAGGTTTGTGACGTTGTACAGGAAGCAGTGATTAGGACCATCCCCATGAAAAAGAAATGCAAAAAGGCAAAATGGTTGTCTGAGGAGGCCTTACAAATAGCTGTGAAAAGAAGAGAAGTGAAAGGCAAAGGAGAAAAGGAAAGATATACCCATTTGAATTCAGAGTTCCAAGAATAGCAAGGAGAGAAAAGAAAGCCTTCCTCAGTGCACCAGCCTTGAGTGCCCTGTCTCATGCATTGAACATGGAATGGTGATCTATTTCACATATGGTAATATACATGTTTCAATTCTAACTCTCAAATCATCCCACCCTTACCTTCTCCCACAGAGTCCAAAAGTCTGTCCTTTACATCTGTGTCTCTATTGCTGTCTTTCATATAGGGTCATCTCTATTGCTGTCTTTCATATAGGGTCATCATTACACTCAGGACGACCATGAGAGATGGGATGGGAAGGGAGGAGGGAGGGGGGTTCAGGATGGGGGAGACATGTACACCCTTGACTGATTCATGTCAATGTATGGCAAAAACCACTACAATATGGTAAAGTAATTAGCCTCCAATTAAAATAAATTAATTACTTTACTAAAAGAAGGAAAGAAAGAAAGACTCCCTTAAATGATCAATGCAAAGAAATAGAGGAAAACCACAGAATGGGAAAGACGAGATCTCTTCAAGAAAATTAGAGATACCAAGGGAACATTTCATGCAAAGATGGGCTCGATAAAGGACAGAAATGCTATGAACCTAACAGAAGCAGAAGACATTAAGAATAGATGGCAAGAATACACAGAAGAACTGTACAAAAAATATCTTCATGACCCAGATATTCACGATGGTGTGATCACTCAATTAGAGCCAGCCAGACATCCTGGAATGCAAAGTCAAGTGGGCCTTAGAAAGCATCACTACGAACAAAGCTAGTGGAGGTGATGGAATTGCAGTTGAGCTATTTCAAATCCTGAAAGATGATGCTGTGAAAGTGCTGCCCTCAATATGCCAGCAAATTTGGAAAACTCTGCAGTGGCCACAGGACTGGAAAAGGTCAGTTTTCATTCCAGTGCCAAAGAAAGGCAATGCCAAAGAATGCTCAAACTACTGCACAATGGCACTCATCTCACACACTAGTAAAGTAATGCTCAAAATTCTACAAGCCAGGCTTCAGCAATATGTGAACCGTGAACTTCCAGATGTTCAAGCTGCCTTTAGAAAAGGCAGAGGAACCAGAGATCAAATTGCCAACATCCGCTGGATCATGGAAAAAGCAAGAGAGTTCCAGATGTAAAGTAATGCTCAAAATTCTACAAGCCAGGCTTCAGCAATATGTGAACCGTGAACTTCCAGATGTTCAAGCTGCCTTTAGAAAAGGCAGAGGAACCAGAGATCAAATTGCCAACATCCGCTGGATCATGGAAAAAGCAAGAGAGTTCCAGAAAAACATCTATTTCTGCTTTATTGACTATGCCAAAGCCTTTGTCTGTGTGGATACAATAAATTGTGGGAAATTCTGAGAGAGATGGGAATACCAGACCACCTGACCTGCCCTTTGAGAAACCTGTATGCAGGTCAGGAAGCAACAGTTAGAACTGGACGTGGAATAACAGACTGGTTCCAAATAGGAAAAGGAGTACGTCAAGGCTGTATATTGTTCACCCTGCTTATTTAACTTCTGTGCAGAGTACATCATGAGAAATGCTGGACTGGAAGAAGCATAAGCTGGAATCAAGATTGCTGGGAGAAATATCAATAACCTCAGATGTGCAGATGACACCACCCTTACGGCAGAAAGTGAAGAGGAACTAAGAAGCCTCTTGATGAAAGTGAAAGAGGAGAGTGAAAAAGTTGGCTTAAAGCTCAATATTCAGAAAACGAAGATCATGGCATCCGGTCCCATCACTTCATGGGAAACAGATGGGAAAACAGTGGAAACAGTGTCAGACTTTTTGAGGGGGAGCTCCAAAATCATTGCAGATGGTGACAGCAGCCATGAAATTAAAAGACGCTTACTCCTTGGAAGGAAATTTATGACCAGCCTAGATGGTATATTCAAAAGCAGGGACATTACTTTGCCAACAATGGTCAGTCTAGTCAAAGCTATGTGTTTTACAGTGGTCATGTATGGATGTGAGAGTTGGACTATAAAGCTGAGCACCAAAGAATTAATGCTTTTGAACTGTAGTGTTGGGGAAGACTCTTGAGAGTTTCTTGGACTGCAATGAGATCCAACCAGTCCATCTTAAAGGAAATCAGTCCTGAATATTCGTTGGAGGGACTGATGCTGAAGCTGAAACCAATACTTTGGCCAGCTGTTGCAAAGAACTGAAATTTGAAAAGACCCTGATACTGGGAAAGATTGAAGGCAGGGTGAGGAGGGGACGACAGAGAATGAGATGGTTGGATGGCATCACCAACTCAATGGACATGAGTTTGAGTAAACTCCAGAGTTGGTGATGGACAGGGAAGGCTAGCATGCTGCGGTCCACAGGGTCGCCGAGTCGGACATGACTGGGCGACTGAACTGAACTGAATTGATGCCTGCTCACAGCCCCTTACATCTTAAGGAGTTCTGAAAAACCTGGGGAAATATTTAAAGCAAAATATCAGGGCTCCGAAACAAATCTTTAAAATTTTATTCACTATATCCTGCATGGTTTATTTCCTGTGCCTGAAAAGACTCAAGAATTACTGGACTGGGCTTCTTGGCTCTTATTCCACTTCAGTTAATAATTATTTTAATTAACTTTTATTGGAGTAGAGTTGTTTTACAATGTTAGGTTAGTTTCTACAGTACAGCAAAATTAATCAGGCATCTGTTTACATACATCCCTTCCCTTTTGGACTTCCTTCCTATTTAGGTCTTCAGTAGCATATGAAGTAGATTTCCCTGCGCTATATAATATGTTCTCATTAGCTATTAGATTTCTTGTTTATCAACAAACATTTAATCCAGCACTCTATATCTAGGGCCTAGCAAAGTGCCTGCCATATTTTAAAATGTAGATAAGCAATTTTTGGTCCCTTCTCTTATGGAAGATAGATTTTAGTGAGGGAGCAGAGGGAGGTGACAGGCAAGTAACAAGAGAGCAAATAATTCAAAACTATTAGGATAAACTTTGGTCTAAAGGAAACAGCAAGGTGCAGTGCTAGATGGTTACAGGTTGTGGACCTTCTTTGGACAGAGTCGTTAGCAAAGGCTTCTTCAAAGAGTTTTGGTATTGAGATTGGACCTATGGTTTGAGAAGAAGGCAGGCAGGAAAACCACACAGGAAAATTGTTCCGAAATAAGGAATAGCAAGAGCAATCAGAGACAATATTTCCTATGCTCAGAAAATTGTCAGAAAGTCATGTGGCCAAGCAGAGTGAGCAAGAAAGAGAATGCATAAGATGGGATAAACAAACAGAGCCTATAGAACAGGGAAAGTAATTCAAACAGAATTCTGGGGAATTTGGAAGTCCTTTCAAGAGCAGTAGGAAACCACTGAAGAATGCTTAAGCACCTTCAAGAGGTACAGTTGTGAAACACAGTGAAGTGACCAAAAAGCAAAGACTTCATTTAAATATAGTGGCTTGCTTTTTTTTTTTTTTAACATTAGTCTTTCTCGTAAGTCTAATGGATGAAATAGTACTTAGAATAAACCTTGGTTTTACTATGGACTCTGTATGCGCTCATGATTGACAATTTGGAAATCTCTGCTCACATGACTTGTGAGGCCATGTCGTAATTTTAGTCATCACCATGGTGATTTAACCACCCTTAGCAAAGTGAAAAAGACATTGTCATTCCCTGTGATTTTTTTGTGCTCTCAACACTGACACTGTAAGGCAGGGGAAAACAATCCTCAATTTAGATTCATCATGCAGAACTTAGCCCTTCTGGAAATCTATAATGTTCATTGTTTTCACACCTCCAGACACTAACTCTTTTGAGCAGCCTGTGTCAATGTAATTATAAAACTACAAGCTGCTACCATATAAGATCAAGGCTATAAGAGACTAGTTTCTCTCACTCTTTCAGGAATTCCCAGTATAAGATCATTTCTTCAACAATAGAAGTTCATTGGAGTTTTTCTACAACAGCAGACAGAAAAATCTGAATGAACATTTTGGCCAACCAAATTTTTTTTCAGGTGCTGTCCTAGGTGCTGAAAGTTGAGGCTAAATCAACCAAAACTGTTATTTTCATGGAGCTTACATACTAGCTTGGAAGGAATTATATTTCCACAGAAACACCTCACACTCGATTAAATAACCACCTCCTGAAAATCACTGATCAACTCTTTTACTTAAAAACAAAATCATTTCCCAGAATTCAGGCTGGGATTAGATCTGTCTGTGCCTCCAAACTGCAAAGAGGGATCAATTTCTAAGGTTGTATGATCTTTAGGCTGAGGATTCTGGGTCTAACACTTCTGGAAAGGTGATAAAATCACCTAGCCAATTTTAATGCAGTCTTTTTACAAATTGGCAAACTGAGATTCTGAGACAAGCTTAATTACATTTACACACAAGTATGGCAACTACTGAATCAAGGAGTTGGCCCTGCAGTGATATTCCCACCACTTGTTAAAGGAAGCTCTTGGAACCCTCTCATGTAACAAATAAAGGGAAGAAACTCAGAGAAGTACAGTGATTTGTCCAAAAGCATACATGTTTAAAGGGACAGGGCTAAAAATATGACTTAATATCTCTTATTCTCAGTCCAGTCTTCTTTCCACTAAACAAAAATATCATCTCTATAGAGGTGTTTATTTTGCAAAATGACCCCTTCACCATGAAGCTTATTCATTTACTAAAATAATTTCATGAGATTCAGTCTTGAGAATGTAAAATTCTCTTGAAGTGGTATAATAATTTTAAAAGATGCTGGTAAAAATTTGATGCAAAAGGAAGAAAATGCTATCAATAACAAGGTAAACAAAAGGCTGAAGGGATGACTGAGTGGTTAATACTGAGAAACCCATCTCACTGGCTGCTATCAGTACTAATTATGATTAATTAATGTGATTTAAATGATAATGCATTTTAATAAACAAGTGCTATCCTCTGCTTAAGAAAAATAATACTAACAACAGTAGTAAAACAGGAGCTCCAGCTGAAAATTCTCAGGGCAAGGCCCCTGCATCCAGCACCTCATGAGCATTGAAACTAAGAAAAAAAAAGGTCAGTGTTTCCTTCTGCATGGTCTGAAATACCTATTGTGGCTATTTTGATGACCAAAGTATAAGTCACTCTTTGGAGCCATAGGAAAAGAACTGCTTCTAGAAGTAGGTCAGCCTCATTCACTCAATTGAAGGCCTTAATAGAACAAAGATTGACCTCCCTCACCAATAAGGAATTCTGCCAAAACCCTGCCTTCGGATTCAGACTGCAACTCTTCCCTGTTCTCCAGCCTTCCAGATTAAAGATTATGGACTTACCAAAGACCAAAAGCCACCAAAATCATAGATCAAGCCCTGAGCCTTTGGAGTGGGAGCACTGACTTTAAGACTAGACTACCAGAGAAGTATCATATAGTGAGAACCCACACAAAGGACACCACTGGAATATAAGACCCAGTATCACCAACCGCCAGTAGCAACCTATGCAGGACACCTCATTTAAACAACAAATAAAACAAAGATACAAGCCAAATCAACAGCACATAGGATTATCGCCTCACTCAACCTTGACCATCAGAGGAAAAACAAACAAAACAAATAACAACAACAACAACAACAACAAAAATTCAGCACAAATCACACCCTATACGAAGCTTACACAAACCACTGGACCAAATTTAGGAGGGCAGAAACCAAAAGGAAGAAAGAATTCAACCTTGAAGTCTAAGAAAAGGAGACTTCAAACACAGTAAGTTTAATAAAAAAAATAATGAAAAGGCAGAGAAATACTACACAAATGAAGGAACAAATTAGAAACACAGGAGTTAAAATAAATGAAGAGGAACTAAGCAAACTTCCTGAAAAAGAATTCAGAATAATGATAATAAAGATGATCAAAACCTTGAAAACAAAATAGAGAAAATGCAAGAATCATTTAACAAAGACCTATAAGAATTAAAGAATAAACATACAGAGACAAACAACATAATTGCTGAATTTAAAAATATTCTAGAAGGAATCAATAGCAGAATATCTGAAGCAGAAGAATGAATCAGTGAGCTGGAAGATAAAATGGTGGAAATAACTTCTGAAGAGCAGAATAAAGTAAAAAGAATGGAAAGAACTGAGGATAATCTCAGAGATGTCTGGGAAAATATCAAATGCACAAACATTCAAATTATAGAGGTCCTAGAAGAAGAAGAGAAAAAGAAAGGGTATGAGAAAATTTTAGATGAGATTAGAGTTGAAAATTCCCCAATACAGAAAAGGAAACAGTCAATCAAGAGGCACAAAGAGTCCCCTACAGGATAAACCCAAGGAGAAACATGCCAAGACACATGCTAATCAAACTAATAAAGACTAAACACACACACAAAAAAAGAATCTTAAATGCATCAAGGGAAAAGCAACAAGTAACATATAAGGGAAAGCCCATACATTTAACAGCTGATCTTTTAGGAGAAACTCTGCATGCCAGAAGAGAACGGCAGGGTATATTTAAAGTAATGAAAAGGAAAAATCTACAATCAAGATTACTTTACCTGGCAAAGATCTCATTCAAAATTGATGGAGAAATCAAAAGCTTTTCAGACAAGCAAAAGTTAAGAGAATTCAGTACCACCAAACCAGCTTTACAACAAATGTTAAAGGAACTTACATGGTCAAGAAGTATGAGAAGGAAAAAGATCTACAAAATCAACCCTAAACAATTAGGGAAATGGCAATAGGGACATGTATATCAATAATCCCATGGACGGAGGAGCATAGTAGGCTGCAATCCATGGGGTCACAGTCAGACATGACTAAGCAACTTCACTTCAAGTCATATCAATAATCACTTTAAACGTAAATGGATTAAATGCTCCAACCAAAAGTCACAGAATGGATACAAAACTAAGGTTTTTTACCCAAGAGGGCAGCCACCAGCCTACCCCGTCCCTTCGGTTTATCCTGTATGGGACTCTTTGTGCTTCTTGGACTTGATTGACTGTTTCCTTTTCCATATTGGGGAATTTTCAACTCTAATGGCTGAATGGATACAAAAACAAGACCCACATATATGCTGTCTACAAGAAACCCACTTCAGGCTTAATGAGACATATAGACTGAATGTGAGAGAATGGAAAAATATATTCCATGCAAATGGGAAGCAAAAGAAAGGTGGAGTAGTAATCCACATATCAGAGAAAACAGACCTTAATATAAAGATTACAAGAGATAAGGAAGAACACTACATAATGATCAAGGGATCAATCCAAGAGTAACACCTAACAGTTGTAAGTATCAATGCATCCAACAAAGGAGCACCTCAATACATAAGACAAACACTAACAGACATAGAAGGAGAGAATGACAGTGACACAATAATAAGAGGCTTTACCATCCCACTCCCACCAATGGACAGACCATCAAAACAGAACATTAGCAAGGAACACAAGTCGCAAACGATACATTAGATGAGATGGATTTCACTGATATCTTCAGGACATTCCATCCAAATACAGACTACACCTTCTTCTCAAGTGCACATGGAACATTCTCCAGGATAGACTACATTTGAGTCACAAATCAAACCTCAGTAAACTGAACAAAATTGAAATCATATCAAGCATCTTTTCCAACCACAATACTATGAGACTAGATGTCAATTATAAGAAAATGCCATAAGAAACACAAACACATGGAGATTAAACAATATGCTTCTAAATAACCAACAGGTCACTGAAGAAATTGAAAGGGAAATCAAAAATTTCTAGAAACAAATGATACTGAAAACATGACAACTCAAAACCTATGGGATGCAGCAAAAGCAGTTCTAAGAGGGAAGTTTATAGCAATACAATCCTACCTCAAGAAATAAGAAAAACAGCAAATAGACAACCTAACTTTACACCTAAAACAACTGGAAAAAGAAGAAAAAAAATAGTAGAAGGAATGAAATATAAAGATCCAAGCAGAAATAAATGAAAAAAAGAGAAACAATAGTAAAGATTAATAAAATTAAAAGCTGGTTCTTTGAGAAAATAACATTGACAAACATTTGACCAGACTCATCAAGGAAAAAAGAGAAGAAACAGATTAACAAGTTAGAAATGAAAAGGAGAGCTTACAGCAGACAATGCAAAAATACAAAAGATTGTAAGAGACCGTTATGAACAACTATATGGCGATAAGATGGATAATCTGGAAGAAATGGATAGATTCTTAGAAAGTTCAATCTTCTAAGACTGAACCAGGAAGAAATAGGAACTATAAACAACCCAATCACAAGCACATAAATTGAAGCTGTGATCAAAAATCTGTCCCCCGTCCCACCAAAAAAAACAAAAACAAAAACAAAAACCAGGACCAGATGGCTTCACAGGAGAATTCTATCAAACATTTGCTGCTGCTGCTAAGTCACTTCAGTCATGTCCGACTCTGTGCAACCCCATAGACAGCAGTCTACCAGGCTCCAAACATTTAGGGAAGATCTAATGCTTATCCCTCTAAAACTCTTTCCAAAAATTGCAGAAGGAACACATCCAAACTCATTCTACAAGGCCACCATCACCCTGAAACCAAAACCAGACAAAGATAACACACAAAAAAGAAAACTACAGGCCAATATCACTGATGAACATAAATGCAAAAATCCTCAACAAAATTTTAGCAAACAGAATTCAACAGCACATCCAAAAGCTCATACACCATGATCAAGTTGGGTTTATTCCAGGAATGCAAGGATACTTTAATATACACAAATCAATCAATGTGATATACCATATTAACAAACTGAAAGATTAAAAACCATATGATAATCTCAATAGATGCAGAAAAAGCCTTTGACAAAATTCAGCACCCATTTATGATTAAAACTCTTCAAAAATGGGCATAGAAGGAACCTACCACAACATAGTAAAGGCCATATATGATAAGCCTATGGCAAACATTCTCAATGGTGAAAAACTGAAAGCATTACCCTAAAATCAGGAACAAGACAAGACTCTCACCACTATTATTCAACGTAATTCTAGAAGTCCTATCTACATTTTCTTTCAGAATAGGATAGGATAGAAATCTTATCCTATTTTCTTTCAGAGAAGAAAAAAATAAAGGAATCCAGGTCAGAAAAGAAGAAGCAAAGCTCTCACTGTTTGCAGATGACATAATACTGTACATGCTGCTAAGTCGCTTCAGTCATGTCCAATTCTGTGCGACCCAAGAGGGCAGCCTACCAGCCTCCCCTGTCCCTGGGATTCTCCAGGCAAGAACACTGGAGTGGGTTGCCATTTCCTTCTCCAGTGCAGGAAAGTGAAAAATGAAAGTGAAGTTGCTCAGTCGTGTCCAACTCTTCACAACCTCAGGGACTGCAGCCTACCAGGCTCCACCATCCATGGGATTTTCCAGGCAAGAGTACTAGAGTGGGATGCCATTGCCTTCTCCAAATACATAGAAAACCCTAAAGATAATATCAGAAAAATCACTAGGGCTAATCAGTGAATTTAGCCAAGTTGCAGGATACAAAAATCAATACACAGAAATTACTTACATTTCTATATACTAACAATAAAAAATCAGGAAGAGAAATTAAAGAATCAATCCCATTCACCACTACAACAAAAAAAAATTAAATATCTAGGAATAAACTTACCTAAGGAGACAAAAGAACTGTACACAGAAAGTTGTAAGACACTAATGAAAGAAATCAGAGATGACATAAACAGATGGAGAGATATTCCATGTTGCTGGGTTGAAAGAACCAATATTGTGAAAATGACTATACTACCAAATGCAATATACAGATTCAGTGTGATCCCTATCAAATTACCAATGACATTTTTCACAGAACTAGAACAAAAAATTTCACAATTCACACGGAAACACAAAAGGCCTTGCATAGCCAAAGCAGTTTTGAGAAAGAAAAATGGAGCTGGAGGAATAACCTCTTGACTTCAGATTATACTACAAAGCTACAGCCATCAAGACAGTATGGTACTGGCACAAAACAGAAACATAGACCAATGGAACAAGAGAGAAAGCCCAGAAATAAACCCATGCATCTATGGGTACCTTGTTTTTGACAAAGGAGGCAAAAATATACAATGGAGCAAATACAGCCTCTTCAGTAAATAGTGCTGGGAAAACTGGACAACTACATGTAAAAGAATGAAATTAGAACACTTTCTGACACCATAAAGAAAGATAAACTCAAAAATGCATTAAAAACCTAAATATAAGGCCAAAAACTATAAAACTCCTAGAGGAAAACATAAGCAGAACACTCGATGACATAAATCAAAGCAAAATCCTCTATGACCCACCTCCTAGAGTAACAGAAATAAAAACAAAAGTAAAAAAGTGAGACATGATTAAACTTAAAAGCTTTTGCATAGCAAAGGAAACTATAAGCAAAGTGAAAAGACAACCCTCAAAATGGGAGAAAATAATAGCAAATGAAACAACTGACAAAGGATTAATTTCCAAAATATACAAGCAGCTCATACAACTCAATGCCAGAAAAGCAAACAACCCAATCAAAAAGTGGGAAAATGACTTAGACATTTCTCCAAAGAAGACATACAGACGGCTAACAAACACATGAAAAGATGCTCAACATCGCTCATTATTACAGAAATGTAAATCAAAACAATGAGACATCCCCTTACACCAGTCAGAATGGCCATTGTCAAAAAGTCTACAAACAATAAATGCTGGAGAGAATGTGGAGAAAAGGGAATGCTCTTACACTGTTAGTGGGAATGTAAACTGATAGAGTCACTATGGAAGATGGTATGGAGATTCCTTAAAAAACTAGGAATAAAACAACCATCAGTTCAGTTCAGTTCAGTCTCTCAGTTGTGTCCGACTCTTTGCAACACAGGCCTCCCTGTCCATCACCAACTCGCGGAGTTCACTCAGACTCACGCCCGTTGAGTCAGTGATACCATCCAGCCATTTCATCCTCTGTTGCCCCCTTCTCCTCCTGCCCCCAATTCCTCCCAGCATCAGGGTCTTTTCCAATGAGCAACTCTTCGCATGAGGTGGCCAAAGTACTGGAGTTTCAGCTTTTGCATCATTCCTTCCAAAGAAATCCCAGGGCTGATCTCCTTCAGAATGGACTGGTTGGATCTCCTTGCAGTCCAAGGGACTCTCAAGAGTCTTCTCCAACACCATAGTTCAAAAGCATCAATTCTTCGGCGCTAAGCCTTCTTCACAGTCCAACTCTTACATCCATACTTGACTACTGGAAAACCAAAACCACCATATGACCCAGCAATCCCACTCCTAGGCATATACCCTGAGAAAACCAAAATTGAAAAAGACACATGCATCCCATTATTCACTGCAGCACTGTTTACAATAGCTAGAACATGGAAGCAACCTAGATGTCCATCAACATGAATGGATAAAGAAATTGTGGTACATATACATGGGGGAATATTACTCAGTCATAAAAAGGAATGTATCTGAGTCAGTTTCTAATAAGGTGGATGAACCTAGAACCTATTATAAAGAATAAAGTAAGTCAGAAAGAGAAAGATGAACATCATATTTTAAAGCAATATACAGAATCTAGAAAAATGGCACTGTAGAATTTATTTCTTCAGAGCACACAGAAGAATTTACTTCTGAAGGGCAACAATGTAGAAACAGACATAGAGAATAGACTTCTGGACATGGGAAGAGGGGAGGAGAGGGTGAGATATATGGAAAGAGTAAACATGGAAACTTACTTTACCATATGTAAAATAGATAGGGAAGGGGAATTTGCTGTATGGCTCAGGAAACTCAAATGGGCTCTGTATAAACCTAGAGGGATGGAATGTGGAGGGAGATGGGAGGGAAGTTTAAAAGGGAGGGGATATACGTATACTCATGGCTGATTCATATTGAGGTTTAACAGAAAATAACAAAATTTTGTAAAGCAATTATCTTTCAATAAAAAAATTATAAAAAATAACAGTAGTAAAACAGAGTACTAAAATCTATACATGTATTATTTCTTTTCATGGTATTTTAAAAGAAAAACTGCTATTCCTTACTCATAAGAGAACAGATATTTTTCCCAGCAATAAAAGTCAGATGCATTTGGATTTCTACACATTCATAGACAAAAAACCAGGCACATGCTCAGAAGCAGGCTCAATACAAATTGAGATATTTAATTCATGTCCACGGGCTGTGCTCTTAATCCCAGTCAGCCTAAGAGTTGGCTTCCTTAGCATGAAAGCATGCAGTTTATAAAACTGAATACATGAGAAGAGGCAGGCAGCAAGAAGTAGGAGCCTCAAGATCATAAGAACTCACAAGATATTCCAGGTTCTACCTGAAAATGTACATGGACGCAGTCAGTGCCAATGCTTAGTGCCCAGTGGTGGGGCAAAGGCCATGTGACTGCAACACACCTCCTCCACAAAATCTAAACTCTAGATTCCTGAGGTCCCTGAAATTTGGCCAGATGATCGAAAAAAAAAAAAAAATCCATGCAATTCATTTATTACTGCAGTGTTTCTCAGAGAATTTTACACATGGTTTACTGTGAACCTCCAAGAGTGGGATACACTAGTCAGTTTCCAAAATTCGGATGAAATAGATTCCTTTTGTTTATGACACATCTCAAGAAGTAGAGTGTTTTATGGATCTTTGAAGGATATGTGGACATAAGGGATTCAACAAGCCGTTAATCACTAAATGCCCACAATGTTCCAGGCAATGTGCCACCAGACAGAGAATTTGTTAATCAATTAACAGACTGATCAATGAGAAGGGCAGGAGCAGAAAAAGTTCAGTAATTTTGCATTGATGGGCCAGAACTGAATTCCAAGTATTAGTACTCACAGAGAAGTCAATGCCCTTTCCTGCATCTCTTACCTGTGTGCAAGGCAATTTATTCTTTTTACAGGAAAGTTAGTATCTTTGAAGGGAAATCTAATTTCTGAGTCAAGCAGAGGCCTCCTGCATTCTAATGCAAAGATTGGCAGTGGCCTGAAGAAGGAAGCCTTTGGTCTTTCTGGGTTGCAAGTTCCAAAGAGCTTGATTAGATATGACAACATTGCTGTTTGCCAAGAAATTGTCTGAACTCTGTACAAACAGAAACATTCTAACCATGTGGCTCTGTGGCTTTAGGTGTTGATGCTTCCATCTTGCTGGCCTCCGAGTTTGCAGAACTGCAGAATCAGCATTTCCTCCTGCGAAGCTTGTTAGAAATGCAGAAATTCAGGCCATGATAAAACTAATTCAGAACCTGCATTTTCACAAAATCCCCATGAGATCTGATGTACATTGAAGCTTAAGAGACACAGCTTCATGTGACATTTGCAGGGAGTTTCTGAGAAGAACTTTCTTTAGAAAGAAGATTTCATTTCACCCTTAACAGCTCCACGATCTGTGGCAAGGAAGAATGGTCAGGGTTTGGATCTGGGTTTGCCTGACTGCCAAACCTTCATGCTAAGCATTATGAAATACTGTTGCCTGCTACTTAAGTATCTAAACTCTTGAGTGTTCTCTCTCCCATTTATGAGATGAGGATAATCACACCTAACTAACGGAATCTGTGGTGAAATTCTTGAGATTATATTAAAAATGCCTCATCCAATGCTTGCTTCATAAACAGTGGTTATTGCTAACAACTGAAAGAAAGGTGATGCTAAAGAAAAGTGGTGAGAAGGAAAAGAAGGGGAAAGTGTAGGAGAAGGAAGGGGAAGGAGGAAGAAAAGGAAGGGGAAGGAGTAGAACAGTGATGTGCCTTTGAGGCAATTGGGAGACGTCACCGCCTTGAAGTGATTCTGGGGCAAGTGTTGAAAGTGAAGCTAAGGGACAAGAAAAATAAGCAACGAAAAGATAATAATGTCCCTACCTCTACCACTCTAACCAGACACGTCCTCTTCCTACAAAATCTCCTGTCTTCATTTGTGTGATTTGAAAGGAGAGCGCAAAACATCTTGAGCTCTGTAAGGGGCTACCAGGAAGGCAGAGAGTAAAGCAAGCATATCCTGCTCTGACCAAGGAGAGCAGTCAGTCTGGACCGGGGTAGAGGTTTCAAGAAAATGCTGCATAAAGAGAATTAGCAGCCCATTACTACAATCTACAGCAGCAGTACCCCAGGCATTGTTGAGGACAGGCACATGGCAGCAAGATGCATTGATCATAATTCTCCTTGCAAGGGGCAGAAATGCAGTGTAACACAGAATAAGCAAAAGGGGGCTTTTATTAAAAGGATAGTGACCAGTGACATGGTTCTAGTCTGATTCAAAATCTCCCCTTTGTGTGTGCTCAGTCCTATCCAATTCTTTGCAACCCCATGGACTGTAATACATCAGGCTCCTCTGTCCAGGGAATTTTCCAGGCAAGAATACCGGAGTCTGCTGCTGTTTCCTCCTCCAGGGGATCTTCATTACCCAGGGATCAAACTCCCATTTCTTGTGTCTCCTGCATTGGCAGGCAGATGTTTTTACCATCTGAGCCACCCGGGAATCCCACGCAAAATAGATAGCTAGTGGGAATTGGCTGCACGATGCAGAAGCTCAACCTGGAGCTCTGTGACAACCTAGATGGGTAGGATGGGGTGGGAGCTGAGAGGGAGGTTCAAGAAGGAGGGGACATATATGTATCTATGGCTGGTTCGTGTTGATGTGTGGCAGATACTGACACTACGCTGTAAAGCAATTATCCTGCAGTTAAACATTCGTAAATTTAATACAAAATAAATGAATAAAACATATGTTTAAATCTCCCTTAAGGTAATCAACCACACTTTGCCTGGGATGGCCCCAGTTTGGGCACTGAAATTCCCACATCCCAGAAAAACCCTCAATCATAGGCAAACAGGAACAGTTGGTCACAGCCGCTCAGTTTCTTAATACTGACCCATCCTGGTTCAGCATATGAAAAGCATTGCTCTTAATTATTTTAAACTGTGTTTACATAATTAACTCAAGCCTTTCCATCTATCATCTGTTTATATATCAATATTTATATGTCTTTTCTCACTCACTCTCTTAAAGATTATTTCCTCAAGGGAAACAAACACCAGCAGAAATCCAGAGACGAGAACAACGAGCTAATTTGTGGGGGAGCAAACATCACAACTTAGGCACATTTACGCTGTGATTTTTTATTTTCCCGTTAGTCGCAACCCTCATAAGTTTCAGGGACAAACACCAGGACCAACCTGAACACCTCGCATGTGCAGAACAAAAATAGCAGGCTAGAACAAATAAGCAATTCTGGTCTGGGAATGCAGTCCGGGATTTGCCCTTTCAAAGGGCAGCGGTCTAACAGCTTGTTAGTTAGCCTTTCTAAAGGCCAGCAACTAGGAAAGTAGACCATTGGGTGTGGGTCACTCTGAAAAAAGTGAAAGAAAACAAGCCATGTCCCTCTGGCTATTTGCAATGCAATAAGCAGCCGCGGGCCAGGAGGAAAGCCAAGTCCTTTCAGTCAGGGGCACCAGAATGGAATTTCAAAATATTGCTCTAACTCTAGAAATGCTTGACCGAGAAGCACCTTTATAGGATTATATTCCAAGGAAATGAGCTCAATAACCAAGAAAAAGATTTATATACAAAAATGACAATTTCAGGATTATTTACAAACATCTCTGAATATATACACATAGACGTTGCTAACCACAACAGAATGATTAAACAATAGTATGCCTATATAATAGCTATTGACAGAGATAAAAGTAACATTAGTTGAACATGGTAGTATGCTCCATGCTTGAAATAGCCTATCTCATGAGATCCTTACAATTCAGGTAGGCACTTTTTCTCCCCTCATTTTATTCATTAGAAGATAGAGGCTTAAATGCATTGCTCAAAGTCATACAGACCATAAGTTGCAGGAGGAGAACACACACCAAGGTCTTTTGGATTCCAGAGCCAAAATGTACCTTTTCTGCTATAACTGTTTAAAAAAAAATCAAAAATGAATACAAAGTATGGTGAATATTTTTCATTGTTTTCAATAAGATTAGCACCTGTTCTAGTTCAGAGTCTACCTGTATTTTAGTAGGACATATTTGGGTCTTTTTATTTTCACTAAACATAGTATTTGAACAACAACAATGACAAAAGCTATATGTTTTAAGAGTAGCTATTTCAGCTAAATTAATCTAAAACAGCCGTCCGCAATGAGAATCTCTAAGACTAATTTTTACAGTTTCTAATTCCTCTGCTCTACAGAGGCATGTGCCTCTAGATTCTATTTTATTCTCCGTTTATCCTCTGTTTAGAGGATATATTATCTTTAAATAAGAAGGCAAATGTTATCTGAGCAAAGGCTAGGGACACATTCTGTGCCCTTAATACAAATAATTTTAAGCAGTTTGACAGATAGAGTGCCATTACATCATTTCAGATACTAATGGGCATAATAACTCTTCTGCTTCCTCCTGAAAGAGAGCTCTAAAGTGAGACAACTGAATGAAAAGAAAATGTCAAGTTATTTATGGATTCCATTCTATTTTATGACACCTAGAAGGAAGGTGGTCTCTGTGTGGAACTATGTGTCTAGCTTTTATTGAACAGCATCTTCTTCCACGTCTTCAGGAAATCTGCCCAGATTTTACTTGGAAACCATCCTTTTCATCTTAGTGCACAGGCCTCAGTGGGGCTGATGCATCCTCAGCCTAAGGGATAACTTTGAATAAAAGCCTACACAATCAGAGCCTCGCATCCCCTAGCCACAGATAATTGAGCACAGACTTGACATGTGGCAGACTCCTCAGGGCCAACAAGACTCAAATCTGGGACCTCTGCTAAAATATTTGGGGCTTCCCAGGTGGCTCAGCAGTAAAGAATCCACTTGCAGTGTGAGAGACGCAGGAGACTTGGGTTCAGTCCCTGGGTGGGTGAGGAAGATCCCTTGGAGGAGGGCATGGCAACCCACTCCAGTATTCTCGCCTGGAGAATCCCGTGCATGGACAGAAGAGCCTGGTGGGCTACAGTCCATGGGGTTGCAGAGTCAGACACAACTGAAGCGACAGAACGCACATGCGCATGCTAAAATATTTAGGGAAGAGAAAATCTTTCCTCATGCTCAGTTTTGGCTGCAATGCCTTGCCTTGAGGAGCTTGCTATCCATACAGTCCCCTATATGTCCTGTGTCTCATGAGAGAAATCTTGGACACAGGAGAAGGAAGAGCTAATCAATTTAAAATTCAATTCAATAACTATGGGAATTAAAATAAGGTTACACTTGGGTGGAAAACTATACTTTAGCCAATCTAAATTATCAATTTATCAATATATATTCAAACTAAATATTTTCTTCCTTACCATTGCTTTGTCATGTAAAAACCCTAGTGAATTAACAAAGCGAGCATCAAAATCCATTCTTATCTTTCTCACTAGCATCTGCACTAGATTGTATTTATAGATCTGAAAACTAGTTTTGCATAGAAGCTGTTGAATATTTGCACTGAACTGGAAACTAAATTTAAAGTTTTAGGGTTTTTTCATGTAAAACTGGAGATACAGAAGGGCATTAGAGGACATTAAGCCATTCGGGAAATTTGCCCAAGTCTCACAGTTAACTGGGCTTCCCTTGTGGCTCAGCTCGTAAAGAATCCGCCTGCAATGTGGGAGACCTGTGTTTGATCCCTGGGTTGGGAAGATCCCCTGGAGAAGGGAAAGGTTAGCTACTCCAGTATTCTGGCCTGGAGAATTCCATGGACTCTATAGTCCATGGAGTCATGATGATTCAGACACAACTGAGCGACTTTCATTCACTTTCTTTCACTTCACAGTTAACTGATCCATAGAAAATCTGGTCTTTACATCCTCAAGCCAGTGTTTTTTCTGTAGTATTACAAAACATTTTATCCTGTCACTGAAGCAATCATCTTAATAAATACAAAGATACCACCTACACACACACACAAAAAGACATGTGTGTTTTAATTTTTGTAAAACACACAGTTCTATCATGTATGTGGATGCCTCCTTAAACTAGAGCATGTTCCCTCTGATTGCAACACACGTCATCCTCTCTTCAAAGAATTAGGAGTCCTATCTTGGACTCCAACTCAAAATTTGCTCCTTCTTCTGACTCTTGCCAATGCAACAGTTTCATCTATTCTACTATACACTCTATTGTGCAGCAGCTGTGTACAGATGGGCATGTCTTCCTACTAGAAGGTGAGGTCTTTATTCATTGTAGAGATTTCTATCTCCAGCAGTGATACGAACCAGTGTATGGAATGCAGTAAGCTCTGTACATTTATTAGCTATTAACAATAATACAATATACTTAGTATATGTTAGGAACTATTCTAAATAATATAAACACACAGTAAGTTACATTTAATCTTCATTATAGGAACTTTATCAACATCCCCATTTTATAAGCATGAAAGCTGACACAAAGATTACGGAGCTAGTAAGAGGCAGAGCTGATTTTAAGCCCAAAAGATCCAGTCCCACTGTCCAAGATTTTGCTGCTGTAATAGTGTTTCAACGCATGCTTTTTAGTATATCATATGATATCCAGTTTGAGATAATCAAATTTAATGTACATAGCACAGATAATGAATTCATTGCCAAAAGAAGTTGACCTGTGTAAGGAATCCCCTGTATTTTCTCTGAGAAGTTTGAATGTTTAGTTAGCATGTGTTTATTCATAACCAATCACTGTTTGTCAGATGATGGATTCATGGATAGACAAAGGAAACCCACAAAAGCTGTATACGTTGAAAGAGAATGCTAAAAAGTCATTTAAAATACAACATAAAAATTAAAAGTCATTTAAAATACAAAATAAAAACAGAAAAATAACTGTTACATTATCAAAATTTCAAAATTCCTTGCTTTTATACTTGCTGTGCATTATTTGTATAGGAAAATGAGATCACAAAGCATCAGAAGGTTACAAAATTATAAATCCCAAGGATATTTCTTTGCATCACGAGGTTAGAAAAGTATCTTATTTCCTTGTACTTTAAATATTTAATCTTCTCCTTAAAAATATCCCATTGGTCTAGCATAAATTCACGTTGAGATGGTACAATAAAACATAGGTCAACACAGTATTAAGTGTTCATGTCATTTCTTTAGATATCAATGAACTTCTTCTAGATATAATTTTCTGATTAAAATGAAGCTGATTAAAAATAAATTAAAAGTAAACATGCACAGACTGCTTTCTGTTATGGTCTTGATTCAGAGGTGGAAATGGGAATGCCTTATTTTGTCAACCTGATCTTTCCAAGATTCCTGGTGGAACCTTGATAATTAGATGCAGCAACTGGGAGTTTCTGGTTCATTGAATTGCAGACAGGATGACCACTAGTGGTTATTTGAATGAGATAACATTTTGTAACACCCAGATGTGGACTTTTTACAGTTGTGACCAAACAACTGATATCTTCATGTCTGCAAGTTTCCAGGTTTGGTACTCAATGATTTCAGGGACCAATGTAAAGTTTCTGGTTATAACTGAAGTTAAAGGAAGGATTTTACTTTAAAGTCATGAAAAAAAATTTAAAGTTTTACATACAGTCTTGCCCTTGGATACACACATGTGGACAGACACACTCTCATAGACATTATAATTTAAAAATCTGTATGCACTTCTATGACAATGATAACTCTAGATCACTATCACTCAACACCAGGAACAATATATCCCATGTCATAAATAATTGTTCTTTGGATGGCCACTGGGAGTTAGAAACTTGCCTGATATACCAAGTTACATATATCTCTGAAGTATGACTGTGAGTATCAGATACTGGGAAGGTCAATTTGACACAGTGAAACAACTTGTTTCTGGAAGTATGCAAATATACCAAATTATGGCAAATCAGCTTGAATACCTACACCTCAAATCATTTTTCCCCAGAGGCTGATTTATTTTCCAAAATAATTTCTTTCTACTCATTCACTGACACAAATGTAGCATGTGTTTTTCATGATTCTTGTTACTGTCATGGATGTTTTATCCCAAGTGGTGTATCTTAACATTAGAATTTTTAAAAGCAATGGAAGTTACTGGCAGAATATCACAGATATTTAAAATCATAAGAAACTTTATTGATTATGAAGTTCATTCAACCCCTATACTCCTGTTTGCTTTTGCAAAGTCTCTGTAATCATCAAGCTTTAAAAACAAGAGTAAGCATGTTCTTTGGAGGTTAAAGTACTGTGTCAAGAATTCATAACCCTACCCCTTCTTCTCTGAAGTTAAATAATATTCAGCATTAAGATGGACTGGATGAATGTCCCTCAGCAGAGCAATTAGGATGACAAATACCCTCCTCTTTCCTGACGACAATGATGGCCTCAAGTTTCAACAGTTCCTGTGTCCTAATTGCTGCCAAGAAAAGGTCAATATCCACTCTGCCAAGATTAATACTGTGGTTCGGGGCAGACATTCTTCACAACCTGAGCAGGCATTCTTAGTTGCCTCATCTGGCTTGTGAATCAATGCAGTCATAGGCAGACCCCAGTCTGCTGTGCAACTTAGAGAAAAAAGGATGTGTCCATATATTAGTGACACTAAACAGACACACTTAGTGACTGTGCATGTTAAACAATGAGCTCTCCAGAAAGAAGTGGGCTGATGAAGTGGAAAACCTGGGAAGGAGAAAAGATTTGGTGGTGTTCACCATTTCTATGTTCCATATACTTCTAGCCTATTGCAAGCTACCAACATGACATCAATGGGTTTGCAGAACAAATGGCTCTTGTGAGCCAGTGTGAGCTGAATATACATCAAGTAATTCCATCAATAAATGAAATTTGGCCAACATAGTAAGTGCTACCAAGAAAATACTGTAAGAATGTTAGTTCAAGGAAGTATATAATAAAAGTATTTTTCTTTGACAGGAAAGTCAGTGGAGCAGTGGCAGATGCTACTGTTCTTTCCCACCTCCTTTCCAACCCCCCAACACACATTCCATCCCACGGGCATTCACCACTTCATTATATGCTGATAGCAGGCCACTGCAAACATCTGCGGCTTTCCATCTAAAGGATTTCTCTCAGCTGCATGTGGGGCACGCAAGAAGTGCCAGGGACTTAATGCTCTTGAGAGCAGACTTCAGACCGTGACAGTTGTGAGCAGGAGGGTAAACAGTCCAGCTTCATCTGCCTCAGGTGGGACCACTCTGAGATGAGCTCCACACCACCTCCCAGGAGGGCCCACAGGCTTGAGCCACAGGTGCCCTGCTCATGAATGCGCCTTCCCTTCATGAGGTGCCTTGTACCCACTCCTAAGAGTTCTTCCTAGAATAACCTTCTAATTAACTACTTGCGCTCCTAAATCTCTGTCTCCGAGTCTGCCCTATGGACAATGAGCCAAAGACTGTAATCTCTTCTAAACAGAGTTCAACCTGAAGAAAGAGTAGGAGTCAAGTAATAGAAAAGGGGAGAAGGACCTTCCAGGCAGAGGGAAGGACACCCACACACGTACTTCTATAACGTGATGTATGCATTCCTGAAACTCACCATGCTATGCAAAATGTACAATAAATATTGTGTGTGGGGGGGGGTGTGTGAGTCACTTAGTTATGACTGACTCTTTGTGACCCCATGGACTGTAGCCTACCAGCCTCCTCTGTCTGTGGGATTCTCCAGGCAAGAATACTGGATTGGATTGCCATGACCTTCTATAGGGAATCTTCCTGGACTAGGAATCAAACCTGGGTCTCCTGCATTCCAGGATTCTTAACTTTGTGTGCCAGCAGGGAACTTACGCAAAAAAAGTGATTCAGGACAAAACCCTCAAAAACTTCACAAAAGTCACACAAACATTATAGGAACTTTGTAAAAGTGGTAGCAGGGGTCTAGACATGTTAAACGGTTAAAATAGATAAAACTATTTGTGAACATAGCCATGATAAAGATTATAGTTGGTGACTTATTCCAAGCAGTGGAGGTTTATCAAAAGCTGCAATCTTCAGCAGATTTAAATTCTGGAGCATGTGATGTGCCTTTAAAAATATATGTTCTTGGAGAGAGAGTTGGGGAGGGGGCAGGCAAAACAGGCAAAGGGAATTAAGAAATACAACTTTCCATCTATAAAATAAACAAATCATGGAGGGTGTACAGAATAGGGAAAATACTCAATAACACTTTAATAATTCTATATAATGACAGATGTAACTAGACTTATCATGGTGATCATTTCATAATGTATAAAAATATCAAGTTACTATGTTGTAAACTCAAAACTAATATCACATTGTATGTCAATTATAATCTAAATAAATAAAAAAAGAAAAGATATATGTCTTTTGAGACATGCATTTGTGATAGATATCCATTCTTCAAAACTGGTAATTCAATCCAATGAATACCTTCTTAAACTCTCTTGAGGGCTTTCTCACCTGCACTTATAGCTTCCCCTGACAGCTGAAGGCTTTAAAAATTGTTGTGATGTTTGAAGCCACCAAACCAGCCACTTGGAGCACTAAAAGGAGCCACGTCTTCAGGATTAGATGACTTCATTTATGGGCTTCACATGTAGGCAGTGCTTCCTCTTTGATGCTGAGAAAGGCTGTCCCTGATTTTTTTGTTCTGTCTTTGGTCTGAAATCCATATGCTTAACAGTCTGTCCATTTCTTTTATCCCTTTAGGCCATGTTCTTATTGACTTCACAGGACTTGAAGTCATAGACTTTTCTTTTATTTTCCTGGCATTATCTCTGATAGTCCCCAAGGCGGATTCCTTTATGCCTGTTGCTCAGAAATTTTCACATGTTCTCTCACTTCTTTCAATACTTAAAGCATCCCTGTTGCATACAATGCTTAGTGATTTTTGACCCAGGACACTAAAACAACTTTGGGATGTGTTTTAATTTTAATGTAGAAAAGTTTCACAAATATAAAAGAAGAGCAAAATGCATTGCAGGCTGTCATAGGCAGTAAACCAAGATAGATAGTAGATGTTTGAGGTGTGCATGCAGGTGTGAGTACATTTTTTTGTACCCTTGCACAGCTCAGGTCAACTCAGTGTACTTTTCTGCATTCACCTAGTGTTTCTCACATATGTAATAGCACATAAGTAAATGAGAAATTCATGTCATGCTCAAATTGTTCCCTAATATATCAATCATGTTGGAACAAATTCACATTTTCAAAACAGGCATTTGAGCAGAACTAACTGACTCTGTATGTGTGTTTGTGTGTGTGTGTAATATAAAATAAAGTGTTAATTACAGATGTGAGTCAACAACATAAAGAAAACAATATGCCACCTGAATTCTCTGCTAAAATGCTCTGACCTCTTTCAATTTGTTATATTAGGGAAATGTGTCTTGTTTTAAATGATGACAAAACAGATATACCATCATTTGCAATACTTTGAAACTGTAAAGAGGGATTACAGATTATATACTAAAGGAAATCAGAGTATTTGATAAAGCCGAACACTGCTCAATTTGTACAATATAAGGACCAATGCTTGACTAGCATTTTAGCGCAAATTGCAAGCAGAACATGAGGTGGGGGTTTATGTTCAAGAGATGTATTAAGGGAGTCATCTCAAGGAGAGACATGTAAGGAAGGGAATGTAGCATAAAGGAAGTAGTGAAGAAACTAAGTTAGGATGTGGTTTTTGGTTGGTCTACCGGATGACAGGAAAGATAGTAGGCAGGAGGAGAAGGGAACAGCAAAGAATGAGAAGGTGGGATGGCATCACTGACTCAAAGGACATGAGTTTGAGAAAGTTCCAGGAGACAGTGAAGGAAAGGGAAGTCTGGTGTGCTGTAGTCCATGGGGTTGCAAAGAGTTGAACATGGACATGACTGAGCCACTGAACTATTCCCTCTGAAAGTTCTAGAGTACATACTGCAGTGTCTGTCCCATTGTGATGTGCAGCAGTCACCACTGGCCATGGGAGAGGAGACATAACTGCAAGAAACTACTAGGAAAGGCTGTGTAATGACCAAAGTTCAGTTCAGTTCAGTCGCTCAGTTGTGTCCGACTCTGTGCGAGCCCATAGACTGCAGCATGCCAGGCTTCCCTGTCCATCACCAACTCCTGGAGCTTGCTCAAACTCATGTCCATCGAGTCAGTGATGCCATCCTACCATCTCATCCTCTTCTGACCCTTTCTCCTCCTGCCTTCAACCTTTGCCAGCATCAGGGCCTTTTCCAATGAGTCAGTTCTTCACACCAAGTGGCCAAAGTTTAGAGCTTCAACTTCAGCATCAGTCCTTCCAATGAATATTAAGGACTGATTTCCTTTAGGATTGACTGGTTTGATCTCCCTGCAGTCCAAGGGACTCTCAACAGTCTTCTCCAACACCACAGTTCAAAAGCATCTATTCTTCAATGCTCCTCTTTCCTTATGGTTTATCTCATATCCATCATGATCACTGGAAAAACCATAGCTTTGACTAGACAGACCTTTGTTGGCAAAGTAATGTCTCTGCTTTTTAATACACTATCTAGGTTGGTCATAGCTTTTCTTCCAAGGAGCAAGCATCTTTTAATTTCATGGCTGCATTCACCATCTGCAGGAATTTTAGAGCCCAAGAAAATAAAGCCTGTCACTGTTTCCATTTTTATCCCATCTTTATACCATGAAGTGTTGAGACCAGATGCCCTGATCTTAGTTTTTTGAATATTGAGTTTTAAGCCAGTATTTTCACTCTCCGCTTTCACTTTCATCAAGAGGCTTTTTAGTTCCTTTTCGCTTTCTGCCATAAGGGTGGTATCTTCTGCATATCTGATGTTATTGATATTTCTCCCAGCAATCTTGATTCCAACTTGTGCTTCATCCAGCCCAGCATTTCTCATGATGTATTCTGCATATAAGTTAAATGAGCAGGGTGACAATATACAGCCTTGATGTACTCCTTTCCCAATTTCAAACCAGTCAATTGTTCTATGTCCAGTTCTAACTGTTGCTTCTTGACCTGAATACAGATTTCTCAGGAGGCAAGTCAAGTTATCTGGTATTCCCATCCCTTGAAGAATTTTCCACAGTTTGTTGTGATCCACACAGTCAAAGGCTTTAGCGTAGTCAGTGAAACAAAAATAGATTTTTTTTTTGGAATTCTGCCTTTTCTATACTCTAACAGATGTTGGCAATTTGATATCTGGTCCCTCTGCCTTTTCCAAATCCAAGTTAAACATCTGGAAGTTCTCAGTTCACGTACTGTTGAAGCTTAGCTTGGAGAATGCTGAGCATTACTTTGCTAGCGTGTTATATGAGTGCAATTGTGTGGTAGTTTGAACATTCTTTGGCATTGCCTCTCTTTGGTATTGGAATGAAAACTGACCTTTTCCTGTCCTGTGGCCATTGCTGAGTTTTCCAAATTTGCTGGCATATTGAGTGCAGCACTTTCATAGCATCCTCTTTTAGGATTTGAAATAGCTCTACTGGATTCCATCACCTTCACTAGCTTTGTTCATAGTGATGCTTCCTAAGGCCCACTTGACTTCACATTCCAGGATGCCTGGCTCTAGGTGAGTGATCACACCATCATGTTTATCTGGATCGTGAAGATATTTTCTGTATAGTTCTTCTGTGTATTCTTGCCATCTCTTCTTAATATCTTCTGTTATCTTCTGATATCTTAATATCTTAGTGCTTCTGTTAGGTCCATACCACTTCTGTCCTTTATTGTGCCCAACTTTGCATGAAATATTCCCTTGGTATCTCTAATTTTCTCAAAGAGATCTCTAGTCTTTCCCATTCTATTGTCTTCCTCTATTTCTTTGCATTGATCATGGAGAAAGGTTTTCTTATCTCTCCTTGCTATTCTTTGGAACTCTGTATTCAGTTGGGTATATCTTTCCTTTTCTCCTTTGCCTTTCACTTCTCTTCTCTTCTCAGCTATTTGGAAGGCCTCCTCAGACAACCATCTTGCCTTTTTGCATTTCTTTTTCTTGGGATAGTTTTGATCACTGCCTTCTGTACAATGTTACAAAAATCCATCCATAGTTCTTCAGGTATTCTATCAGATCTAATCTTTTGAATCTATTTGTCACTTCCACTGCATAATTGTAAGGGATTTGATTTAGGTCATACCTGAATGGTCTAGTGGTTTTCCCTACTTTCTTCAATTTAAGTCTGAATTTGGCAATAAGAAGTTCATATTCTGAGCCACAATCAGCTCCCAGTCTTGCTTTTGCTGACTGTATAGAGTTTCTCCATCTTTGGCTGAAAATAATATAATCAACCTGTTTTCAGTGTTGAGCATCTGGTGATGTTCATGTGTACAGTCATCTTTTGTTTTGTTGGAAGAGGGTGCTTGTTATGACCAGTGTGTTCTCTTGGCAAAACTCTATTAGCCTTTGCTCAGGTTTAGTCTGTACTCCAAGGGCAAACTTGCCTGTACTCCAGGTATCTCTTGACTTCCTACTTTTGCATTCCAGCCCCCTTTAATGAAAAGGACATATTTTGTGGTGTTACTTCTACAAAGTCTTGTAGGTCTTCACAGAACTGTTCAACTTAAGCTTCTTTAGCATTAGTAGTTGGGGCATAGACTTGGATTACTGTGATATTGAATGATTTGCCTCGGAAATGAACAGAGATCATTCTGTCATTTTTGAGATTGCACCCAAGTACTGCATTTTGGACTCTTGTTGACTATGGGGGCTACTCCATTTCTTTTAATGGATTCACTGCCCATAATGATCCAACTGCAGTCCTCCAAAGAAGGTTGTGGTGATGAGCCATTAATAGCAGCACCTACAGCAGCTTGCATCAAATAGATAAAAGGGATCCCAGACTATCTGAGCAGGGTGCCAACAGTATCTCCCATATACATCTGCTATACACTTAACCCTCTATAGAAGGGAAGCACTCTTGTTGAGGGCTATGTGAATCAAGATCCGATATATTATCTTATTCAAGCTTCTCAATTATCTTGTATGATAGACATTATTTTCACCATTGTACAAATAAATTTGAGACTATTGGTGTTTAAGCAATTTATTCCCTGCCACACATTAGTTAATGTGAGAGTCTATTACATGATCTTTTTAACCTATGGCTCATTGCCTTTCTCCATTGTCATCCTATATTAGATATTTGTTTTGTTTTGAGATTTTAGTTGTGAGGTTAGCTTGGTGTTAACCACAAAAATCTTCCTTTAAATGAAAGCTTATTTTAAAACCTATGTAGATGTGAAATGGAAGTTATTTTTCTTGGATCTCCATCCCATGGTGGCACAACTAAGGCACTATCACAACTTCACTGTATTATACCTTGTTGAGAGACAATTCTCCACGGGTTTCTTGTGTTTCTTCCATCTTCTGGGCAAAGGCACTGAACTCTTTTATTCTGGACTATCTTTGCAAAGATATTTGTAGAGCAAACAGCATGGAAAATAAAGATAGTGTCTCTCTTGGGGCAGAGGATGGATTTCTTTCCTCAGCAGATTCTGGTGGCAAATGTTCTTTATAAGACAGGATATTTTCCAAACTAAGATTTCTTGACTGAGAAACAGACCCACTGTGTATGTAGCATGTGTGCATGGGTGCTAAGTTGCTCTAGTCATATCCCACTCTTTGTGACCCTGTGGACTGTAGCCCAGCAGGCTCCTCTGTCCATGGGATTCTCCAGGCAATAATAATGGACTGGGTCACCATGCTTTCTTCCAGTGGACCCAGGGATTCAAACTGCATCTCTTATGCCTCCTGCACTGGCAGGCAGGTTCTTTACCACTAATGCCACCTGAGAAGCCCTGTGTATAGCATACACTTCTGCATTGCCCCATAGCTTCTGGAGACAGGGAAAACCAGTAGGAACATGAAGCTCATGTTGTCTTGCATGCTATGACCAAGTCTTCTCTCTCTGACCCACAAGTCTTGTGTTTTCTGCCAGCCTCTGTGAAACTGTGACAGATGAGCTTGTTGGCTTCCAGGAAGGGTAAAATCTCATACCCTTCCCAGTTCTTGGCGCTTTCTGTTCACATAGGTCCCACTGAAATAACACTCATAACCAGCCTTGCCTGATGAAGAAGCTTCTGAATTTGAACATATAATCCAGTTCAAAATTGGTTCTCATTATCCCCTAGGATATTCTGAACCAAGCTGGCAGCTGAGGAAGGACCCATGCCTTTGACAGTCAGATTCACTTCAGGCATGCCAGCAGCTCACTGATGTGCCATGGATGTTTCCAAATGAAACAATTTGGAGCAAAGCTGGCAGACAGAACAGCCCTCTCGAAAGCCGTGAAGGGCATTTGGCCCTTTAGGCTACTTCCTGGAAGCAATGAGAATTTGGGTTTTAACTAGATTGCCTGGTGTTTCTTCTCTGTGTGAGCTCCCTTTATAAAATCACTGCACAGTGTGCGTTTGAGAATTAGGAGAAACGCAGATACTCTAGGGTCTGTTACAAGTATCAAGATGGGAGTAGAAAGTACAATAGTCACGAAAGCTAGGAAAAGTTGCAGTGACTGCCTATACAGAACACATACTATATCAATATTTACTATATTCAATTTTAAAGCATTGAATTCAATGTTGTATATTAATACCTATAACTATAGCTCTGCACAAAAGCTGCTATTGCTTATGAGAATTTTTGAGACAATAGTACTTTTCATATACTTTCATATATGAAATTAGACAAAATGTCATATGCCATATATATAATATCTCACTTAATCTTCACAATAACCTTGTAAAAACTGCTTTTATTTAGAGTTTTTTTTTATTAGTGAACTAGTTGAAACTACAGAGTTTATACTTACTCCATGAAAAACAGTTGATAGTTTGCCAAAATGAAATTCCCTAGTACCTAAAATAAGAATTTTCTTTTTTTTTTTTTTGAAGTATAGTTGATTTACAACATTGTGTTACTTTTAGGTGTACAGCAAAGAGATTCAATTATATGTGTGTTCTTTTCCATTATAGGTTGTTTCCTGTGCTATACAGTAATTCCTTGTTGTTTATCTATTTTATATACAATAATGTGTGCCTGTTTATCCCAAACCCTTAATTCACCCCCTCCACCCCTCTTTCCCTTTGGAAAAGAGAAGCTTGTTTTCTATGTCTATAAATCTGTTTTTTTTTAATAAGTTCATTTGCAGTATTTTTTAGGTTCCACATATAAGTAATATAATATGTCTTTCTCTGTCTGACTTACTTCACTTGGTATGATAATCTCTAGGTCCACCCCTGTTGCTGAAAATGGCATTATTTTGTCCTTTTGGGACTGAATGGCAACCCACTCCAGTGTTCTTGCCTGGAGAATCCCAGGGACAGGGGAGCCTGGTGGGCTGCCGTCTATGGGGTTGCACCGAGTCGGACACGACTGAAGCGACTTAGCAGCAGCAGCAGCAGCAGCATTCCATTGTATATGTGTACCACATCTTCTTTATCCATTCATCTGCTGATGGACACTTCGGTTGCTTTCATGTCTTGGCTATTATAAATAGTGATGTTATGGACACTATCCGAGTCGGACACGACTGAAGCGACTTAGCAGCAGCAGCAGCAGCAGCATTCCATTGTATATGTGTACCACATCTTCTTTATCCATTCATCTGCTGATGGACACTTCGGTTGCTTTCATGTCTTGGCTATTATAAATAGTGATGTTATGGACACTAGGCGGCAGGTATCATTTTGAATTAGTTTTCATCTTTTCCAGATATACACCCAGGAGTGGAATTGCTGCATCTTATGATAACTCTATTTTTAGTTTTTTGAGGGACATCCGTACTGTTTCCATAGTGGCTGCACCAATTTTTTTACAGTCTAACTAATTGTGTAGGAGGATTTCCTTTCCCCAAACCCTCTCCAACATTTATTATTTATAGACTTTTGATGATGGCCATTCTGACCCATCGAGGAGGGCATGGCAACCCACTCCAGTACTCTTGCCTAGGGAATTTCATGGACAGAGGACCCTGGTGGGCTACAGTCCGTAGGGTCACAAATAGTTGGACGTGACTGAAATGACTTAGCACACAAGCACATTCTGACTCGCATGAGGTGATTCTTCATTGTAGTTTTGATTGCATTTCTCTAATAATTAGCAATGCTGAGCATCTTTTCATGTGCCTGTTAGTCATCTGGATGTCTTCTTTGGAAAAGTATCTATGTAGGTCTTCTGCCCATTTTATGATTGACATTTTGCTTATGAGAATTTTAGATTAAGTATATGATTGTCATCCTTTTCAGTCTGTATGAAGTGAAGTCACTGATTTGTGTCTGACTCTCTGCAACCCCATGGACTGTAGCATACTATGTTCCTCTGTCCATGGGATTTTCCAGGCAAGAGTACTGGAGTGGGTTGCCATTTCCTTCTCCAGAGGATCTTCCGGACCCAGGGATCGAACTCAGGTCTCCCGCACTGTAGGCAGACGCTTTACCGTCTGAGCCACCAGGGACATATAGCAAATAAAATTTATATTCATATAAACATAAATATTGGAATAAGTATATAATATTGAATATTTACACAAAGGTATAAACAAGTTGATATATCAATATGAAATAATACTAACAGTTAATATAAAATATCAATTAATACATAAATATAATAGTAATTCACTGCAGTTGATATAATTAATATTTTTGGATCATTTATCATATGCTTGGTGTCTTGCTAAATTTATTACCTACATCCTCTACTTAACTGTCAGCACAACCAGTGAGAAAGCTACTAATATTTCAAAGTTTCCAAATAAAGAAGTTGCATTTGAGACAGGTAAATTATATAAGCTATGGTCGCATATCTATAGTAAGTGGCATACTTGGCATTCAAATTTGGTCCTCTTCAATTCCAGAATATAAGATTTTAAGCACTTCTTCACAGGATTTGGTACAAGAGCACAAGCTTAGCAGTAGCTAATATAATCAGTGATATAAATATTAATAGCACAGGCATAGAAACATATATGAAACTTGTGTAGACTACTTCTCTCTTGACTTCAGTTGCCTCATCTGAAGAGATAGGAATGGATTTTTTTCTTCTTTTATTATTTCTTTTAACCAGAGATGTATTTGATAATCTATAAAGGTCATTCCTGGCTTTAATCTTCTGAGATTCTGTGCCATTTGTTTCTCCTCTGTGTTGGTCTGAGCTTGTCGGTCCCCACTTCATCAGAGCCTCAGTGCTTATTCACTGCCTCCCTCCAATGGTCTTCATCACATTCAGCCAAATCCCCTTCCCTCATTGGCAGTCCTCTGCTTCCATGCCCTTCATCTGCTCAAGCCCCACATGATGAAAATAAAGTGCTCTTTTAAAATTTTTTTCCAAAGGAGCTTTCTTTTTCCCTTATGCTTTGAAAGGAGAACTTTTGGGAGCTGCTTTGGTGGATGGTGTGGAATATTTCTGAACAGATGCTCATTGTCTTCAAGGAGAGGATTGGCTTTGTTTATTTGGAGACCACTGTGACCCTGATCACAAGGGGTTCCTGCTAAGTATACCATGGATGTTATTTCTACCCAGGGAGAGTCGGCATGTGACCCAGAAACATGAGGGAACCCCAGGGAGGGGCTGTGAACAACCTTCTCTTTTGTGATTTTCATTTTTCATTATGTCTGACATTTTTGAAGCTGAGCTTTTTAAGAAATACCAGTTTTAGAACAGACTGCAGATATATTTCAAGGCAATGTAGAACAGTCACAAGACAAAACAAGCACAGTAGAAAACGTGCCCATTTGAGATGAGAAATGGTATATGTGCACGGCCCTTTGTCTTCTGTTAGCCAAATGAAATGTCCATGCATTTTTCTCAGAACTTTGAAAAATAAACAAATCATCAAATCGTATCTGCCTTTTGTTTGTGTTCAAATGTCTGTGATGTTAGCTGTCAGCCTGGTGTTTGATGTTTCCAACTGTAGAATACATCTGTACACAGTTGAGAGATTTCAAAGTACCTCTCACTTTCACTATTAAGATGGATTCTATGCTCTCTATATTAGTAGAGCTAAAAAATATTGGTCTGGCAATTTAGTTGTGGTAATGTTTCCCTGGGTCATACGGCAAATTCCCACTGGCTATCTATTTTACATGAACTTCCCAGGTAGCACAGTTGGTAAAGAATCTACCTACAATGCAGGAGACACAAGAGACACAGGTTTGATCCCTAGGTTAGGAAGATTCCCCCGGAGAAGGGCATGGCAAGCAACTCCAGTATTCTTGCCTGGACTGTTCCATGGACAGAGGAGCCTGGAAGGCTACAGTCCATGGGGTCACAGAGTTAGACATGACTGAGTACACACACACACACAGCTTCCATTCTTCCCTGGATATGGACATTCTAAAACTTAACAAACAGGAAGATGGTTATTTATTTTAAAAATTAATTTCAATTTTAACCACTTCCTTTTATTGGGAGACTTTTTTAAATAACGAAAGGTTAAAACTACCATAGCATGTAAAACCTATCAATGACTATATCTACTCTTTTATAAATTTATTTACGTCCAATTATTGAGCACTAAGTTCCACCACATTCCTGGCAGTGTAGTAGAATAGGAGCTGGAGAAAAGAATCAGATAGAGAAACCATATCTCTACACTTACGGCAGAATTTCCCAGCTAATGTGCAGCCAATTCATTATGTGCATATCATGAGCTGTTGATCAGCCATCTCAGCCTTCACAGATACAGGAACGGCCAGAAGTTGCTAAGCTTTCTCGTGGGTCACCTTTCTCAGTAAGCAAATTTTCTAGGGACCTTGGGAGGCCAGCCTTAGTTCAGGGATATCTGACTGTTCTCTTCCTCCAGTTCCTTAGGTTGGAAGATCCAGTGTGTATCATCTGGCACTGTCCATGGAGGGCTGAATATGACCAAGGAGTTCCTCTGCCACCTGGGTAACCATGTCAACAAGAACATGTGTGTTATTGGGCATCTGGAAACTGTATGTGAAGAACTACTGAATGAGATATGGCCCAAGGTATCCAATGAGTGTGGCTTCCCCTGGAGGTTCAGCAGCAAGGAATCCATCTGGCAATGCAGGAGACATGCAGCGTTCAATCACTGAGTCAGGAAGATCTCCTAGGTGGCAACCCACTCCAGTATTCTTGCCTTAGAAATCCCATGGACAGAGGAGCCTGGCAGCTACAGTCCATGGGGTCACAAAGAGTCAGACACAACTTAGTGACTAAGCAACAACATATTCCAGGAATTACAGACTTGTCATTGTTTTTAAGTATCCAACATGGAAGAGTTTGATTAAATTCTAAACCCATTCTTATTATCATCACTTGTTTCAGCATTACATTTTGCTATGAAAGATAAGGAAAAGCAGTTCAATTCCTTAAATATAATGTCAATGACTGTAAGTCTTTGAATGATTGCAAAAAAATATTAATGTGTTATCACTTATGGGAATAAAGTTTCTCTCATAATGACAGTTGCCAAGAGTTTGAAGAGGTCAAGTGGCCATTTGAAGAACAAATGTGATGGGAGAAAACAGAGTTAGGACTTTCACTTTTGAAAAGACGGGGTAGAGGTTTTTTTTTTCCTCCTCCTTCCCTGACACCCACACTAATTATAACTAAATTCCCGGGACAATGTATATGACACAAATCCAAAAGACTCTGAAAGGTGGTGAGAAGTCAGACTGACTAGGGACATCAGGCTTAAAGAACAACACAGTAGTGAGTTCACTGGGGGGATATTTTAGTTCACATATTCCAGGTTTGTATCTGAAAAATATCAGCAAACCAGAGGTGGCAATAGGTATAGATGTGAAAAATCTCTACAAAATCCCACGTTCTCCAGCCAAAGAAGTGAGAAAGGGGTAGTGCAGCAAGCCAGAAACTTTTAGACAATAATCACTCCACTCCAACCAAACACTTGTCAAAACAAAAACTGCTTGTGACAGAGTTAAACAGTTTTTCAAGACTACTGCAGTAGGAGAGAGAGATTAAACTGAACTCCACTTAAACAAAAAGCAGGAGGTTTTTAAGCATTGGGAATGAGCTAGTGGAGAAGAACTGGAGGATGAAATTGATGAATGGGATGTGTTCAGCACACTGTTATTGCTAACTCTGCAAATGTTCTTATCTGTAATTAGGTCATCTGGGTTTGGTAATTGGCAACTGACCACTAAAGTTAGGCTCCTACTCTGTCAACAGAGATTCAAAGATAGAGATACTATCTCCTTCCATATTTACATTTCAAAAAGATGGTTCCAAGGTCCTTGAGAAAAATATTAGTAGATTGTTTAAGTGGCTAGAAGCTTTTAAAAAGACTTGTATCTCAGAGGCAGAGAAAGGAATTACAAGTTTTCTAAAGTAATTGCTATATGAAAAATAGTCAAGGCTATGGTTTTTCCAGTGGTCATGTATGGATGTGAGAGTTGGACTATAAAGAAAGCTGAGTGCTGAAGAACTAATGATTTTGAAATGTGCTGGAGAAGACTCTTGAGAATTCCTTGGACTGCAAGGAGATCCAACCAACCCATTCTGAAGGAGATCAGCCCTGGGTGTTCTTTGGAGGGAATGATGCTAATGCTGAAACTGCAATACTTTGGCCATCTGATGCAAAGAGTTGACTCATTGGAAAAGACTCTGATACTGGGAGGGATTGGGGGCAGGAGGGGAAGGGGATGACAGAGGATGAGATGGCTGGACGGCATTATGGACTCGATGGATGTGAGTTGGAGTGAACTCTGGGAGTTGGTGATGGACAGGGAGGCCTGGCGTGCTGCGATTCATGGGGTCGCAAAGAGTCGGACATTAATGAGCGACTGAACTGAACTGACAAGGGAGGAAACTGTAATTTCTACTCCACAGTGCTCTCTCCTATCAATTCAGTTCAATTCAGTGACTGAACTGAACTGAACTGAACTCTGTCGTCCCCTTCTCCTCTCACCTTCAATATTCTCCAGCATCAGGGTCTTTTAAAATGAGTCAGTTCTTTTTCTATTTTCTCATTATTAGTGTATAGGAATGCAAGGGATTTCTGTGTATTGATTTTATATCCTGCAACTTTACTATATTCATTGATTAGCTCTAGTAATTTTCTGGTGGAGTCTTTCGGGTTTTCTATGTAGAGGATCATGTCATCTGCGAACACTGAGAGATTTACTTCTTCTTTTCCAATCTGGATTCCTTTTATTTCTTTTTCTGCTCTGATTGCTGTGGCCAAAACTTCCAGAACTATGTTGAATAGTAGCAGTGAAAGTGGGCAACCTTGTCTTGTTCCTGACTTTATGGGAAATGCTTTCAATTTTTCACCATTGAGGAGAATGTTTGCTGTGGGTTTGTCATATATAGCTTTTATTATGTTGAGGTATGTTCCTTCTATCCAGCGATCCCACTGCTGGGCATACACACCGAAGAAACCAGAATTGAAAGAGACACGTGTACCCCATCAAACAGTGAGAGATTTACTTCTTCTTTTCCAATCTGGATTCCTTTTATTTCTTTTTCTGCTCTGATTGCTGTGGCCAAAACTTCCGAACTATGTTGAATAGTAGCAGTGAAAGTGGGCAACCTTGTCTTGTTCCTGACTTTAGGGGAAATGCTTTCAGTTTTTCACCATTGAGGAGAATGTTTGCTGTGGGTTTGTCATATATAGCTTTTATTATGTTGAGGTGTGTTCCTTCTATTCCTGCTTTCTGGAGAGTTTTTATCATAAATGGGTGTTGAATTTTGTCGAAAGCCTTCTCTGCATTTGTTGAGATAATCATATGGTTTTTATTTTTCAATTTGTTAATGTGGTGTATTACATTGATTGATTTGTGGATATTGAAGAATCCTTGCATCCCTGGGATAAAGCCCACTTGGTCATGGTGTGGGTTCTTGTATTTAAAAAGTATAAATGAACCACAGGCCAGAGAAGTAAGGGAGGCAAAAGTAAAGAAATTTTCTTATTCATTGTGACACACAGAATACCTACTAGGATAAGTTAACCATTCTGAAATAAATTAACTATGTTAACATAGTCTTGTCTTGTTGAGAACCTTTGCAGTGTGGCTACTAAATGGTAGCTTGTTTGCTGCCAAATTTTTCACCCAGAGAGCGGTTTTTTCAGTTTGTACATTGGCTTCATTAATCAAGATTTCTTTGGAGAAGTCTATTCAAAATCCTTGTCTTAAAGACTCTGATGAATAGGAATGATTCTTCTTTGACAATTATTTGAGTTCAAAATGAATTGGATGTTCCTTGATTTAAGAGCTAATATGATCTGATGGTTTTTTTCCAGTGTTGTATTTAACCCAATAATGCTTCCAAATAAAAGTGAAGAGTCACAAGTTATCTGTTGTTATCCATTTAATGATTAGTTAATATTTGTATTTTCTTTGTGTCCTGATACCAGCAAGACTCAGGTAATACAATATTTAGATTTCAGAAACATGTTGGGATTTTGACACAATGTATCATAAACACAATTTAGGATATCCTTCTTCTCACACTGTTTCACTTAGATAAAATTATTCTACATAAACATTAGCACAGGTTCTCAACTACTAATATTTTAGATGTTCATCTAGCAATTAAAGATAGAAAATACCAACAATAGACTCATCCATTTATTCAACAGGAGAAGAATATAGGTACCTACTATGCACTAAGCCATGAAGTAAAGCATAGAAATGTCACATTAACTAAAACATATCCTCTACCTTTAAGGAATTCACAGTCTATATGAAGAGATAGATGCATTCCCAATAGTAACAATACAATATAAAAGTAGTGATAGGCACAAGTAAAATATACTGTATTTAGGGAGCACCAAGAATAGAGGAAGAAGATGAGGACCTCATAGAGAAGGGTTTTTTTGAACTGAATCTTAAAAGGAAGAATAGCTTTTGTAAGGCAGATAAGCTGTGTTGTAACAGAAATAAAACTCTTTTATCATAAATGTTTTCTCAAGTATTGTGCTACATGTATCTCATTTCTTCGCAATATAGTCATAATCCTGTGAGTTGGCACCATTATTATCTCCATATTAAAGACAGAAAAATCACCAGGCTTAGAAAGTTTAATAATTTGTCACGGTCCTTATCCAAGGTATCAGGGCAGGTGTAGGGGATGGCAGCTGACTTAATAACTATCTCTTACCTACTAAAATGAAACTATTTCTTAGTGTGGTGGTGAAGTACTGAACAGACACAATATAGACACACTTCTTTTTGTGTATGTGAAAACATTTTTGAAGCAGAAAATCATTTGCAAATGCAAAATTATACTTTAAAATATTTGGGATAAAGATGTTCTCTGAAATAAGTACCCTGCTCTGCCATTGATTCATGAGTATAGAGTCTGAACTTTACTAAGGAAACTTTGAGAAATCATAAATGATGTATTAATCAGTGATGTGCTTGCAAGATTCTGACAAAGTCAGTTAGTATCAGAAGAACAGACATAAATAAATTAGTTCCTTGCTGAATAAAACACATAAATAAATCAAAAGCATGAATCTGAAAGGATCTAGATCCTGCTTTAATTAAACAGGTGGTAGACTATACCTGCCATAAAACTCTGGCTTCTCTGAATGCTCTATAATTTCAGATACAATATCTTGCCTTTTGTTAAGCCATTGTGTGTCAATTTCTGTAGACTCACTAGATAAAGTTAATATTTAATCACAAGTGCAACTGAGAAAAGGAGACATGCTTCCAATCACGGGCAGTTTGTTTGTAACTTATATCTTTCTAGAAATAATATTATATGGAAAACATTGTGGCTGCAACTGCAGTTAAATCTGTTCTATTTATTTTTTTATTTCTTTTTTATTTTACTTTACAATACTGTATTGGTTTAGCCGTACACTAACATGTATCTGCACGGGTGTACATGAGTTCCCAATCCTGAACCCCCCTCCCACCTCCACCTCCATATCGTCTCTCTGGGTCATCCCATTGCACCAGCTCCAAGCATCTTGTATCCTGTTCTCTTATTTCTTGAGTGAAATGATTTGAAGCTACCTACCCATGGTTTGCCTGATTTTTTCATCTTTGAAGAGCTAAGTTATATTATGTTTTAGAAATGATTTTGTGACTTCTTTTTTCTCTAATTCCCTTGATTGCTCTAGAGAATGGTTATTTTTAAAAGCTTTAGACTTTTCTTTGCACTCATTTCTCATTTAGAGTTTGAAATGATATGATCAGATACATCTGCTTTAAGAAAGTGCATTCAAATCACAATCTGGGTGGATGGGTTTGAAGTATTTTTTTAAGTAGAAAACACTTTATTAACCAAAGTTCCTGTTCATGGTAATATTTTAAATGTGTCTGAGACTAAAGAGACTATGTTATCTTTGTAGCAGCTGGTATGACAAAGTCTATGTAGGGAGAGACCAGCCTTGTTGAAAGAATGAAAGAAGCTTTGGTAACGACACCAGGGGGTATGAATAAGAGTTTGGAATCTGAGGTAAAACTTGTGTCCAGGTTTCATGCAAAGAAGAGAGCATCTCTGAAAAATAAAGAATGAATGAAATAAGTGGTAAAACAGTCAGTCTGTGGGACATCCTGGTGCAGTAGTTTTCAAACTATAGGTCATCCTCATTAGTGGGTCATAGCTCAATTAATAGATGAAAATGAGTCATAATTACAAAATAAAAAAATAGAAAATATCATAGCATGACATGTAATAAAGATGAAGAATTGTTTTTAGGAAATATTAACATATCATATATCATAAAGATTAAGTATTATTTTGTAAAGTGTTCAATCTTATGTATATCCATAGTGGGTAAATATATTTTTTATAAAATATTGGTTAAAATAAATTACTAATAATGATCTAAAGGGAAAAGGAATTTGTATTAATGGCAAAATAGGGGTTTATTTTGGAGAAGAATAGGGCTTCCCTTGGCCAGGAAGATCTGCTGGAGAAGGGATAGGCTATCCACGCTAGTATTCTTGGTCTACCCTTGTGTGGCTCAGCTGGTAAAGAATTCGCCTGCAATGTGGGAGATCTAGGTTTGATCACTGGGTTGGGAAGATCCCCTAGAGAAGGGAAAGGCTATCCACTCCACTATTCTGACCTGGAGGATTCCACGGACTGTATAGTCCATGGGGTCGCAAAGAGTCGGACAAGACTGAGCAACTTTCACTTCACTTGGGTGCCAGGGCCCAGCCCCAGTGGATCCAGGGATTTGAAGGGGAGACGGCATTGGTGTCTTAGAAAGAATTATTTATTTAGATATATAAGATTAGGAAATAATAGTATAGTAGGAAAATTTAGATGGAGAAAAGGAGGCTGAATAACTTGGTTTACGTGGAAAGCGAATAAAGTTCCAGACAAGGAGCTGGCACCATCTACATTAGGCCACTGGCATCCATTTGAATATCGGAGAGTGCCCCGCCCTGGGCTCTCTCTCTTACGGATCTTAGCAGCCGGGACAAGTCAGTAGACATGGCGAGCCTCCACACCCCAGATGGGAATTCAGCCTGAAATTAAAGAAAATAGGAGACACGGGGGAAGCCAGTCCTTCTAATGACTGGCCCCACCTCTGCTGTTCAGAAGGCCTTTTATACCCTTTTGATTGTACACAGAGATCAATGGGTAATACCAAATTATGCAGCGTTAGCAGCCCCAAACCAGGCTTTATTTTTGCATACCCTCCCGTATACAAAAGGTCTCAGGTGGTTTACATTATCTTCTGGCCAAGAGGCCTAACATTTTTATGGCTCTCTTTCTGGGTAATTGTCTATCAACCAGAAAACTCCTTTTCCCTAGAAGTGTTTTTTCCTTACTCTGCATTACCCTCAAAATACTAAATAAAGTTACATTCCTGTAGAAAAAAGGTGCAGTGGGTTATAACAAAGAAAGTACTTAACTCAAAGATCTAATATTGCTAGTACCAGGTCTACTACCTGTTTTTCTATATACCAGCTATATAAGATATGAAAATTTGGCAGCAAGTATTGGCTCAAAAAATGAAACTTTTAATCAGTCTGATTCTAATGATTATGACTCCTCGGAAGCCCCTACATTCCTAGGATGTTTTAAGCTTCCTGTGCCTCCCGTGGTCGGGAGGCCTCAAACAATCACATGCGCAGCTGTACGAGTCCTGCAGGCAGGATAGAAAGCCATCAGAGAGGTTTTTGGATTGAAACACCTTTCAAATGCAGAAGACTAAAACCCTGAGTTAACTTTTTCCAGAGAATGTCAGAAGAGTAGAAGAGCAGGCAGATTCTTATTTTTGGGGGGGCGGGGTACATGCTCAGGAAATGCCAGGGGGAAAACCTGAGATCTGACTTGTCCTTGCCCATCAAATCTCTGCCACATGACCTTGTCACAGGTGGGATTCCTCACACTGGCTTCCGGCACTTGGGGAAGAATAAAACCAAATCCAGCTCATCACACTTGCTTAAACTTGAGGAAATTCTACTTTGTTTACAAATAATTTCATGCAAATGACATTTGTCATTTGGTAATATATATATATTAAATTTATATATTTTGAATATTTTTCATATATCCATATAAGAGGCATACCTTGTTCAAATTTTTTCATACATTGAAGTATATTATCTTGAAATCAGAAACTAATAAAATTCAAATAGTTATATTAGTAATGAAAAGGAACTAAGACATTCATAGTTACATCATTAAATGTCAATTTGGTATTGAATTTTCTCACTTGAAATGAAATGTATAATTAATTGAATGTGTAATATCAGATCTGATGCTGTAAGTCATTTTATTTTTAATAAAATTTTCAACATGTGCTGAATTTTATGTGCTCTCAGAGAGATTGTCACAATTCATGCTTTCTTATAGTTGACAATATTGTATGTTGAAAATTGTTAAAAGTGTAGAGTTTTTAATGTTCTTTTAATTGAAATATAATTGGCTTATATTGGTTTCAGGTGTATGACATAAGAATTTTATATTTTTCTACCTTACAAATTAATCACCATAAGCCCAGTTTACATATGTCACAAAGTTATGAACAGTATAATTAACCATTCTCCTAGTGTTGAACATCACACCACTGTGACTCATCAGTTTCATACCTGCTTAAGTTTGTACCGCTTAAGTTCTCTCACTTATTTCATGCAAGTCTTTAACCCAGTTTGTGTTTATTTTTGTATATTATGTGATAAAGTAATCCAATTTGATTCTTTTACATATAGCTGCCCAGTTTTTCCAGGATTATTTATTGAAAAATTGTCTTTTCCTCATTGTATAGTCTTACCTCCTTTGTTGTAGGCATATAAATGGGAGTTAATTTCTGAATTTTATTTTCTGTTTCTTTGATCTGTGTGTCTGTTTTATGCCAGCATCATACTGTTTTGATTACTGTAGTTTTGTAGTACAGTTTGAAGTTGCTGCTACTGCTGCTAAGTCGCTTCAGTCGTGTCCAACTCTGTGCAACCCCAGAGACGGCAGCCCACCAGGCTCTGCCGTCCCTGGGATTCTCCAGGCCAGAACAGTGGAGTGGGTTGCCATTGCCTTCTCCAATGCATGAAAGTGAAAAATGAAAGTGAAGTCACTCAGTCGTGTCCAACTCTCAGCTAGGGAGCATGATACCTCTAGCTCTGTTCTTGTTTCTCAAGATAATTTTAGCTATTTGGAGTCTTTTGTGTTTCCATAAAATTTTAGAATTATTTTTATAGTGTTGTGGAAAATGGTATAAAATAGGGGTTGCACTGAACCTGTGATTACCTTATGTATGAATATGTCCTTTTAACAATATTAATTCCTCCAGTCCATGGGTATGACATATCCGTCCATTTGTTTGTGTTATCTTCAATTGCTTTCACCAGTGTTTTATAGTAGTATTTCAGATGGATTGAGTTGCTTGAAGATACTGAACCATCCTTGAATCCCTGGGATAAATCCTACTTGATCATGGTGTTTAATTCTTTCAATCTATTGTTGAATTTGTTTTGCTAATATTTTTCTAAAGGTTTTTACTTTTATATTCATCAGTGATATTGCCTTGTAATTTACTTTTTTTATGTGATATCTTTGTTTGGTTTTGGTATCAGAGTGGTGCTGGCCTCCTGGAGTCAGTTTGGAAGCATTCTTTCCTCTTCAATTTTTGGAGTAGTTTCAGAATGATAGGACTTAATTCTTCCTTAAATGCATGGTACAATTCACTTGTGAAACTACTTTTCTTGAAGTTTTGTTTATTGGAAGTTTCTAAAATAATAATTCATTTCATTACTGGGTAATTTATTTGTTCATATTTTCAATTTTTGTTGATTCAGTATATATTTCTAAAAATTTATCCATTTATTATAGGTTATCTATTTTATTGGAATATAACTGTAATAATCTCTCATGATCCTTGGTGTTTCTGTGATGTCAGTGGTAACTTCTCCTTTTTCATTTCCATTTTTTTTTTTTTGGCCCTTTCTCTTTTTTTCTTGATGAAAGTTTATAAATTTTGTTTATCTATTCAAAGAAACTGCTCTTAATTTGATCGATCTTTTATATTTTTTCTAGTTTCTGTTTCATTTATTTCCACTCTGATATTTAGTATTTTCTTCTACTTATTCTGGGTTTGACTGTTCTTTTTCTAGTTCCTTAGGTGTAAGTTTAACTTGTTTATTTGAAATTTTTCTTATTTCCTAAGTGAAGAGGAGCTAAAAAGCCTCTTGATGAAAGTGAAAGAGGAGAGTGAAAAAGTTGGCTTAAAGCTCAACATTCTCAAGGCTGTATATTGTCATCCTGCTTATTTAACTTCTATGCAGAGTACATCATGAGAAACACTGGACTGGAAGAAACACAAGCTGGAATCAAGATTGCCGGGAGAAATATCAATAACCTCAGATATGCAAGATGACACTACCCTTATGGCAGAAAGTGAAGAGGAGCTAAAAAGCCTCTTGTTGAAAGTGAAAGAAGAGAGTGAAAAAGTTGGCTTAAAGCTCAACATTCAGAAAACGAAGATCATGGCATCTGGCCCCATCACTTCATGGGAAATAGATGGGGAAACAGTGGAAACAGTGTCAGACTTTTTTTTTTCTGGGCTCCAAAATCACTGCAGATGGTGACTGCAGCCATGAAATTAAAAGATGCTTACTCCTTGGAAGAAAAGTTATGACCAACCTAGATAGTATATTCAAAAGCAGAGACATTACTTTGCCAACTAAGGTCCATCTAGTCAAGGCTATGGTTTTTCCAGTAGTCATGTATGGATGTGAGAGTTGGACTGAGAAGAAGGCTGAGCGCAGAAGAATTGATGCTTTTGAACTGTGGTGTTGGAGAAGACTCTTGAGAGTCCTTTGGACTGCAAGGAGATCCAACCAGTCCATTCTGAAGGAGATCAGCCCTGGGATTTCTTTGGAAGGAATAATGCTAAAGCTGAAACTCCAATACTTTGGCCACCTCATGCAAAGAGTTGACTCATTGGAAAAGACTCTGATGCTGGGAGGGATTGGGGGCCAGAGGAGAAGGGGACGACCGAGGATGAGATGGCTGGATGGCATCACTGACTCGATGGAGGTGAGTCTGAGTGAACTCTGGGAGTTGGTGATGGACAGAGAGGCCTGGCATGCGGCGATTCACGGGGTTGCAAAGAGTTGGACACGACTGAGTGACTGAACTGAACTGACATAGATTAGAGGAACAATATCAGAGTATAACATACTGGTTTATCAAGTAGGTTCTGAGCCCAAAAGGTGGAACCGACTTCAAGATAGAGTTTGGGGTAAATGCATAGTACATTAGATAGCTTAAGATAAACATTTCTATAAGAAAAAGGCATTGATTAACTTCAGGTGAAACCAGGTGTCATGGCAACACAGAATTTTAAGATAAACCTCCTTTTAAATTTGTATAGAGAAGGAAAAAAATATCGCTAGTTTGTTTCCTCCTGCTGCTTAAGGAAGATAAAAATGTCTGACACTTGCAGGCTATTTCCTCCATTTGGAGACCCCTGGCCTTTTTGCCTGTTACCCTCTCATTGGGCCTAGTTGGTTCTGATCAGTTCCTGTGTATATTCAAGGGAAGGGCAGGTGCTTATGGGGATAGGATGTGGCAGGTTCCAGGCTGAATTTGATCTGAAAAAGATCCGACCTGGACAGGTGATCCAACTTCCATGGCATTTTCATAGACTGTAATCTGAACACTTCCTTCTCCATTTTACTTTATAGTCATGTCCTGCTCACCAAACAACTTTAGACACATCAAACTAAGAGGCGATAAGATTCTGGAGGAGAAAACACAGCAGAAAGAAAGGTGTGGAGGCAGGAAGTTTCAAGCAGAATTGGCTGGTTATGAGAGTCCATACAAAGTTGATGCTTGAGATGCTTTGGGGACATAGCAAGTGCTTTTTTTTGAGTGTCTGTTGCCAACGGGTGAGCCATCTTCACCTCCCTACTGGGAGAGTTTCAGGGAAGAAGCCTCTTAGAATTATAAACGATCCTAGTGAACATAATTTCTGCAATTACCGATGTTCAGTAATTATGCTAATGCTGATTCACAAAGAGCTGTTATTTGCTCAGCGTGTTCTGTGCACATTATCTCCTTACCTGACGAACTGTGTTTTCGCACAGCAGTTATGGTTTGCTTGTCACGTTAAGTGATGTTTGCATCTTGGAGCTTGTCATGGCACTAGGAGGAGTGCTGAAGTTCTGGTCCACCCCCATCAGAAGATTTTCGGGTGGGCTTCATGATGATAAGAAAGGGGAACATGTGAAAAGAAAGCAGGAAAGAGAACCTGCATTTGACTGAAGGGGAAATTATAGTTCGGGGTGAAGTGAGGGGCACAGGGACAGTCATGAGTGAGATTTGTTGCCTTACCTTTCTGATTCCACATATGGCCTCTGGTACTTAGGAAAGTCAAGAGCTTGCCTGGTCTCCTGTTTTAGGGCTTTGGTTGGCTTGAACTGGTCGAGTCCCATTTTCAGTTTGTTTCAACTCGAGAGAGCACTTAGAAATCATCTAAGACATTAATTCTCAAAGTGTGGTCTCAGGTTCAATAGTATTAGCATCATCTGAGTATTTTTTGGAAAATGCAAATTCTGATGAAAAAGAAAGTATATGTGTGTGCATATATATATATATGCATTATATATTTTATTGTATTATATACATGTGTATATAACTGAATCACTTTGCTGTACAACAGAAATTAACACATTGTAAATCAACTGTACTTCAATAAAATAAATTTTTAAAAGTGCAAATTTTAACACTCCAACCCAGCCGTCTTGCATCAGAAATCCTCGGGGTGGATTCTTTACTATTCCACTACCTGGGAAACCCATTATTCTTACTGATCTTGGGTTGTCTTTTTGTTGTTGAATTGCTTGAGCTGTTTGCACGTTTTGGAATCTAAGCCCTTGTTGGTTGCATCATTTGCAAATATTTTCTCCCATTTGTAAGGTTATCTTTTTGTTTTGTTTATGGTTTCCTTTGCTGTGCAACAGCTTCTAAGTATTTTTTAGGTCCCATTTGTTTATTTTTTGCTTTTATTTCTATTGCTATGGGAGACTGACCTAAGAAAACATTGACACAATTGGTCAAAGAATGTTTTGCCTATGTTTTATTCTAGAACTTTTATGGTGTCATGTCTTATATTTAAGTCTTTAAATCATTTTGAGTTTAGTTTTGTGTGTGGTGTAAGAGTGTTTCCTCATGTTGATGTTTGGCAGAAATCAACACAATATTGTAAAGCAATTATCCTCCAATTAAAAATAAATAAATTAGAAAAAATTATGTATTTGTTTGGCTGTGCGGGGTCTTAGTTGCAGCTTGTGGGATCTAGTTCCTGACCAGGATCAAACCTGGTCCCCTGCACTGGGAGCTTGAAGTCTTAGCCACTGGGCCACCAGGGAAGTCCTTGGGTGTATTCTAAGTTCACTGATTGACATTCATATTCCTACTCATCTTAATAACCAACATTTATTGTGTGCTTGCTGTGGTCATTCCTTTGGAGCTGCTATCACTCGCCTCACTCTTGTGCAGTCACCCAGTCGTGTCTGACTCTTTGCGACCCCAGGTACCGCAGCACAGCAGGCCTCCCTGTCCCTCACCATCTCCCGGAGTTTGTCCAAGTTCCTGTTCATTGCACTGGTGATGCTGTCCAGCCACCTCATCCACTGACGCCCTCTTCTCCTTCTGCCCTTGATCTTTCCCAGCATTAGGGGCTTTTCCAATGAGTTGTCTGTTCGCATCAGATGACAAAAATACTGGAGCTTCAGCTTCAGCATCAGTCCTTCCAGTGAATATTCAGGGTTGATCTCCCTTAAGATTGCCTGGTTTGATCTCCTTGCTGTTCAAGGGACTTTCAGGAGTCTTCTCCAGCACCACAGTTCAAAAGCATCAATTCTATACCTTTCTGCCTTCTTTATGGTCAAGTTCTCACAATCACATGTGACCACTGGGAAGACCGTAGCCTTGACTTTACAGGTGTTTGTCAGCAGAGTAATGTCTCTGCTTTTCAACACACTGTCTAGGTTTGTCATTGCTTTCCTGCCAAGAAGCAATTGTCTTCTGATCTCATGGCTGCAGTCACTATCCACAGTGATTTTTGGAGCCCAAGAAGAGGAAATCTGTCACTCCTTCCACTTTTCCCCTTTTATTTGCCATGCAATAAAGGGGCCAGATGCCATGATCTTAATTTTTTTTAATACTTAATCTTAAGCCAGCTCTTTCACTTTCCTCCTTCATCCTCATCTGAGGCTCATTAATTCCTCTTTGCTTTCTACCATTAGAGTGGACCAAGATACATCTGCATATCTAAGATTGTTGATGTTTCTCCTGCCTATCTTGACTCCAGCTTGTAACTCACCAGCCCAGAATTTCTTATGATGTGCTCAGTGTATAGGTTAAACAAATAGGGTGACAGCAGATAGCCTTCTCATACTCCTTTCTTGATCTTGAACCAATCACTTGTTCCATCAGTTCAGTTCAGTCGCTCAGTCGTGTCCGACTCTTTGCGACCCCATGAATCGCAGCACACCAGGCCTCCCTGTCCATCACCAACTCCCAGAGTTCACTCAGACTCACGTCCATTGAGTCAGTGATGCCATCCAGCCATCTCATCCTCAGTCGTCCCCTTCTCCTCCTGCCCCCAATCCCTCCCAGCATCAGAGACTTTTCCAAGTTGTTCTATACAGGGTTCTAATTGTTTCTTCTTGACCCACATATAGGTTTCTCTGGAGACAGGTAAGATGGTCTGGTATTCCCTTCTCTCTAAGAGCTTTCCACAGTTTGTCATGATCCACACAGTCAAAGGCTTTTAGCATAGTTGATGAAACAGAGATACATGTTTTTCTGAAATTCCCTTGCTTTTTCTATAATCCAGTGAATGTTGGCAACTTGATCTGTAGTTCCTCTTCCTTTTCTAAATCCAGCTTGGACATCTGGAAGGTCTTGGTTCGAATAATGCTGAAGCCTAGCATACAAGATTTTAGCATGACTTTACTAACGTGGGAGATGAGTGTGATTGTCTGATGGTTAGCACATTCTTTGGTACTACCCTTCTTGAGGATTGGGATGAGGATCAACCTTTTCCAGTCCTGTGGCTGCTGCTGAGTCTTCCAGATTTGCTGCCATAATGAATGCAAAACCTTGATGGCATCATCCTTTAGGGATCTGAATAGTTATGCTGGAATTTCATCCCATCCACTAGCTTTATTAACAGCAGCTCTTCTTAAGGCCCGCTTGACTTTGCACTCCAGAATGCTTGGCTCTGGATGACTGGCCACACCATCACAGTAATCCTGTTCATTAAGTCTTTTTTACAAAGTCCTTCCGTGTGTTCTTCTCTTCTCTTCTTGATCTCTTCAGCATCTATTAGGTCCCTACCATTTAATCTCTTACTGTGTCCGTCTTTGGGCTTCACTGTTAATATGCTCTAAAGAGGGCTTTCTGTGTCCCTGAATTGCCCCTTGGATTTTCTCATTTAATTCTCACCATATCCCTTTGAGGTAAATACACGAGAAATCCCCTTACTTAGAATGATTCCTCTGGAGAAGGGCATGGCAACCCACGCCAATATTTTTGCCTGGAAAATCCCTATGGACAGAGGAACCTGGCAGGCTACAGTCCACAGGGTTGCACAGAGTTGGACATGACTGAATAACTAAGCACGGCACAGAAGGATTCTCTAACCAGATAATTGAAAAAGTCAACTAAGGCAGGAAACCATATGAAATACACATACTCTAAACCTTTAATTTCAACTTAAGCATGTAAATATATGTACATTCATCAGTCTGTTGATGTGGGAGTCATTGTCTTTTCCTTGAGTGCCAGTCTTTCTTCTTTCTGACTATAAGTTTCCATATCTTTTGTGATATCTGACTTGGCTTTCTCTGGAATGGGAAAGCTTAGGGAGTGAAGAAGTCTTAGGGCAGAATCCTTTTAGAATTGTATTTTTCTCAAACTCCTAATTCTATAGAATTTTTTAAAAAGTGATTTTTCTTGTACAAAGTATTCAGCTCAGTTTTCATAGATACATCGATGTGTATAATAAAGTCTGTAATTATAGCCACAAGTACAACTGGTATAAGCTGGCTTAGAACCAATAACTCAACTATTAGGAGTAGAAGTGAATGGGTGTGTTACAGAGCACTGTACACCTCTGGACAGGGACCTATCTCAAGGTTGCATGGCTAGGAGCTACGATGCAAACCCAGGCAGCTGGGATTCAGAGCCCTTGTGGCACTCCCTTGATTGTCTTTTTTTATTTTAGGTTAAAAAAAATAGATAATCAGTCATTTTATCTCGACAAACTATAAATACTTCAAATACGCTCTTCTTCCTGCACCGTCCCTGAATCTGTACTTTGGCAGAACTTGGTGTTCCTGAGAGATCAGGCAATTGAAAAGATACATTAATAGCTTTAAATGTCTAAGCGCTGTCAAGAGGAAGAAATTTTTTTTCTAGCTATCTAGGTTCTTCTGGCTGGTTGAAGAATTAAATTGACATGAGACAGAGTAAGAGGAGAAAATCAAGCAAAGTTTGATAACATGGCAGAGACCCAGAAAGACTGAGTAACTCACCAGAATGGCCAAAACACTTGCCTTAAATACCATCTTCAGCTAAAGACAAAAAGAGGATGCTTGAGGGTAGTGATTTGGGACTTCAAAGGAGGGGAATTCATATGAAGATGGAAAAGCAAATGTTTGGTAAACAAATGTTTGCTGGGTCCTGCAGAGACAGTGGAATGCAGAGAAGAATTTTGACAAACAGACTTGGCCAGATTCTTCCCTGTCTATACACCTGGTTCTTACTACAGTTATCGCTGGTGATGGCTCTGTTCCTGAACAGGTCCTCTAACTACATTCTTTTAGGCAGTTAGGGGGAAGGTAAAATTTCTTCCTGAGTCTTTTGGGTCTTGATTGTTTTCAGATCAAAATAATCCACTCGCCAGGGAGATATTTTAGAGTGGCAAATTTTGCTCCCCTACACCATCAGTATTCTCTGACAAAACACTGTCAGTGCACTGTCTCATGGCAGAGGACCGGAGAAAATAATAGCAGACAGGGGAGTTAATCAGACTGATATTTTAATTGAACTCCTTGAAAAAGTGTCCCTGGATAACATGTATTCTCCTCTCAAGTCATGTCCCCATAAGACCCCATGAAAGTGAAAGTGTGAAAGTGAGAGTCACTCAGTCGTGTCGGACTCTTTGTGACTCCGTGGACTATACAGTCTATGGAATTCTCCAGGTCACAATACCAGAGTGGGTAGCTTTTCCCTTCTCCAGGGGATCTTCCCAACCCAGGGATCGAGCCCAGGTCTCCTGCATTGCAGGAGGATTCTTTACCAGTTGAGCCACCAGGGAAGCCCAAGAATACTGGAGTGGGTAGCCTATCCCTTCTCCAGGGGATCTTCCCGACCCAGGATCAATCTGTGGTGTCCTGCATTGCAGGCGGATTCTTTATCAACTGAGCTATCATATCTCTTATTGCATAGAGTGTTATATATCTGATGACATTCTTTACCCTGTGATCCTGGTCTGGTATTATTTTTCTGCCTCATTTCTTTCTATGTGACTTGTTGCAAATTATAGAATTTGTGTGACTTATCTGTACAGTGGGGATGAGAATGGTACCTGTTACGGCTGCAGATAGACTGCTCAGTCGTGTCCGACTCTTTGCAACTGAACTGAACATCCATCTGCAGATAGGTGTTAACAGAAAATTATTAGTATAACACCTGGCACTGTGTTGTGATTGTTCAGTCACTAAGTTGTGTCCAGCTCTTTGTGACCCCATGGACTACAGCATGCTAAGTTCCTCTGTCCTCCAGTGTCTCCCAGAGTTTGTTCAAATTCATGTCCTTTGACCCATTGATGCTATCTAACCATCTCATGCTCTGCCGGCCCCTTCTCCTCCTTTTGCCCTCCATCTTTCCCAGCATCAGGGTCTTTTCCAGTGAGTAGGCTCTTCCCATCAGGTGGCCAAAGTATTGGAGCTTCAGCTTCAGCATCAGTCCTTCCAATGAATATTCAGGGTTGAGCTCCTTTAGAATGGACTGGTTTGATCTCCTTGCTATTATGGTTGTTGTTTTCCAGCCTCTCTTCCCTTGGGACATGGTGAAAGTTAGATATAGCTAACTGCAACCATTCTGTCAAAGTTCTTCTGGTCTTGTTTTATAATCCTAGCTCAGTGTCTAGAACACAGAAATTGCTTGATAAATAATTGTGGGAAATTGAATAAATGAATCTTTGAATAAATAAATAAATATGGAAAATTGAAAAAGTGAATAAATGGATAGATTAGTGTTCTTCACTGGTCTCTTTCTGCAGCATATGATGGTCTCTATGATAAGCTTTGTTTCTGATATCAACATCTTCTGTCTATCGGTTGTTTCAAAGAATTCCCAGTCTCTCCATCTGCAATTGCTTACAGTGTTCGTATTCAGTAGGACTTTTTCTTATTTATTTATTTATTTTGGACTGCTCTGGGTCTTCATTGCTGTGGCAGCCTTTCTCCAGTTTCAGCGAGCAGTGGCTATTTATTGTGGTGCTTGGGCATCCCATTGTTGCAGGCTTCCCTTGCTTGGGCTTCTCTTGTTGTGGAGCACAGGCTCGAGGCTCACAGGCTTCAGTAGTTGCAGCACCTGGGCTCAATAGCTGCAGTTCCCAGGCTCTGGCGCGCAGGCTCAATAGTTCTGTTGCACGGCTCAGTTGCTCTGTGGCATGCAGGATCCTCCTGGACCAGGGGTCAAACCTGTGTCTCCTGTATTGGCAGGCAGATTCTTTACCACTGAGACACCAGGGAAATCCCGGAGCTTTTACTGAGTTATGTTTTAAAGTGATCTTGTGTTCCTCTCATGGTCTCAGAAAATGACCTGTGGACAGTAGCTTACAGCAGTGGCACACAGTTCACATGGCTGTCTTGGCTCTGAGTGTCCTATAATCTGAGGCTTATGACTCTTGACTGCCTCAGAGTTCCACTGTGGTTTCATGGCCCCTGGCGTTTGGAAAGAAACAGTTAGCATCTGGATTCGACCTTGAATGAAAAAGCCTTGGCTTCTGAGTGCAAGAGTCTTCCTGCTGTCATGGGAGTAATAGACGCATGATGGTTGGAGAAGACAGAAGTCATGAAACAGGCGGTTTATAAAGCAGTCCTGGGTCAGACGAAGGAAGCAGAGGAGGAGTGCCCCAAGGCCTTGTGAGTGCTTTCTTGTTCCGATACACTTTTAACCTGGAGCGCCTGGGAGAGGACTGTGATGATGAAACCCAAGTTAGAAAGTTACATGGGTGAATAGGTAAGGTTAGGTAAGAAGTACCAACTGCAGCTCTTCTTATACTTGGTGTTTGTGCCATTTGTCCTCCCAGTGCCTCCCCACCCCTCAGAGCTCCTCTTCATCCTCCTGCCTTCCTGTTCTTTCTCCAGAAGGCTGACCCTTAAGGGTCATATCAGCAGGTTCCTGTGCCTTTTGGGTCAACCAGGTCAACCTCATCAATCAGGACCTCTTGGCAAGAGATTGGAAGAAGGGAAGCAGGAGAGTGTGGTCAGAGTGTTTATTTCTTCTGAGGAATAGCCACAGGCTGGCTGCATTCTCAAGGTGGCCCTTCTTCAAGTTCTGGCATCTGTTCACTTCCCTTATCATTTCAAGCCTAGAAAGGGTAACCCTCAGACTCATGCCAGCTACAACACTCTCCTTTGTAGCTTTCCTGCAATCTGCTCATACCCAAACCTGTCAGGTGGGCACTCCTGCCTCACCCAGCACCATCTGTGTAAATGGTCTATTTATTAAACCCTCCTGGAATGATCCCAGTTTGAGTGTTTACTGCTTTCTAATGGAAGCCTGACTTAACAGTCTCAAGTTTCTCTCCTTCCGGACCTGGAAGGGAGGAATCAGTAAGTAGTAAAAAGAGTCCAGCTGGGTCAGTAAGGGAGGTGGTTTCATTGGCAATAGAAAGCTAATTTAAGCAGAAAAGGAATTATTTGTGGGATAGAAAGAATTTGGGAGACTGAGAACCAGTCAGGCAGCTGGGTAGCAGGAAGCATAGTTATGTTTCAGTTCAGACATGGTTGCTGGTATCTGCTGCTTTGGGCTCTTGATGAGATCCCTGTTACTGTGAATATTTTCTCCACTATATCTGCATCTTTCCATCACTCCTTCAAGGTTCAGAATCCCAGGTGAGAGAATCTGCTGGCTAATACTCAGTTACATACAGCATCCTCCCTAGTTCCAGGAAGTGGAAAGAGAAGTGTAAACTTCTTTTTTCTCCCACCTTATTCCATTTCAGGCTAGAAACCTGAATGAAACAGGCAAGAACATGGTCCATGGTTGGCTTTTTCCTTTCCTCCTTCCCACCCCCTCACCAGTAGCCACCTCTGGCTCCTTCCAGCCTGGGATTGGGGGAGAGTAGAAGGTATTTGGTGCAGGACACGTCTGACTTGGCTGGTGCTGTTGTGACCTGGTGATACTATGGAGGGGTGTCTCTGCCTATTGGGAGGATTGGCAGGTATTCAAAGATGAATCTTGCTCTCCCTGACCAAATCTCTCTTCCTTCTGACTGGCCATTCCCCTCCAAGTATTCTTGGGAAAAATTCAAAGTGACTCCAGTATGGCACCTATCAAGGACTGCTTGAAACTTTTTTCTCTGCATCTTTGAAGTGGCCAGAGAGGGTTAATTTTATTCTCACACAGTTTTGGTTGCTCATACAGTCTCATACAGTTTTTGCTACAGGGTAAATTGTGATAAACACACAGGGGCAGCCCCTACACAGTGCTGGACTTGGTTTCACAAAGACCACCCCAGAAATGTCAGTCCAAGCTCCTGGATAGGAGCCATGGTGGAAGGACCCTAGAAGAAGGTAGAATTTTTTTTTTTTTTCCAGGACAGGTTTTCTCCCATAAAGCATTCTCAGAAGATAAGTTCTAATTTTTACCTTCCCTCAGTTCAGTTTGGTTCAGTCACTCAGTCGTGTCCGACTCTTTGTGACCCCGTGAATTGCAGCACACCAGGCCTCCCTGTCCATCACCAACTCCCGGAGTTCACTCAGACTCACCTCCATTGAATCAGTGATGCCATCCAGCCATCTCATCCTCTGTCGTCCCCTTCTCCTCCTGCCCCCAATCCCTCCCAGCATCAGAGTCTTTTCCAATGAGTCAACTCTTCGCATGAGGTGGCCAAAGTACTGGAGTTTCAGCTTTAGCATCATTCCTTCCAAAGAAATCCCAGGGCTGATCTCCTTCAGAATGGACTGGTTGGATCTCCTTGCAGTCCAAGGGACTCTCAAGAGTCTTCTCCAACACCACAGTTCAAAAGCATCCATTCTTCGGTGCTCAGCCTTCTTCACAGTCCAACTCTCATATCCATACCTGACCACAGGAAAAATCATAGCCTTGACTAGACGGACCTTTGTTGGCAAAGTAATGTCTCTGCTTTTGAATATGCTATCTAGGTTGGTCATAACTTTTCTTCCAAGGAGTAAGCGTCTTTTAATTTCATGGCTGCAATCACCATCTGCAGTGATTTTGCAGCACCAAAAAAATAAAGTGTGACACTGTTTCCACTGTTTCCCCATCTATTTCCTATGAAGTGATGGGACCAGATGCCATAATCTTCGTTTTCTGAATGTTGAGCTTTAAGCCAACTTTTTCACTCTCCTCTTTCACTTTTTATTTATTCCACATTAGCAGCTTGCAAAACCTTGGGAATCCCTTCTTACCACAGAAACTCGATCCTTTTTTATTGGGAACCACTATGTTAATACAGTTAAGGTTAAGGCTAGGGTTGTCTTAATTACAATATCTTAATCAGAGAGGGAATCATTATTTCACAAAACAGGAAGTCAGAGGTGGAACAGGCTTGAAGACTGGGTGACTCAGTAGCAGTTTGCATCATCCTCAGGCAGGGGGTCAACCGAGTACAGCAGTTCCAGGTATGAAGCCAGAGAAGAAAAAGACCATGCAGTCCTCAGGCGTCCTTACAGGGAGAGGAACCTCTTCCAGAAGCCTCTAACAGTTGCTGCCTTGGCTTGCACTGAGTTCTGGCTACTTCTAAGCTAATCACTAATGGCTAGGAAATAGTATAATTTTTCTCTCACATCAGTAAGGCCCAGCCTAGAGATGTGCGTGAGGTCAATTTCTCGAGAGATACAGGGCTCTCTGCAGAGAAGAGTAGAGAACACAATCAGGATTCTGGTAGGAGGAGCAAGGACATATGCTGAATAGAAAACAACATTGGCCACTAGAGGCCAAGACATGGGCTTATCTCTAGTATGGAAACAAGGCCTACTTGAAGGAATGCTTAATAGAAGTCCTCAGATTAGATGATAGTTTTTGTTTTACAAATTCAAAGTAATTCAAATATTACTCAGCAAATGGAATATTACTCAGCCATTAAAAGGAAGGAAATTGGGTTATTTATAGAGATGTGGATTTCAAAGGCTTTGGCATAGTCAATAAAGCAGAAACAGATGTTTTTCTGGAACTCTCTTGCTTTTTCCATGATCCAGCAAATGATGGCAATTTGATCTCTGGTTCCTCTGGCTTTTCTAAAAGCAGCTTGAACATCTGGAATTTCACGGTTCACATACTGTTCAAGCCTGGCTTGGAGAATTTTGAGCATTGCTTTACTAGTATGTGAAATGAGGGCAATTGTGCAGAAGTTTAAACATTCTTTGACATTGCCTTTCTTTGGGATTGAAAGAAAATGGAACTTTTCCTGTCCTTGGCTGAGTTTTCCAAATTTGCTGGCATATTGAGTGCTGCACTTTCACAGCATCATCTTTTATAATTTGAAATAGCTCAACTGAAATTCCATCACCTTCACTAGGTTTGTTCATAATAATGATTCCTAATGCCCACTTGACTTCACTTTGCAGGATGTCTGGCTCTTGGTGAGTAATTATCTGAGTCATGAAGATCTTTTTTGTATAATTCTTCTGTGTATTCTTTCCATCTCTTCTTAATATCTTCTGCTTCTGTTAGGTCCATACCATTTCTGTCCTTTTATTGTGCCCATCATTGCATGAAATAGTCCCTTGGTTTCTCTAATTTTCTTGATGAGATCTCTAGTCTTTCCCATTCTTATTTCCCCTCTATTTCTTTGCATTGTTCACTGAGAAAGGCTTTCTTATCTCTCCTTGCTGTTCTTTGGAACTCTGCATTCAAATGGGTATATCATTCCTCTTTTCCTTTGCGTTTGCTTCTCTTCTTTTCTCAGCTATTTATAAGGCTTCCTCAGACAACCATTTTGCCTTTTTGCTTTTCTTTTTATTGGAGATGGTGTTGATCACTGCCTCCTGTACAATGTCACCAACCTCCATCTCTATTTCTTCAGGCACTCTGTCTATAAGATCTAATCCCTTGAAACCATATGTCACTTCCAGTGTATAATCGTAAGAGATTTGATTTAGGTCATACATGAATGGTCTAGTGAGTTTCCCTACTTTCTTCAATTGCAGCCTGGATTTGCCAATAAGGAGTTCATGATCTGAGTCACAGTCAGCTCCCTGTCTTGTTTTTGCTGACTGTATAGAACTTCTCCATCTGTGGCTACAAAGAATATAATCAATCTGATTTCAACAGTATGGACAGTATGAGAAGGCAAAAAAATAGGACACTGAAAGATAAACTCCCCAGATCGATAGATGCCCAAAGTGCTACTGGAGATCAGTGGAAAAAAACTCCAGAAAGACTGAAGAGATGGAGCCAGAGCCAAAAAAAAAATACTGAGTTGTGGATGTGACTGGTGATGGAAGTGAAGTCTGATGCTATAAAGAGCAATACTGCATAGGAACCTGGAATGTTAGGTCCATGAATTAAGGCAAATTGGAAGTGGTCAAACAGGAGATGGCAAGAGTGAACAACAACATTTTAGAAATCAGTGTACTAAAATGGACTGCAATGGGTGAATTTAACTCAGATGACCCTTGTACTACTATTGTGGGCAAGAATCCCTTAGAAGAAATGGAGTAGCCATCACAGTCAACAAGAGTTAAAAATGCAGTACTTGGATGCACTCTTAAAAATGACCGAATGATCTCTGTTAGTTTTGAAGGCAAACCATTCAACATCACAGTAATCCATGTCTATGCCCAACCAGTAATGCTGAAGAAGCTGAAGCTGAATGGTTCTCTGAAGGCCTAAAAGACCTTCTAGAACTAATAGCCAAAAAAAAAAAAAAAAAGTTGTCCTTTTCATTATGGGAGACTGGAATGCAAAAGTAGGAAGTTAAGAAATACCTGGAGTAACAGGTAAATTTGGCCTTGGAGTACAGAATGAAGCAGGGCAAAGGCTGATAGAGGTCTGCCAAGAGAATGCACTGGTCATAGCAAACACCTTCTTCCAACAGCACAAGAGAAGAACATACACATGGACAGCACCAGATGGTCAATATTGAAATCTGATTATTTTCTTATTTCACGTTACATCCTTTTACTTTTCACTTGAAGAAGACCCTGTAACTTCTCTTATAAGGCTGGCTTCATGGTGGCTCATCTGGGAAAATCTTTCTTTCTCTTTCAGTGATAATCTTGCCAAGTAGGATATCCTAGATTGAAGGTTCTTTTCCTTTTAGCACTTTGATGTGTATCATCCCACTCTCCTCTGGCCTGGAAAGTTTATGTCGTAAAATCAGTTGATATTCTTATGAAAGTTCCCTTGTATGTGACTCTTGCCACTTTTAAAATTCTCTCTTTAATTTTTTATGTTTTAATTATAATATGTCTTTGTATTGTTCTCTTTGGGTTCACTTTATTTGGGGCTCTGTGCTTTCTGGATGTGGAGATCTGTTTCTTTTATCAGGTTAGGAAAGTTTTAGTCATAATTGTAGCAAATACCTTTTCTGTGAGTTTCTCTCTTCTCCTTCTGGAACCCCTATAATGTGAATATTAGTATGCTTGATATTCTCCCAGAGGTCCCTTAAGCTCTCTTTATGTTTTACTATTCAGAAAATAGTAATAGAAATAGCATTTCTGCAACTATTTTTTGAACTCTTTATCATGTCCATTTTTTTCCCAACTGTGTGCATGTTTGTGGGCTTCCTTGCTGGCTCAGATGGTAAAGAGTCTGCCTGCAATGTAGGAGACCCGGGCTCAATCCCTTGGTTGGGAAGATTCCCTGGAAAAGGAAATGGCTACCCACTCCAAGGTTGTGGTGGTCTCTGTGCCCGCTCCTTCCCTGGAGAATGCATGTGCACACAGGCATTTCTTGCAGCAACCTTTGGCTTAGTGGGGAGCAGTGCCAGAGCAGGAGAGGCTGTGGCAGGAGCCTGGTGCAAGCTGAGGGCATACTGGGGTGGTTCTGGCAGGCCATCCAGAGCAGGAGGCTGTTTTCAGTCTGTTGCTTCTGTGCTGGTACTGGGAGTAAGCAAGTCCTTGCTTATGTCCTTCATTAGCAGAGTCTCAGCTTCTCATAGTCCACTGGTAACCTCCGTTGGTTTTCAAGTCTGCTAAAGGGGCTTGTCTTCCTGGTGTCATACCCCTGGGCTGGGGTGTCTATACATGGCTCAAACCCCTCACATTCCCCAGGGAGGATCTCTGTGCCTGTGATATGCCCTTCTTTTCTGGGTCACTTTCTAGGGATATGGACCTCAACTAGGTGTCTTCTCCTTCCCTTCTACCAGAGTCTACGTCCCATGCATATATATATAATTTATATATAATTATAATTTATATATATGTATATATATATATAATTTATGGGCTTCCCTGGTGGCTCAGATGTAAAGCGTCTGCCTGCAATGCGGGAGATCTGGGTTCAATACCTGGGTCAGAAAGATCCCCTGGAGAAGGAAATGGCAATCCACTCCAGCACTTTTGCCTGGAAAATCCCATGGATGGAGGAGCCTGATAGGCTACAGTCCATGGGGTCACAAAGAGTCGGATATGACTGAGCGATTTCACTCACCATATAATTTATTTTATATATATATATATATATATAAAGTGATAATCTTGCCAAGTAGGGTATCCTAGATTGAAGGTTCTTTTCCTTTTAGCACTTTGATGTGTATCATCCCACTCTCCTCCGGCCTGGAAAGTTTATGTCGTAAAATCAGTTGATATTCTTATGAAAGTTCCCTTGTATGTGACACTTGCCACTTTTAAAATTCTCTCTTTAATTTTTTATGTTTTAATTATAATATGTCTTTGTATTGTTCTCTTTGGGTTCACTTTATTTGGGGCTCTGTGCTTTCTGGATGTGGAGATCTGTTTCTTTTATCAGGTTAGGAAAGTTTTAGTCATAATTGTAGCAAATACCTTTTCTGTGAGTTTCTCTCTTCTCCTTCTGGAACCCCTATAATGTGAATATTAGTATGCTTGATATTCTCCCAGAGGTCCCTTAAGCTCTCTTTATGTTTTACTATTCAGAAAATAGTAATAGAAATAGCATTTCTGCAACTATTTTTTGAACTCTTTATCATGTCCATTTTTTTCCCAACTGTGTGCATGTTTGTGGGCTTCCTTGCTGGCTCAGATGGTAAAGAGTCTGCCTGCAATGTAGGAGACCCAGGCTCAATCCCTTGGTTGGGAAGATTCCCTGGAAAAGGAAATGGCTACCCACTCCAAGGTTGTGGTGGTCTCTGTGCCCGCTCCTTCCCTGGAGAATGCATGTGCACACAGGCATTTCTTGCAGCAACCTTTGGCTTAGTGGGGAGCAGTGCCAGAGCAGGAGAGGCTGTGGCAGGAGCCTGGTGCAAGCTGAGGGCATACTGGGGTGGTTCTGGCAGGCCATCCAGAGCAGGAGGCTGTTTTCAGTCTGTTGCTTCTGTGCTGGTACTGGGAGTAAGCAAGTCCTTGCTTATGTCCTTCATTAGCAGAGTCTCAGCTTCTCATAGTCCACTGGTAACCTCCGTTGGTTTTCAAGTCTGCTAAAGGGGCTTGTCTTCCTGGTGTCATACCCCTGGGCTGGGGTGTCTATACATGGCTCAAACCCCTCACATTCCCCAGGGAGGATCTCTGTGCCTGTGATATGCCCTTCTTTTCTGGGTCACTTTCTAGGGATATGGACCTCAACTAGGTGTCTTCTCCTTCCCTTCTACCAGAGTCTACGTCCCATGCATATATATATAATTTATATATAATTATAATTTATATATATGTATATATATATATAATTTATGGGCTTCCCTGGTGGCTCAGATGTAAAGCGTCTGCCTGCAATGCGGGAGATCTGGGTTCAATACCTGGGTCAGAAAGATCCCCTGGAGAAGGAAATGGCAATCCACTCCAGCACTTTTGCCTGGAAAATCCCATGGATGGAGGAGCCTGATAGGCTACAGTCCATGGGGTCACAAAGAGTCGGATATGACTGAGCGATTTCACTCACCATATAATTTATTTTATATATATATATATATATATAGCCTTGGTTGAAAATTTATTTTGCTCATCTTCAGTCCATTTACCATGAGGTTACTCTATATATAGTTGTAGTACTGATGTAATTGGTGATGGAGCTATGGGGAGAGAGAAGATTCGATTCTTCCCTGTACCATATTGATCCTGCCTCTTAGGGGTCTATATTATGCTTTATTAACTCATTTTCATCAACTTTGAATTAGTATGATGCTACTTCAAGTACAATGTAAAAGTCACATGTATATATTTACCCATCACATTATCTGTGCTATTATCATACATTTTATTTCCACAAATGTATTAAACCATACAAAACATTTTTATTACTTTTGCTTTAGTCATTTTTGTCACTTTGAATTTTGATTTTGCATTTATTAAAGTAGGTATTATAAATAGATTTTTTTTGACATGTATCACTCTTGAGAAAACAAGAGAAGAAAACAGAAGTAAAATAAGTTTGCTGAGAATGTCTTAAGGTAATGACAGCTACATCCTGGCTGCCATCTGTCTGGCTACAGTGTTAACCATGCTGATTTCAGAGATGTGAAAATGTGAAACAATACAAACATAAACTCCCATGTACCTATCAGCTTGCTTAAAAAATAGAACAAGTCCCCATGTTGTTTGAAGCCGTGTATATATCTACTTTATCACATTTTCTTCTCCTTCTTTTCATTCAAGAGATAACCACTAATTGAATTTTATATTTGTTTATCCTTTTTTTTCTGTAGTTTTAATAAATATGTACTCAGAAATACATTGGTCTTATTCTTGAACTGTTCTGTAAATGTAATTTTATCTCACATATTTTGTGATTTGCTTTTGTAAACTCAACACTATGTCATATCCATTCATGCTTATTTTCATATTTGCAATTCATTTTCATTGTTTTATAGTTTTCTACTGTATATACACACCCAAATGTATTCATGTTTCTGTTCATGGAAATTGGGGTTGTTTTGTTATTACAGATGATTTTCTTGGTAAATATTTTTTGTCCTCTATAACACATTTAAAACTTATTCAAATTATATATTAGAGGTGAGATTGTTAGGTCTAAATAATAGATTAGCCTGCTCCAATTGCTAGCAGAAGCTGCTGACAACTGCCATTCCCCATTCTTCCTCTGAATATCCTCTTAGGACATGAGTCGTTTCCTTCCTTGATCTTTGCACATGCTCAGTTGCTCAGTCATGTCCAATTCTTTGTGACACCATGGACTGTAGCCTGCTAGGCACCTCTGTCTGTGGAATTTTCCAGGCAAGAATGCCAGAGTGGTTTTCCATTTCCTCCTCCAGGAGATCTTCCTGACCTAGGGATTGAATCCACGTCTCCTGTGTCTCCTGCATTGGCTAGTGGATTCTTTACCACTGAATCACCTAGGAAGCCCCTCCTTGGTCTATGGATAGAGCTAAATATCGTATTCAGAGAACTTCAGGAAGAAGAAGAGGAAATAGAAGAGATTTTTTTTTTCCACCCTGAAATCTTTGACTTTTTGAAAGCCATATCTTTGGAGAACAAAAGCCAGAAGAAAAATAAGGTAAATCACTAATCATACCTCTGCTGGGCATGAGTGTGAGACAGGGGCTGCAGTTAAAGGAGGGTGTTTCAGGCTATAGCAGAGTTAAAAATCACAAAATCTACTGTGAAGTTACTACTAGACTGTGGTATATAAAAGTTCAAACAGAAGTGAACATTTCATTTTTACGAAATTTAGGCTGTGTAGGGAAAGCTGGAACTAGCTCTCTTGGAATACATCTCTGAATCTGTCTTCATTACAGCTCCCTGCTTTGTTTCCTATTTACCAGACTTCAAAGGTTACTGACTCCTTGCTCTAAGATGTGTTATTACCAAGGAATTCAGCCTTTCATGTCTCTTGACCTCGTAATTGCCTCTATGTTGCTCCCCCAACAGTCTGAGATGCAATGTAAAGCTCTCTGTCGGAGTTTGAATCAATTATTTTGTAGTAAGGTTGACTGAAAATTTTCTCAAGAAAGATCTTATCCCACCGGGTTACTCACTTGAAGAACCTGAACTAGTTGTAGATTAGTTGTTCCTTCACTTGTGAACCAATCTGTAGGTCTCCAGCTGGTGCTTTTGTAAGAAGAGCTGTGTCTGGTGGCCCTGGGATGCAAAGCCTTTTTCCTCCGTGTCATCTCCAGTAGTTCCATGGCTAGCTATGGACCAGTTGCAGGATGCAACTTGTCTTCCTGTGCCTTGTAGTAACTTTGACCCCTCCTGTAGTGTAGAGAACTTCTGCTGTGAATTGTCTTTCTTTTCTTTTCTCCCTTTTTTACAGGCTTCAGCATTGAGTCTTTCTGACTCCCATCCCATTAAATTATGTAGTCTTCACTCTGAAAGTCTGAGACAAGGGGTCCCACTGTAGAGTCTTTATCTGTTTCTGCAACACGCCCTGCCCAGGGATCTCTCCCTTTGTAATCACCCTTGTGCTTCCCTTTGGGAAAAGACTGACAACTTCACCAACATGCTGGAAGGACTTACCAATGATATGCTTGCAGGACCCACCCTGAATGTGCTAACAGCCACTGATGACACAGTAACAGCATGCACCAGGGTCACACCAGCTATGTTTCCTCCTGCACTTCCACTGGCTTGTTGTTGTTCAGTCACTAAGTCATGTCCGACTCTTTGTGACCCAATGGACTGTAGCACAACAGGCTTCCCTGTCCTTCACCATCTCCCAGATCCTGCTCAAAACCATCCTTTGAGTCAGTGATGGCATCTGACCATCTCATCCTCTGTCATCCCCTTCTCCTCCTGCCTTCAATCTTTCCCAGCATCAAGGTCTTTTCTTTTCCAGTGAGTCAGCTCTTTGCATCAAGTGGCCAAAGTATTGGGGCTTCAGCTTCAGCATCAGTCCTTCCATGAATATTTGGGTTTGATTTCCTTTCAGATTGACTGGTTGGATCTCCTTGCAGTCCAAGGGACTCTGAAGAGTCTTCTCCAACACCACAGTTCAAAAGCTTCAATTCTTCAGCACTCAGCCTTTTGTGTGGTTCAACTCTCACATCCATACATGACTACTGGAAAAACCATAATTTTGATTATACAGACCCTAGTTTGGAGAAGGCAATGGCACCCCACTCCAGTACTCTTGCCTGGAGAATCCCAGGGACGGGGGAGCCTGGTAGGCCACCGTCTATGGGGTCGCACAGAGTCGGACATGACTGAAAGGACTTAGCAGCAGCACCAGCAGCAGCAAGAGACCTTAGTTGGCAAAGTGATGTCTCTGCTTTTTAATACCTGTGTTCACTAGTTATTTTTGCCATTGTTCCTGAGTGTGTGTGTCCTGGTTCTACATACTTGCTTGCTGCCATGCTCACAGTACTTACTTCTGGGATTGTGGATTTCCCCACTGCTGCTACCATTACTGCTCCTCCCCACTCTTCCTACTGCTGAGAAAATTAACAGTTTATGATTATGATTGGGAGAAACTTTGAAATTATGAAGTGTAATCTCCCATTTGATTCAAGAATCTCACTATGGTACCCTTGTCAGATAGTAATCTCTGTTGTGTGTGAACAGCTTCAGTGCCAAAGTATTATTACAGTTAAGTGTGCAAGAGGAGAAGGGGGTGACAGAGGATAAGATGGTTGGGTGGCATCATCCACGCAATGGACATGAGTTTGAGCAAGTTCCAGGAGATTGTGAAGGACAGGGAAGCCTGGCATGCTGCAGTCCATTAGGTAACAAAGAGTCGGACGCAACTTAGTGACTAAACAACAATTCATATATACTTATATTCTGCATACTTGCACTAATATTTTTATAGAAAGATTCCTATAAGAATGGGTTCAAGGGATATGTACACTTTACATTTTGACAGCTACTAGCAAATTATAGGTGGGTATCCCCCACACATTGCTACTGTTTTGTTATATCATAATTAATGCATTTCCAAGTTACTATAGAGGCTTACCACTGGCCCACACTTGGCTATGTCTATTCAGTGCACAGATGAGATGGCCTCAATACACCCATCACCCTCCACTCGTGGTCTCAGAGATAAGTGAGTTTTTCCAAGTTCTCAAATAGTCTTTCCCATGTTTCTGAAGTGGGACACAATTGTGAATAAAATGTTTGACCAGTAGCAACTGACAAGCTATTTCTTATGATTATAAACAGAAGTCTTTATAAAATTCAGAGAAATTGCCAGATCAGCCCTAAGATCTTTGTAGGCTTGTACTTCTTCTCTAGATGACCCAGCTATATCCAGCATGCTTTTTCACAGCCTGTTGTTTAAACTGGAAGCATGACTTTGTATAATAGGAGAGGCTGGTGAATATGACACCCACAGTAATCATTTGGATACAGTTATGTAAGTCAGTTGCTTCTTTTTGCTGACTTGGATAAAAATGGTTTCAAATATCTGTGTTTCTTGAATATACCATTCCTCCTGTTGTGTAGTTGTTACTGTGGATCCACTGTTGAGGTACTGAATATATGCACCAAATCATTGCTATGGACAGAGCGGGGCAATAACATAAATGTTCATGGCTGCCTTTTATCTTTTATCAAGATAGCTCTGCTTCTGGTTTTTGATTGTATAAATCCCAGCATCCAGTGGAGGAGAGACCTCAACCACCTACTTCTCTACTCCTGTTATTTAGTCTCTCAGTTGTGTTCAACTCTTTGCATCCCCATGGTCTGCACCATGCCAGGTTTCTCTGTCCTTCACTGTCTCCTGGAGTTTGCTCAAAGTCACGTCCGTTGAGTTGATGATGCCATCCCACCATCTCATCCTCTGTCATCCCACCATTGTCCTCATGCCCTAAATCTTTCCCAGCATCAGGGTCTTTTCCAATGAGTCGGCTACCCTAGAGGTCTGCTTTTATGTTCTACTGTTTTCTGTTATCTGTTGCTGTAATAAATCATCTTTGTCTTTATTTCTGCAGCCAACTGCTCAGGGTGGGACCAATGCAGCCTCCACTGGGCACAGGTAGGTCCTGCCATAAACATGAGCAGGCAGGAGTGAGACATGTATGTATCTGTTGATAGTTATGTTATAAACTCATTATGAAAGTGAAACCTTTTAAATTATTCATATGTTTACCTTGGAGCTGTTATTTGTTTTGAATAGTTGTAATAGCATATTGAAAAGCAGAGACATTACTTTGCCAACAAAGGTCTGTCTAGTCAAGGCTATGGTTTTTCCACTGGTCATGTATGGATGTGAGAGTTGGACTGTGAAGAAGGCTGAGCGCCGAAGAATTGATGCTTTTGAACTGTGGTGTTGGAGAAGACTCCTGAGAGTCCCTTGGACTGCAAGGAGATCCAACCAGTCCATTCTAAAGGAGATCAGACTTGGGTGTTCTTTGGAAGGAATGATACTAAAGCTGAAACTCCAGTACTTTGGCCACCTCATATTAAGAGTTGACTCATTGGAAAAGACTTTGATGCTGGGAGGGATTGGGGGCAGGAAGGGAAGGGGACAACAGAGGATGAGATGGCTGGATGGCATCACCGACTCGATGGACGTGAGTCTGAGTGAACTCTGGGAGTTGGTGATGGACAGGGAGGCCTGGCGTGCTGCTCTTCATGGGGTCGCAAAGAATCGGACACGACTGAGCAACTGAACTGAACTGAACTGACTGAACTGAAGTTTTCATCTGGTATCATTTGCCTTTGGGCTAAAACATTTTCTTTGACATTTCTTACGATTCTTAAGAATCTGGTGATAGATTCCCTCAGTTGTTTATCTGAAAACAAATAGATCTTGTTTCTCTAGAAATGTTTTGATTTTGTCTTTATCCTTGAAGGACACTTCTGTAAGATATAGAATTCTAGGTGATTTTTTTTTCTAGTACTGTAATGTCTTTATTCTTTTGTCTTCTTATTTACATTATTTCTGATAAGAAGTGACTAATAATATTATATTTATTCCCCTATGTGTAAAGTGTCACCTTTTGTGTGGATACTTTTAAGACTGTTTTTTCCCGTTAACTTTGGCTTTGATTTTTAGCAATTTGACCAGAATAATCCTAGATGTGATTTTATTTGTGTTTATCCTGCTTCATATTTGTTAACTTTCTTGATTTGTGGGTTGGTATGTCTTCATTAAATTTGAAATATTTTTAATGATTCGTTTTTCAACATCCTTTTATTTTTGCTGCCCCAATCTTTGTTCTATTTCTTGTTAGACCACTTGATATTTTCACTAGTAGTTGAACATTCACACTGTTGTTGCTTGTCTGTTTAGTTTTTCCCTCCTCTGTGTGTTTTCATTTCCATTAACCTGTCTTCAAGTTTATTGTGTTCCCTTAGTCTGCTGTTAAACCCATTCAGTATAGGATATTGTAGCTTTACATTTAGAATCACATTTAGTTCTTAATAATTTTTCTCTGTTGAAATCATCTGTTTACATGTTTGTAAATTATTTTAATATCTTAATATATTTATAATAGTACCTTTATAATCCTTTCATCCTAAATCCAGCATCTGTGTCATCTCTTGATCTGTTTCTCTTAACTGTTTTTTTTCCCCCTGGTTATGAGTCACATGTCTTCTGCTTCTTTGCAACATTTTTTAAAAATTATATACTACTCATTATGGACATTGTTTTAAGTGTAGATTTTCTTTAAAGAATATTGAGCCTTGTTATGGAGAACAGTTAATTTTTTTCATGATTAGGACCCATGCTTTGTGGAGACTTTTAGAATTTGTTGGGGGTTCATCTAATGAAGTTTCTCAAGGACTATGGAAAACCTATGCTTATACTGTAGCCTTTCTGGGATATTAACTAAATGCCTTGATTTTTCAGCATTTATGACTGGTTCTAATTCTAATGCTTCCCAGTACTACATATCCTTCCAAATTTTATTTTGGTTTGTAGTCTCCANCTTGGGTGTTCTTTGGAAGGAATGATACTAAAGCTGAAACTCCAGTACTTTGGCCACCTCATATTAAGAGTTGACTCATTGGAAAAGACTTTGATGCTGGGAGGGATTGGGGGCAGGAGGGGAAGGGGACAACAGAGGATGAGATGGCTGGATGGCATCACCGACTCGATGGACGTGAGTCTGAGTGAACTCTGGGAGTTGGTGATGGACAGGGAGGCCTGGCGTGCTGCTCTTCATGGGGTCGCAAAGAATCGGACACGACTGAGCAACTGAACTGAACTGAACTGACTGAACTGAAGTTTTCATCTGGTATCATTTGCCTTTGGGCTAAAACATTTTCTTTGACATTTCTTACGATTCTTAAGAATCTGGTGATAGATTCCCTCAGTTGTTTATCTGAAAACAAATAGATCTTGTTTCTCTAGAAATGTTTTGATTTTGTCTTTATCCTTGAAGGACACTTCTGTAAGATATAGAATTCTAGGTGATTTTTTTTTCTAGTACTGTAATGTCTTTATTCTTTTGTCTTCTTATTTACATTATTTCTGATAAGAAGTGACTAATGATATTATATTTGTTCCCCTATGTGTAAAGTGTCACCTTTTGTGTGGATACTTTTAAGACTGTTTTTTCCCGTTAACTTTGGCTTTGATTTTTAGCAATTTGACCAGAATAATCCTAGATGTGATTTTATTTGTGTTTATCCTGCTTCATATTTGTTAACTTTCTTGATTTGTGGGTTGGTATGTCTTCATTAAATTTGAAATATTTTTAATGATTCGTTTTTCAACATCCTTTTATTTTTGCTGCCCCAATCTTTGTTCTATTTCTTGTTAGACCACTTGATATTTTCACTAGTAGTTGAACATTCACACTGTTGTTGCTTGTCTGTTTAGTTTTTCCCTCCTCTGTGTGTTTTCATTTCCATTAACCTGTCTTCAAGTTTATTGTGTTCCCTTAGTCTGCTGTTAAACCCATTCAGTATAGGATATTGTAGCTTTACATTTAGAATCACATTTAGTTCTTAATAATTTTTCTCTGTTGAAATCATCTGTTTACATGTTTGTAAATTATTTTAATATCTTAATATATTTATAATAGTACCTTTATAATCCTTTCATCCTAAATCCAGCATCTGTGTCATCTCTTGATCTGTTTCTCTTAACTGTTTTTTTTCCCCCTGGTTATGAGTCACATGTCTTCTGCTTCTTTGCAACATTTTTTAAAAATTATATACTACTCATTATGGACATTGTTTTAAGTGTAGATTTTCTTTAAAGAATATTGAGCCTTGTTATGGAGAACAGTTAATTTTTTTCATGATTAGACCCATGCTTTGTGGAGACTTTTAGAATTTGTTGGGGGTTCATCTAATGAAGTTTCTCAAGGACTATGGAAAACCTATGCTTATACTGTAGCCTTTCTGGGATATTAACTAAATGCCTTGATTTTTCAGCATTTATGACTGGTTCTAATTCTAATGCTTCCCAGTACTACATATCCTTCCAAATTTTATTTTGGTTTGTAGTCTCCAATAGCTGTTCTCTGCAAAGCCTCAGAGTCTTGTTTTCAGCTTGCATAGCTTAGTCTTTGGCCAATGACTAAAGTAACTCCTATGCAGGTTTTTTTACTTAGCTCTTTCCTCTCTGGCACCTGCACATGTAATTTTAAGCCATATCAGCACCTCCATATTGTTCTTTTGGTTTCCTTTTCTTAGTGAGATTGCTGTTCTATTTGTCCTCCAATTCCCTGTGATGTTATTTAGAAAGTGCTCCAAAGCCAATGCGAATGTAGAGCTCTCTGTTTCTCATCTCTCAAAGACAATAGTCTTGTGCTCCTAAGGTCCAGTGACTGAAGACTGCCGTGTTACATGTTTTGTAATACACACTGTATTATAAGTTGATGGTTATTTATGGTTAGATGATCAATTGTCTATTACTTTATCACGCTGTATCTTCAAACCTGATTTTGAGTCCAAACTCTACAAATTTTAAATGTTGTGACCTTAGACAAGTTTCTCAGACTTTTTGTGTTGTGGTTTCTTCATCTCTCAAAATAAGGTAGTAATTCCCAATTAACTATAAACCATGTAACATAGATCTGCCACTGTGGTTCACTAATCAACATTATGTTCATATCATCTTTCTCCATTGCTTTATTACTTCCATCTTGGCTTAGGAGCACTGTGCCTAATTGAAATAACTAACTCTTTCAGTTTATTCTGAATGTTTCAGGGCAGAGATGTAAAGAAAGGAAGGAAGCTGCTTGGGGAAGACACTCCTGAGAACTGTGTGTTCCAAGACCTGAAGTACTTAAAATCCCATGTTTTACATGTCACTGTAATACTGGGTCATATTGCCACCCATAATTTTGCTCTATGTGTATGGAGGGTTATTATCTTCTTGTGGCTTTCAGAATAACCAGTACCATGCCCTAGGCTTAAATGGAAGTTTTGCCTAACTATGTTTCTATGTGGAAGTTTTTGGAAGAGCTCAGTGGGGTAAGACACAAATGATTTCAAAAACTCTTATTTATACTCCACAGCTTTGACAACGATCTTATTTTAAGATTATTTTTTAACTTGAAGAACTGTTCTAAGAGTGAACATATTTAGAAATACGCTATATCAAGACAACATTAACACCATGTATAAATGCTTTACAAATGATTTATGATGTATTTTAAAGTGATGTTCAGTTATAACACAGCAACAGCCATTTCGAATACATTTACTTTAAGTTACCCCATTGATTATAAATAGCTTACTTGAAAATGCTAAGCAATTATATTGAAATGTGACATCTTTTTTGAACAACAAAAGATAATATAGTTCTTATTGATGTTAAAATTGTTCTACCCTGTAAATAGATTGTTCTTAGTATTCACAGATTGCTATATACTATACACAGTGGAAAAACATAAAGGAAAAAACTATCATCCATGTTTTTTTAGAGTAGTCCTAGGGTTTGAGAAAAAATCCAGTTTATTCTTAATACAATAACAAGAGGAGTTTGTTTTTCTGACAACTCTAATGACTCCTAAAATGTCTGCATTGTTTATCCATTGCAGCCACTCTCCCTTCCACCTGCTCATCCATTAGCCATCCCATTATTAATATTAATTAAATAATAAATATTTGTTAAGAGTTTACTAGGTGCCAGGACCTCTGCTCAGCTTGGAAGATAAAATTGTTGGAAACATAAGGTTTCTACTCACTTGCAGTTTACAGTGCAGCCAGTAATACAGAAAAACAGGGTAAAAATGCAGTGTGCAAAGACTGCAGGTAGGCATGCAGAATGTTCTAAGAACACATAGCAATGAAACATCCTGGTCTTTGGGGATTGAGGGAGAATATATTATTTAAACTGAATATCCAAGGGAAGAAAAATGCTAAGGGTCCTCCAGGCTGAGCGAATAGCATATGTGCAAGCCTGGAGGCAGGAACACATGGGATTAAAAAAAAATTTGAAGTTCGTCAATGTGGAAGGTGATGTAAAACGCGGTACAGGCTAAGGCTAGAGAAACAGATAAGGATGAGGCTTGGGGAGTCTTTTAAGGAGGGTGGACCTAATTCTGAAAGTAACATTAAGATGGTGAAGCATTTCAAGCACTGAAGGAATTAATGTGATCTGATTTTAAGTGAACTATTCTGACTTGTCAGCATTTGCAAACACCTATACTATTAAAGCAGGGATTTATCCCTACCTAGTTGCTGAGTCCAGACTAACCTAGAAAGATCCACTCTCACTGGGAGAGGAGACTAGAATCTGTTTTGTGGCTTTAGATTAGCTGTCCACTCCACCTATCAGATTCTCAACCGCATTCTTGCCAGGTTCTTACCTTAATGATCTACTCAGTCAAAATGGCAGGGCTTCTACCTTGATTAGCCTTCCTGTTCCACTGCCCCCAAACCATCTCAACCTCCTTGAAGAGAGTGCCTGTTACTCATGTCCTTCTAACTTTTTTTTTTGGTACTGTATGAGATGATTTGTCTTTATTTCCTATCACTAGCTAGGACTTTGAGCAAAACCAGGGACTCGTAAAAAGTGAAATGCATATCCACATATTCCGATCTGGGTTTCCCAAATGTTTGGACCTAAGCCTCAGAATACTTTTCTTGTTTTCTTCTGTGGATCCGTGTCAGTCAAAATAATGTTTCTGATCTTTATTGTCTGGAGCTTGGATTTTTAAAAAGTAAAGTTACACTGGATATACTTTTCACATGACTCCTGCCTTCCCCTTCTGGCTGATTGTGGTATTATCCAAAACGTTGATCCCTTTTTCTTTTCAAATGCACATGCTACAGACCCATGGTATATGCATGCAGAGTCCCTTTAGTCGTGTCTGACTCTTTGTGACCCTGTGGACTGTAGCCCGCTAGGCTCCTTTATTCATGGGATTCTCCAGGCAAGAATACTGGAGTGGGTTGCCATGCCCTCCTCCAGGGGATCTTCCCAACCCAAGGATTGAACCTGTCTCCTGCATTGCAGGTGGATTCTTTACTGTTGAGTCACCAACTCACATTAAAGCTGACCCTGTTGAATACTTATTTCACACAGATAAGACCCTAATTTATTACATCTTCTTGGATACTATAATCTGGATAATTTAATAATATACCAAAACTGTAAAAGCCCTAGCCCTTTAACAGTCTAGTCCTGCATTTCTTTTTCTTGTGACCCTGTGGACTGTAGCCCGCTAGGCTCCTTTATTCATGGGATTCTCCAGGCAAGAATACTGGAGTGGGTTGCCATGCCCTCCTCCAGGGGATCTTCCCAACCCAAGGATTGAACCTGTCTCCTGCATTGCAAGTGGATTCTTTACTGTTGAGTCACCAACTCACATTAAAGCTGACCCTGTTGAATACTTATTTCACACAGATAAGACCCTAATTTATTACATCTTCCTGGATACTATAATCTGGATAATTTAATAATATACCAAAACTGTAAAAGCCCTAGCCCTTTAACAGTCTAGTCCTGCATTTCTTTTTCTTTCTTTTTTATCTTGTTGTGATACAAGTTGTTTTAAATTTAACTTATTTGAGGCATTGGACTGTGATCTCAGACACATGAAAATGTCCTCTGAGTAGCAATGATGTACAGCTGAGTCCAAATGGCTTATTTCATGGGAGATTAAAATCCTTCTAAAATACTCATCAAGTTCTCATAATTTGAGTCAAAATAAAGCAACAGATTAGAAACAATGGAGCATACTAGTATGAAAGAGAAAAAATGACAGCCATCCATAGAGGATGAAGTCCAATTTACGTAATGCAAGCCCAGAAAATATAAAGCATTATCAAGGTATATAAAACAAAGCACTTACGCAGTTTAATAATGCATCTTAACAATAAGACTGAATCACCAAGAAATAATAATATTTTGACTTATGTACTCTGTGGAAGAAACTGTAGAAATGCTGGTACATTTTAAAATGTTTTCCATCATAAGTAGTGAAAATATAAATAGATGGCACTTAAATAAGTGTTTGTAATAACTGAGTAGAAAACACTTTAATGTTTGGACTATTGTTTCTAATGGCAGCAACATGTCATGTTCAACTCTGTTTCTCATACAATATTTGAATGCTGTAAATAAAACAGAATTCAGTGGAAAATAATAGGCATAGGCAATATTCAAGAGATGGGTATTTTTACTCTTTCTTATCAGTTGAATGATCTATGGCAAGATATTAAACCTGGGCCTCAATTTCCTCATTGGTAAAATGAGAGTAATTAATAATCACTTTTCCATAATGCTCTAAGAATTACACACTGTAAGTAAAGTACCAAATTCGATATCTGATATATGACTACTGAGTAAATGTGCCATCATAAGTGAAGTGAAAGTGAAAGTGAAGTCGCTCAGTCGTGTCCGACTCTTTGTGACCCCATGGACTGCAGCCTAGCAGGCTCCTCCGTCCATGGGATTCTCCAGGCAATAGTACTGGAGTGGGGTGCCCTTGCCTTCTCCAGTACCATCATAAAGGGTGGTAAAAATTGTACATGGCTATATTTATTCTTAAGATAGCATTTCCCATCTGGGAACTTATTGCATGATATTAGAACAAGATTTATATAAACATCACATGGTATCTCCTTAATTTCAGATGCTCTGTATGAGAAGTGATGCCAGACTTCACATGTTAGAGGCTTTCTTAATACAACAGGAGTTGGACATTCTACAGATGAGAGTTCCAAGGTCTAGAAAGGGTAAAGAGAATTGGCTGAGATCATACCGAAGATAGCAAGTCTCTGTCTTCTGCCAAGAATATTTACTCAACCTCCAGCTCTCCAAGGTTCATGCTGGCATCTTAAACATCTTGCTGAGCATCTCTACTTTGTGTTTTCACATTATTTGAAATTAGCCCAGAGGTGGCCCTCTTGTTTCTGTGTCTGTGGCTTACAGAGAAGCATTTGATAGGGGGTATGTAAGAAAAATAACTTTAACATTGGATTTATACACCCAACAGATGACATACTTTTAGATTAAAATTGAAGTTGTATTTTCAAGGAGTAGAATGTGAAAATCAGTGCTAAAATCTCTCCCAGCTACACTTATCAATGCTATTTACTAAATTTAGCCATTATTTTTGTCAAAATAAATAAAAACTTAGTCATCCACATTTTTTTTCAGTGAGTGAACGTGCAGTGCTTTGCCTTAAATTGACTTTTCAGAATCATCCTTTTCTTTAGCTTTTTTTCTTCTCATTCTCTGTACCCTTTTAGCCATTGTTTGCTGCTGTCTCTGAAAATATGTTTCTTTCTTTCTTTTTTTTTTATTTTAACTTTGTGTTCTTGCCCATATGGCTCTAGTCCAGGTGCTACATGTTTGCCAATTAGACTTATGCAAAATATTTTAATTGGTGCCCTGTCCCACATTTCTCTCATTTATTATTTTGTGTATTGTTTTCACACTACTTGTATGAAAACACCTCTTTCCTTTTGTTACTGCCTTATTTAGAGCCCTTTGCTGGATCCTCCAAAGCCAAAACAAGAGTCTGCTCTGGACCAACATCCATTCTCTTTTCTAATTTCTTTGTTTCATGTATTTTGTTCTTTTCCTATTTCTTACCTCAATATTTAGTTTCTTCATTTTCTAAACTTCCTTCTTACATGAATGAGGGCTGTTTCTAAGACTGCCACCTGTGATTATGAATCTGGACAGTATTATTTTAATGACAGTATTCAGCATATCATGCTGTATTATTACATTATTTAAATTCACATATATAAAAGATATTTCTAAGAGTGTTATTTATTCATTGCATGAGGGTAGATTTGTTTTTTATTGTGGTAAAAAAATCACATGGTATCTAAACACTAAAACAAATTTAAGTGTATAGTATATTGTTAAGTAAAAGCATGATGTTGTACAGCAAATCTCTAGAACTTCTCCATTTTATGACTGAAACTCTATACCCTGTGAACAGCAGCCCTCCATTTCTCCTCCACTCAGCACCTAGCAACTACCATTCTACTTCCTGAAAGTGCAAGTCATTCAGTTGTGTCCGACACTTTGTGAGCCCATGGACTATACGGTCCATGGAATTGTCCAGGCCAGAATATTGGATTGGGTAGCCTTTCCCTTCTCCAGGGGATCTTTCCAACCCAGGGATCGAACTCAGGTCTCCCACATTGCAGGCAGATTCTTTACTGCTGGAGCCACCACGGAAATCCAAAATTACTGGAGTAGGTAGCCTATCCCTTCTGCAGCCTATCTTCCTGACCCAGGAATTGAACTGGGGTCTCCTGCATTGCAGGGGAATTTTTACCAGCTAAGCTAACAAGGAAGCCCAAGTCTACCTCATAATCTTATGAACTTGACTACTTTGGATGCCTCATATAAGTAAATCAGGCAGTATTTGGCCTTCTGTGACTGGTTTATTTTACTTACCATAGTATCCTCAAGTTTCTTTTATTTAAAGTATATGGCAGGGTTTCTTCTTTTTTTATGACTGAATAACATCCCATTGTATGCATATACCACATTTTCCTTATCCATGCTTTGGTTGATAGATGTTTAAGTTGCTTTCATCTCTTGGCTTTTGTTAAGTAATGCTGCAGTTAACATGGGAGTGCACATATTTCTTTAACATCTTATTTCAATTCTACAAAATTAAGTGTACTCTTAATATCTGTTCATTCTCTCAGTTATGTCATGTCCAACTCTTTGCTACCCCATGGACTGCAGCATGCCAGCCTTCCCTTTCCTTCACTATCTCCTGGAATTTGCTAAACTCATGTCCAGTAAGTTGATGATGCCATCCAAATATCTCATCCTGTGTTGCCCCTTTCCCCTCCTGCCCTCAGTCTTTCCCAGCATCAGGGAAAGTTGGCTCTTTGCATCAGGTGGAATGTGATCCAGAAATCCTACATCTTGGTATTTACCCAAAGGAGTTGAAAACTTTTGTCTACAAAATCCTAAATGTGGATGTTTATAGCAGCGTTGTTCATAATTTACAGAGCTTTGATGCACTCAAGCTGTCCTTCAGTTAGTGAATGGATAAAAAAAAAACTGGTATATTCATACAATGCAATATTATTCAGTAGCAAAAAGAAACAAGCCATCAAGCCATGAAAAGACACACGGAAATGTTAAATGCATGTTAGGAAGTGAAATAAGTCAATCTGAAAAGGCTACATATTACATTATTCCAACTATATAACATTATGAAAAAGGCAAAACTATGAAGACTGTTAAAAGATCAGTGGTTTTCAGGGGCTGGGGAAGGGAAGGATGACTAGGTAGGCACATAGGCTTTTTAGGGTGGTGAAACTACTCTATATGATCCTAAAGTGGTGGACACATTAGTAAATTTCTCTAAATCCATGTGTACAGCACTGAGTGATATATCTGTGATATCAAATGTATATTATTAAATTAAATTTTATTTTCTACTACTGTCCAATTACTGAGCGACTTTCACTTTTGGTTACTACTTTTTTTCAAATCCATAAACAGCATAGCACTTATAGTGATATATCTGTGATGTCAAATGTACTGACATTATTTCAATTTCAATTTCATTTACTTTTTGCCTACTATTCTGTGCTATTAGAGAAGTATACTGAGAATATCATGCTTCAACTTATATTTTTACCAAATTTTCCTTATAAATCTATAATTTTATCTTGTGTATTTGGATGTATTGCTTGGTACATATGAATTTGTAACCTGACATACTTTCCTTATCACTTATGCCTTTTCTTTCTTATAGTCTTTTTATTCCATCTAGTACTTTTAACCACAAATTCTACCTTTTGATGAAAAAAATCACATCTGATTTTTTTTCTCTTGTTTTTTGGTTTGCATTTGTCTCCTTCCTTTTAGCCTTCGTATTTGATATTTCACATTTCTTTTAAATGTATAATTTTAAGTAAGATAACTGAGTTTTCTTTTATATTTGACCTGTTTGCCTGATGATCTCTTTCTTTTAATGAGAAAAGTCAGTTCTTTCCTGTATTGTAGAGATTGATAAAATTTATTTTACTTACATATTTTACTTGATGTCTATTAGTTTTTAAAAAGTTATTGTTTGCCTTTTTCCTTTTAAGTTTTCTTTTCTTTTTTTGATCAAACTTATTCTCAGTTTTCCTTTGTAACTCTAAAGCTTCTATTAAGGTTACTATATTCAGATTAAGAACATATCATGTAAAAAGGAATATTAAATAGCAATCTCAACAGAGGAAAGAAGACAGGAAAAGCAATATAAGAAAGTTGTGTATAAAGAGGAAATAGTAGCCCAGTCAGTCAGCATCTGGAGTGCTCATGGTGTGGAGCCTGGCTTCAAGGGCCATTCACTGGGTACAAGGCTGGTGGATTTTATAGATATTGAACTAAATTTCCCCTCAACTCCTTCCAGCTCAAGAAACTTTGATTCTATTAATACAGTTAGCCTCATCTTCTCTGAAACAATTAAAATTCTTTATCTGCTACGTTTTTCTAAAATCTTAATGAGAAAAATTCAGAAAAAAGATATAGCAGTGTCCTTTTACTCAATGATTACTCAAGATCTTTTACATTTATTACTTTTCTTCCAACCTGTACCTTCCCTCTTATTGTCGGGTAACTCTCCCTGATCCATGAAGCATGCCCCCCTGGAATCAGAACATAGATTTTTACTATAAGCCTTGGGCAGCAAATGAAGTGGAGAGCTGGAAATTTCCAAATGAATAAACTCTGCAATGGTAGGAAAACAAAACAAGTATGAAAAATTATTTTTAAAATATCAATTTTAATGCAGTAGATATAAGTTGAACACATTTTGGTTTCTTTAATATTTTTATTTGGATATGTAAAGAATATATTTGTAATAGCAAGAGAGTTAAGGTCACATCTTATGATTCCCATCACAGTCTCCTGGGCAGGTTATTATTAAATGTGAGTTTTTAGACTGTACTCTAGAGAGTCTGACTTAGAAGATTTCATGCAAGCCCCGTGAATCTGTAGTTTGAAGTTTCTCTTTGAATAACTCTATTCATAGAAAGTTTAAAGAACTACTAAGAAAAAGGCAAAACCCAGTTTACTGTTTCTTTCTCTAAGATTCAAATGCATAAAACTTTATACTCAAAAATGTTGAAATTTTTGAATGAGCTGTACAGCCAGTATGAATAGGTCAGAGAAGTGGTAGTCACTCAGTTGTATCTGACTCTGTGACCCCACGGACTGCAGCTCACCAGACTCCTCTGTCCATGGGATTATCCAGGCAAGAATATTGAAGTTGATTGCCATTCCCATCTCCAAAGTATCTTCCCAACCCAGAGATTGAACCCAGGTCTTCTGTGTTGCAGGCAGATTCTTTACCATTTAAGCTACAGGGAAGTCTATGAATATGTCAAATGCAATCAAAACAAATAATTATGTAGTCCAAGTGTCACATTTAAAGCAGTTGTGAAAATTTACTGGAAATTTTCACAATCAGCTGTCCATCTGCTGCTGCTGCTAAGTCACTTCAGTTGTGTCCGACTCTGTGCAACCCCATAGATGGACGCCTGCCAGGTTCCCCCATCCCTGGGATTCTCCAGGCAAGAACACTGGAGTGGGTTGCCATTTCCTTCTCCAATGCATGAAAGTGAAAGTGAAGTCACTCAGTTGTATCCGACTCTTTGCGACCCCATGGACTGCAGCCTACCAGGCGCCTCTGTCCATGGGATTTTCCGGGCAAAGTACTGGAGTGGGGTGCCATCACCTTCTCCGGCTGTCCATCTAGTGACAGTCTAAAACCCGACAGAGTTTCTATCTTTTTAATTCATCTTAGCAGATTTAGCATGATCCTTTTTTCAGTCAGATCACATATTTAGAGTACATAAGAATGTACTCTAAACATATTATAACACCAAAAATGTAAAAAAGTGAAGGCTATGTTAAAGTGGAATAGCAAATCACCATTTACTATACACATGACAATCCTGTAAGAACCAAAACATGTAACTACGGCTTTGATTCAAATATGTTATTGGTCTCAGAGCAATATACTTATTCCAGTTTTTTACATGCCAAAATGCAGTGACCTTTTACAAAGGAACTGGTGATAATTGATATTGCAAATTTGTATGGACACCAAGAACATGGAAATGCAAGCTAAGGTAGATTATTGATTACTGTGGATGAGCAAGCCATTCTTTCCATTTTGGTCTCATTATATATGTATATAGAAAAATTCATTGTAGCATCAGAGATTAATGTTTGCAATTGGATTTGAAGCTGTCTTTTCACTTTTAACATGTATCATGTATTCAGGTTTAGTTTGCAATTAGCACCTGCTGCTGCTATTGCTAAGTCGCTTCAGTCGTGTCTGACCTTGTGCAACCCTGTAGACGGCAGCCCACCAGGCTCCCTGTCCCTGGGATTCTCCAGGCAAGAGTACTGGAGTGGGGTGCCATTGCCTCCTACTAGTATGTAAATGGAATAATCCAAAATTGAAATTATATGCAAATAAAAACCATCATTTCACCCAAAATGTATCTTTATTTTAGTTTCAGACATGAGCTTGCTATCTTGCATCACCCCTGACGTAGTTCAAAGATACTTAGAATATTTAAGAATGTGATGAGCAGCTATTAAGCCAGAAGAATAATTATTATCAAAGAAGGAAAACTAATCAAGTTGTTTGGAGAACTTGGACTTAAAAGATTTCATTGTTGTTCAGCATATCCCCACTCCTCTTACTGAGTGAAGTATTGTAACCATAAACGAGCTGTCTTGAATGGTATTTTTAGTGTTTAATACACAGGGCAGCAACTTTATAGCTTATCTTCCTGATTATTCACATCTCTAAAGTGAGTTACTCGTGATTTTCATTGGCACTTGACAAGTAAATTGATTGAAAATTAATGCTATGTATATCATATGTTGCTCTTTAGCTTTTCAATATTGCAGTGGCTTCTTTGGAAAAACTAAAGTACCTTGGATGATATATTGATATTTTAATCTACATGAGTTTCATGGAAAATATTACATGTTAATAAGATGACCCATAGTTGTCTGAAAGTACCAATGGTCCTCTTCAGCATCAAGTACTCTCATGTTTCCCATTCAGGGTATCACACTTGAGTAGCAGATATCTAAGAAGTATTTGATTCAATGAGAATTGCAATGATTCTCATGCTCCAGACACTACAGGCAGCAATACAACCTGCTAAACAGATGATTCACCAGGTCCCAGGGACCCTTTATTGTCTCATCTTTTAGACTGTATTATCTTTAATCTCTTTATGTTTTAATTAATTTATTTTTTAATTGAAGGATAATTGATTTACAGAATTTTGTTGTTTTCTGTCAAACATCAACATGAATCAGCCATGGGCTTCCATGGTGGCTTAAACAGTAGAGAATCTGCCCGTGATGCAGGAGGCGTGGGTTTTATCCCTGGGTTGGGAAGATCTCCTGGAGAAGGGAATGGCTACCTACTCCAGTGTTCTTGCCTGGAGAATCCCATGGACAGAGGAGCCTGATGGCCTATGTACAGTCCGTGGAGTTGCAGAGAGTCAGACACAACTGAGCCACTGACACCTTCACTTTCACTTTTCAGTCTTTACTTTGACCTGCCATTTCTCCAGCCAAACAGTACAGAAATTCACTTTGCAAGGTTGTTTATGGGGATAAACAGGAAATTTCCAGTTCTCCTAGGGAATCAGAATATTTATGAAATGATAAATAGCAAGTGAGAGTTGTATAGACTAAGCACCAAGAGGATGACACAGAAAATTATGGAAAGAAAGGCTTGTGAGGAATGTTTAAGAGAGGACGTGGGCCTCTAGTTCATTCTTTAATAGTGAGTGAGTATGTGCTAAGTTGCTTCAGTCGTGCCTGACTTTTTGTGACCCCGTGGACTGTAGCATGTCCACGGATTCTCCAGGCAAGGGTACTGGAGTGGGTTGCCATTTCCTCCTCCGGGAGATCTTCCTGACCCAGGGGTCAAACCCACATCTCCTGTATTGCCAGTGGATTCTTTATTGCTGAACCACCAGGGAAGCCCCTTAATAGTGAAACAGACTTAGGTCAATGTGGAAGAGAGAGAAGTGAAGGAAAGTCTATAGAAGATTGACAGCATAAGCACAGGCAGAGGAATGTTACAACCCTTGACATATTTAGAGACAATTAAGAAATCTGTTTGGGTAACTATTGGTTTTTATGACAGAAAAAATGAAAAAGCTGCAAAGGAAGGTTAATGCCAGAAAATAACAAAGATATGAATAGACAATTGATAGAACAAATTAACTGGAGAAGGCAATGGCAGCCCACTCCAGTACTCTTGCCTGGGAAATCCCATGGATGGAGGAGCCTCATGGGCTGCAGTCCATGGCGTCGCTAAGAGTCAGACACGACTGAGCATCTTCACTTTCACTTTTCACTTTCATGTATTGGAGAAGACAATGGCAACCGATTCCAGTATTCTTGCCTGGAGAATCCCAGGGACAGAGGAGCCTTAGTGGGCTGCCGTCTATGGGGTTGCACAGGATCGGACATGACTGAAGTGACTTAGCAGCAGCAACAGCAGAAGAACAACAAATTGAAAATGTCAATTAGCATATGAAAATGTTCAAAGTCATGTTGGTTAGGGAAATGCTAATTAAGTTCTCAAGGTTACCATTTAAACCCTTCAGTGAGGCAACAGTTTGAAAGATTAAAGTACCTATTCTAGAGAGGATATGGAGTAAAAGGGGGTGTAATAGAAACACCTAGTGTGCACTGGTATCTGGTCTTTCTTGCTGGGCACACAGGATTGCAC